>OY813000.1:66312771-66782771 GCA_963681545.1 Germaria angustata
GCTGATTTTGGCTGCATTGGGTATGGTTCTGAGCGGACTCGTGTGATTGATGGTTGTACTGGGATTATTTGTGGTTTCTTGAGGTGGCGACTCTTTTGAAGATGATTCGATCGGGGCTCCGTTGTTAGGTCGCACTATACAACGGAGTGCCCTCTCGCGATGCTGGTTTAGGCAGGCTGGCGATGTTGAGCGGGTTGGTGCCCTTTCGGTATGGGCGACTTCGTTCGGCAACAGGATGGTCCGCCGTCCTCGAGACTGTTCTTCGAGCAGTCGTCGGCGGTACCTATCCCTTGAGAGTTGAAAACGATCTTCTTCGGACATTCTATCTTCGTGTGGTTATACAGCGGAATCTGTAAGCATAGAAACAAAAAAAATTTAAGGTTACTTAATTTGTTCTGGGAAGACGACAATATGGGTTTTAGCAGAAGTATGGTTTGATATCGCTAACATGAGCGGTTTTCGCCTCCTGATTTCCTGGCCCTTGAAGCTTTACAATCACCGGAGATAGGATTTCGGAAATCAGATAAGGCCCATCGAACTTGGGTGCTAGTTTAGCAGTAAACTGGTCCGCAGCTTTTGACAGTTTGTGCTGTCGTATCAGGACCTCTTGTCCAATTTTTGGTTTCCATTTCCGTCGGCGAAGGTCGTAATATCGCTTTTGGTCTTGACTAGCCTTACTGAGGTTGTTCCGCACCATTTGGAAAACGTCTCTCATCTGCTCGGCTTTTACTGCCGGTTCTCTTTGGATCGCCCCCGTACCTCTCGTTACCTCGTCATACAGTGCTTTAGGTAGCCGGGGCTCTCGTCCTTGTATGATAAATGCGGGGGAATAGCCAGACGACTCCGAACAACTTGTATTGATGGCTAATGCGATTTCCGGTAACAGGTCGTCCCAAACGGAATGTTTGTTCCCAGACATCTGGGCGATCATTCTCTTGATTACCCTATTCGTGCGTTCCGTAGGATTCTCTTGTGGAGTGTATGGGGCAGTGTATCGTAATTTTACTCCAATTTCCTGCAAATAATTTCGAAACTTTGTACTGCTGAATTGGGGTCCATTGTCTACAATTGCCTCTTTTGGAACTCCGAACCTGGATACGATACGCTCTCTAAATGCCTTAATCACAGTTTCCGAAGTTGCCCTTCTTACTGGCATCATCTCCGTCCATTTAGAAAACCTATCGATCATCACTAGTAGCATGGTGTTTCCATGTTTGGTGCGCGGTAGTGGACCTATGAAGTCTAGGCACACGGTCGCCCACGGTTCTTCCGGTATGCGAATCAACATTTCTCCCGCTGGTTTGCGGGAGTCGCTCTTATACCTTTGGCAGGATGGGCATTTCCGTACATAACGGCTGACATCTTGAAACAGTCCGGGCCAGTAGTAACGATTACATATACGCCGGATGGTTTTCCGAATCCCCAAATGACCTGCTGTAGGGTCATCATGGTTTTCTCGCAGAATTCGCTCTCGCTGGGGCTTCCCCACGCATAGCTTCCATGGATGGCAATCCTCATCTTGGTGGTTCCTAGGAAAATGTCTATAAAGAGAATTGTTTATTAATACAAAGTCGGAATTTTTCTCTGGGTCACCCTGCACATCCTTAATTTTTGCCGCCAGCCACGGACACTCCTCCACCTGTTCGTTCGTAACCATACGTTGGAATGCTTCTATAGGCTGCCGTGATAGGGTATCGGCAACCACATTTTGTGAGCCCTTCCGGTATTGTATGGTGAACTGGTATTGTTGCAGTTCCAGTGCCCACCTGGCCAGTCGACCCGTTGGGGAGTCTATGGAGTTAAGCCACTTCAATGACAAATGATCTGTAATCACAATGAAATGGTATCCTTCGAGGTACATTCTCATTTTCCGTATACCCCATACTATCGCGAGGCATTCCTTTTCCGTTGTCGAGTAATTTTTTTCGGCTTGGTTCAGGTGGCGGCTGGCGTAGGCTATCACTCGTTCTGTACCCTCTAGGGTCTGTGTGAGGATGGCGCCCAGTCCTAAGGCACTAGCATCGGTCTGTAAGACGAATGTTTCTCGAAAATCTGGACACGCCAGTACTGGTGATTCTGTGAGATTCCGTTTGAGCTGTTCGAAGGCTATTTGTTGTTCGGAACCCCATTTAAAGTGTTTACCCTTTTTCAATAGACCCGTTAATGGTCGAGATACTTCTGCAAAATTTGGCACGAATCGCCTGTACCATGATGTGGTTCCGAGAAAGCTCCGCACCTCTTTTATATTCCGTGGTGGGGGCATTTCGGTAATCGCTCGAATCTTCTCTGGATCTGTTTTTATTCCATCACCGCAGACCACGTGGCCCAGATATTTGATTTCCCGTTTGAAAAACTCGCACTTTTCGGGGTTGATTCGTAAATTTGCTTGCCGTAGCCGTTGGAAAACTTCTCGCAGATGGTGTACATGTTCTTCGACTGATTTGCTTGTAACGATTATGTCGTCTAAGTAGGCGAATGCGTGTGGTTCCATGGTGGCCCCAATAACCTGGTCTAACGTTCGTTGGAAGGTGGCTGGTGCTGAATGTAGTCCAAATGGCATAACTCTCCATTGGTAAAGTCCACGCCCTGGGACTGTAAACGCGGTATACTTCTTGCTTTCTTCCGCCATGGGGATCTGCCAATATCCATTCTCCAGGTCAAGGCAACTTATACAATTCGCTGTCCGTAGTCGCTCCAAAATGTGTGTGATTCGAGGTAATGGATAGGCGTCCGGGATCGATCGTTGATTCAACTGGCGAAAATCCATGCATAGTCTCCAAGCGCCATTTCTTTTCTTCACTAGCGTGATTGGAAAACTATACGGGCTGGTGGACGGCTCAATACAACCCTTCTCGATTAGCTTATCTACTTCGGTATCAATTATTGCTTGCATCGCGGGATTTCGTGAAGTGTAACGAATTTTTATTGGTCGCTCATCTTTCATGACGATGCGATGCTCTGTTAGGCGGGTGGTACCCACCAGATTTTTGAACTTTTCTAATTCTGCCTGAATGAATTTGTTGATATTTGGCTCACTTAGGTAATCACTCTGGTCGCTACCCTTTCTGATCGGTTCTCGATGTTCAACACTTACCCGACTTCCTTCGTCCGTGGATTCTCTCAGGGAGTCTGGAGGTGGTGTAATCTTCGTGGTGCATCCTTTTGCTCGTTCAGCGTGTTGAGGTTCCAGCCCTGGTGAGTTGTCTGTTGGGGATGTAGTTAACATACAGGTGGATTCGTTGTTAGTGTCCTTTTCGGCTAAGCTTAGCGATATTTGGTTCAATGTGACGGTGGCCTGGAGCAGTTTCAACAAGTTCAGGCCAATTATCATATCCTCTATCGCTGCTGGCATAACAAGGAATATGATAGAGTGTATATTTTCTCCTACTTTTACTGCCCCCTCAACTGCGTCATAGATGCGGCTGGTTGACCCATCGGCGAGGGTAACGTTCAGATTAGTTCTGATTTTACGGTAGCCATGAAAAATGGTCTCGGTAAGATTTTCGTTGATGTAACAGCTGGTGGCGCCTGTGTCGACGGTAGCGGTCACGAAATGTAGGCCAATCCGCACCCTGGCACTTAGCCGTGATTCACTGCAATGTAGTCCTACTACCTCGATGGGGTATCGTGAATTCTCAGTGGGGGTCGTCTTGTGGTCGGCGTACGGATTTTCTAGTGTGCCCTCGTCGGCCCTTTCTGACGTCATCATTCGGTGTTGTTCATTCCGGGTAGATTGGGGATTGTTAATTGGTGCCCCTGTCGTGGGTATGGCTTCTAGATCATCTGCCAGGGCCAAGAGCTCATGGAGGTTTGTGAAGTCTCGTCTATGTATGTACCATAGGTAGCTGGGCAGGGCATTCCGGTAGATCCTTTCCAGTTTCTGCTCCTCTGTCATTTTCGAGTGCCTCATGAGATTTTGGAGAGCTAGGACGTAGTCTCTAAAGGGCTCTCGAGGTCGTTGGCACCTCCGTCTGATGTCGTCCTCCAATCTTTCGAAATATCTAGAAGGCAGGAAAAAATTAGTAAAATCAGATTTAAATGATTCCCACGTTCTCCATTTCTGATTGTTATTTCTAAACCATATCAAAGCCTTTTCTTTACATAATTCAGGCATGATACCGGGGAGGCTGTCCCTACTAATTCTATATACGTCCGACATTTCTTCCAAGCGTTCTAGGAAGGATAACGGGTCTCTGCCGCCATCATAATGTATGCCCCACTTCCGTACAGTATCGATGATGTGCGTCACATTTGCTTCCATTCCCTCTACCACGGAAACGGCCGACGTTGATGACTTCCCACCAGGGGTTGGTTCCTTCCCCAAGCGTACGCTGGACTCCGCACTAATAAGAATTTTGGGCTCCTTGGCGGGTGATACAACCACATTATTGGCTACGCTCTCGTATTTCGCCTGTAATTCTAGCAAGCGCCTGAGCTGCTCCGGTGGGTGCGTATTATTAATAAATTGTGCGAACTGTCTTCTCATTTCGTCCACACTTCCAGCAGGTGTTATTCCGAACTCCTCCAGGTATGTCACCAAATCGTCCTTCCTCAGTGAGTAGGCCCAAGACACCTTCAGCATAACTGTTTTGATTTTCTTGAGATGTGCTAACGGAGAAACAAAAATCTTTTTTTCTTTATTAATCTTAATGTTATTGAAATTTACCTTGTTGTTCAAAAAAACTTTTTTTTTTTTATCAACAATAAATTTTTTTTTTTTTTTTTTAATTTTAAAATTAGTTTCTTTTTTTTTTTAATTCTAATTCTACAATTATTATATATATGTATTTATAAAAAATTTTTTTCGATGAAACCTATAGCTTGTTATAGGTCCCTGCTCGGGCGCCACTGTAACGACGGAATTTCTCCTCTTAGCCGGGGTAGGTCAGCGGAGTCCAGGAGTCGTTACAGAAAGTAAAATTTAATAGGGAAAAATACCAACTCTCAGCGTCTCGTGGCTGAGACCAAATTAAATACTGGTTTATTTAACGTTATAATACTTAAAACTGTTTATTTTTCCCGCACATTCGGGATGAGAAAACAAAACAAAAAAAAAATAAGAGAGGAAAAAAATTATGGGAGCGAACAGAGACTGTTCGCTTGACGCTAAATAATTCGCGTCAAACTCCACTACGAGTGGGGAAAATACGGCACTCCAGCACGGTGACGTTAGGGTATTCCAGGTGTGGGGAGAAAGCAATCGCCGGCAGTTCCGTTCCCAGAGATGGGAAAAAGCAAAACCAGCAGTTTCCTTCTCTGGGATGGTCGGCACGCAGCGCCACCAGTCTCACTCTCAAAGGCGGGAAAAAGCAAAACCAGCAGTTTCCCTCTCTGGAATGGCCGGCACACGACGCCACCAGTCTCACTCTCAAAGGTGGGAAAAAGCAAAGCCAGCAGTTTCCCTCTCTGGAATGGCCGGGACACACCAGCAGCGGTCTCCTCCTCCCAAACCACAAATCTCGTAAGAAGAGCCAAGCCAACAATTCCTACGAGATTGTGACCCTAAATTGCCAGAAAGATAGAGAAAGCCAAACCAACAGTCTCTATTTCCCAACGATAAGCTAGTAGAACAAGCCAAACCAACTTGTTCTAGTGAGCTTATAAGAAAAGCCAAACCAACAGTTCTTATAAGATCACTTACCTAGCAGACAGTCAGAAACCAACTCCCTGATTGCCAGAAAGATAGAGAAAGCCAAACCAACAGTCTCTATTTCCCAACGATAAGCTAATAGAACAAGCCAAGCCAACTTGTTCTAGTGAGCTTATAAGAAAAGCCAAACCAACAGTTCTTATAAGACCACTTACCTAGCAGACAGTCAGAAACCAACTGTCCGCGATCGCTTGTTGTGTTCGGCCTTTTATACAAATCACAGCAGTCACACACATATGGAACTCATACGTGTGTGTGCACATAGCGAACAGCTGTGACTTATTACATCGCTGGTGCTGGGTTGTATTTTCCTATCGAGGTGAAAACAATAAATTTAAACTTAACGGCTATACATATTTAAATTCAATTTTTATGTTACAGTGTTGCTTAAAATATTTTTAAATTACGTATTGAAATAATATAAAATAATAATGGAAATAAACAAAAATTTACTACAGCAGTGGAAGAAAATGTAAAATGAAATAAATTAAAGTAAATTGAAATGAAATGAAATAAATGTAAAAAAAAATAAATGAAATAAAAAATAAAGAAAAACATTAAATTCTTATTAAATAATAATACTCCAGTAATGATGGGGTAAAATGTTGTTTTATAGTGCGGCCAAAACGAGATCCCGACTTTGGTCGTTACAACTTAGATCTTTTAATCTATTGTGATGTGATGAAAGCTCTGATTGAACGTAGTCTTCAACGCCAAATCAGCCGGAGCTTATTATGTTGCGCAGATCCGCTAAATCGGAGAGATCACTCCACACTTTCTCTTTAAACTCATGTGCACACCTTTAAATGACACAGGGCTCACTTAATACCGACAGCAGTACTAATATTTGTCTCCTATTTCTGCATGCTTAGCTCGCCTAAGCTGGTCTATTCATTATTTTTTATGTCCCACCTCCTGTTTGCTTCCTCCGCAGTCCCACGACTAGATATAAGTATGCCAGAGGATAGTAGTAGTTGTGTCACGTTTAACAAGCTCACCAGCTATGGCATTCCCCCCAACGCCTCCATGTACTGGAACAAAAATAATCTTTTTGGAAAATTGCTCCGTAATTTCATAAAAAAATTACCGGCAGCTGAATTTGATTTTAGAAGCGAAAATTCCAGGACTTTGGTGGTCACAAGACATTCACTCACAATCAGTCCCTGTGCTCTTTGGTGGCTAGCAACTCTGCTTACGAAATGCTGCAGTGATACACAGATTCAAGTTCACTAATCTATCATTTTATGAACGGAAATATTTTTGCTCTGCTGTTTTGTGCAGGGTAGAATACGTTCATAGGGCACTACTACCCCCTTAAATATGTGTTAGAAGATGTAGAAGCAATACATCTTTAGGAGTAGTCCAAAGAGCACCAGTTATATGGAGAGGCAACCCTCTGAACCTGTTGTAATGCTATAAACACATTCGAGACAACGGCCTACACGAACACCGACTACAAATGTCATTGTCTACAAATGTAACCATGTAGTCAGCTACTTAATTATTTTGAAAGCGGCAAATACATGGTAAACAGCTGTTGGAACAATTCATTTATGTATATTTCAGTGGTGCATATTAGCGCTTTTAATTTTTAAAAGTTCTTGTTCAGAATAATTTTCTTTTTCTTACATCTTTAATAAATGTTACTAATTAATTTTTATGTTAAAAAGGGCTATTACCTGTGATTTTTTTTTTTTCAACAATGTTGGTATTTTTGGCTCGTCAGTATGATATATAACAATAAAAGAAATTATAAATTATAAAAAGTTGTAAAATCTTGATGTTTTTAATATTTTAATAAAACAGACGAGTCCCTGGATAAAGTGAACAAAAAATTCACGAATCGTCGGGAAAATATGAAATAAATAACTTTTGAAATTTATTGTCATAAAAAAAACACATCAGGCCTGATTAGCTGAAAAAACAAGGAACTAACGCAAATCGAATCTAAATTGGCCAAGAAAGAAAAACAAAACAATAAAACAAATTAATTTATTTATTTAAAAATTCTTGATGCATATATATTATAACATATAAATTTTGGAATTTTCTTTTTTATTTTGCAATAAAAAATATTTCAAATCGGTAATTTGCTTTACATATTTTATAATATTGTCAACACGGTTTTTGTTTTGTAGCCAACAAAAATAGAAATTAGTTTAATTTGACTACAACGACCTGCCGTGCCGTCTTCAAAATAATCATTTTCATATACACACATGTATTCTTTTTTTGACAGGTTGTAGTCGGTAGCCTGCTGTCTCGAATGTGTTTAATGCATAATATATCAAGATATTTTTTCCATTGCATACTATAGCCGTGAAGATCCAGTCAACGATCTTGAGTATAATTGTTTGTTGTGTTATTTGTATAAAATCATTATAAGCCTACTGTGATTATGCTTTTTGTAATAATCACATAAAATATAGAATTCTCATATTGTGTTTGTTTGCTTTGGCATAAACATACATATGTATAAGGTTGAATATTTTCAAACTGCGTAAAGTTCACTGACTATTTGCTCTAGTGACAACAACACTTTCTTTTTTGCCAAAATGGTAATGTTTTCTTTAATTTTATGACATAAACGTTGAAAATAAAAATTGTTCTACACGCATGCAATGGGACTACCTTCGCCTTCTTTGGACACGATTCTCCTATTTCAGTCCACTGCTTTCACTGTTCCTTTGCCTCAGGTGTGAAAAAGTGCATCCATGTCTCATCTATGGTTATGAATCGATGCAAAAACTCGTCTTTATTGGATTAAGCATCGCTATTTACTCTATTGAAACATCTTCACGACGCTAGTATTTTTCTATTGTGAGCAAACGCGACACACATCTTATGCAAAGCTTTCTCATCTACATATTTTCGGTCAGTATGTGGTAAATAGCACTTTTTGAAATGCCTATCAATTCAGCTAATTCACGCATCATCAGCCGATGATCATGTAATACCACAACCGTTTCCTATGTGAACACCCCAAATGGGTCGATCACTACGATGTTCATCTTGGCAGTTTCTACGGATTAGTCGTAAGCAAAAAGAAAAATCCTTCCTCCAGAGTAGAATCTAGCTCTTCTTTCATATTTGTTGGACTGACACCTTTCAAATGAAAGTATTGAATTTTATGATGGTGGCACTTTCTATTCGTGTTTAAAAGTTCACTGAAATCGTTTATTTTCGGCGGCTCTAGAAAAGTACTAAGCAACATGGGGCATTGAAAATAAAATCATATATTTTATATGGCTTCCACTTTTCACCAAAGTAATTTTTTTTTTTTCAAACTACTCCATCTATTCGTCAGATCGCCTAATTTTAAGACCAACCTCGTAGCAATGTGATTTACACAAAGCTGATAAATGTCTTTTCTATTACTATAAGAACCACTGATTTCCTTCGACTGACAACTGGGATCTCGCTTTAATTTTATCCTAAGCTCAAATTGAGTAAAGAAACACTAATTCTTTCCAGGAATTTTTTCTTTTACGGACCGCATTTCTAGGCAAGAAGCTTTTCAATCATGCATTAATATTAATATTATTATTAATCAAGTTGTCGCGGAGAGTATTAATAACGATCCAAGTCAGATCTCTATTCAAAAGTTCACACAGTTTGAAGGATTATCAGCTTTTATTTTAAGTGTAAGTATTCAACAACAATAAATAATATATAACAGAAAAAACATATTGATTTGACTAACAATTTTAGGCAGATTTGTATATCGCTAATTTCAGTCACCACAATATATTTTTCCATATGCATATACAAGTACCTACATATCTACCTTTTAATAGTTTTTTATTTTAAATAAAAATGTACAAAACATCATTATTCCAAATAAAAAAAATTTAAATGTTTGGTTTAAAAATCACGTTTGCGTAATACACAGAAAAACTTTTAATGTTCATTAAAAGTAAACTTCCATTAACTTTACTATGTCAATAAAAAATAATTTTTGTCATTAGCAATTAAAAATACACAATAATAATATACAATAAATTAAAGATCCTGTATCATGCAAAATTTTCCAAAGAATTTAAAATTTGTATATATTTTTAAACTTTAAACGGAAGTAGATTTTAAGAATGTTTTTTTTTTTGTTCACAAAGTTTGATTCTAAATTAAAACTTATGATACAGCAAAACATGATTTTGTACTTCAGCAGCAAAAGTGTCACCTGAAATTTCTAGGATGAGATCCAACTGGGAATATAGAAAATGTATGTGAGCGTGGATTGTAACTCACAGTTTTTTATTTGCCATGAAACATTGCTTGCATAGGAAATTTATTATAACAGCTGGAGTTTGAAGCTTTAGGAAAAAGTTATAATTTAAATATACACAAATTCTTTGCGGCACAAAGAATTGGTCAAGTTGGTCAAACCTAAGCCATCGCCTCCATAATCGTAACCTATAACAATCATCTGATTCTAACGAAAGCTTTAAAGCAGTTAGTTATAATTTCTAACATTTTAGTTACAAATAAGTACTTGAACATTCTCGCATCCATCCAAATCTTCTATTGAAACAATAAATGAGGGATGCTTCTCTCGCAAAACTGCGCTGCTGGCAAAGCACAAACGGTCATATTAAAAAAAAACTTATAATAGCTTTACAAACCAATGTTAGGTCAAATCGGATTCAAAAATAGTTATTACGAGGGCAATTCAATAAGTCAGTGTTTTTTAATTTCTCCCACTTCAAAGGAAAAAGCAACACTGCTGCTGTGAACATTCATCTATCATATGACTCCTTTCAAAATATTAGTTTGTTTTTGACAGAAACAAGTGAATTTTGTTTGTTCACTAAGAAGTATTTTTTACGGGAAAAACATCACTTAAACGAAAGCGAAGTTTTATGAATATTAAAGGAATTTCAATGGATTGTTTGAACTTTTCTTTGCGGGTACAAGCAAGGAAGATGCCGAACGGTCTAAACACCCAGTTGAGGACTTCTTTATACTCGAAACAATTGAAAAAATTCTCGATATGGTGTTGGCCGATCGAAGTTTGAAAGTTCGAGATATTCTAAAAGTCGTAGCCATATCACACGTCACAGTGGTTTTAATTTTTAACAAACACTTGGGTATGAGAAAGTTTTACACAAGATAAGTGCCGCGTGTGACAACTTTTCAGGAGTGTTTCTCGTTATTTAACCGCAATAGGGATTTTTGCACCCTTTCGTAATTGTGAACGAAACGAAAATAATTTTTTTATTCAAAAACCTGAGTTTTATCCAAAAAATCACGGACTTACTGTCCTGTCCTCGTAAAAAACGAACTAATAATACCCTCAAAAACCAACTTTAGTCGAATTCGCATTCAAAAAAAGTTGTTATATGAACTTTAAACATTTTTCAAAAAAATTATTTTCACCTCAAATATCACATACAGATTCATGATTCATCTAACATTTAAGCTGGAAGTGTTGGCTCTTAATAGAAGTTTATTATTTTAATAATGTAATGGAAAATATTTATAAATTCTGCAATTGAATTAAAATCATAAAATAGTTAAAGTAACATTATGCAGAACAACTGTTAGTACTTGAACACATGATGCCCCACATCAGCTACTCATTTGGCGAGAAAATACCATAATTTCCACTTATGTATGCCAATGAGTTCTTCGATCTGTATCGGTATGAAGTCTTGTGGAAAGGACTTAACGAAGGTGTAGAGTTCATAAAAGCAATATTTATTGGTATGGATTAGTTTAGTGCACAGGTTATGGAGCGCTGCCTTTGACATCAGCAAAAAACCTTTTTATTTTCTTTTATATTTCTTCTAAAATTCCGGTAATAGTGGTCTGAATTTCCTACGACCTTATGGGCACACACAACATTACCGCCATCTATATAATGGTGTATTAGGATGTTGTTATTATGGTTTACATGCCTAACTTTAACCGAAATTGTAATTGACAGTATTGTCATCATTATCTTTTGTCTACAAGCAAATTTCAGTAAAAATAAATTCAAGTAAACAATTAATATCAGAAATAATATGCAACGTAATGGAATACGATGCCTTTTTCGTTTGTTGTAAAATACAACAGCAGTATATTTTGTAATGAAACCGTAAATAATAGAAGGAAAAAAATAATAAGGATTTGATTGCCACAAAATTTGTTGTTGAATTTATAGATATCTCAGAGTACCATAAAAGTTCAACTTATAATTCTGCTAATTCCTTTATTTGTGTAGCAAGCAGAAAAGTTTTTTTCGTATGATATGAAAATTAAACTTTCATGACATTACGATCAGTGAAATTCCGGCATAAAGATTGGCTCAATCTACAATGAATAGGAATATCCAAAATAATTTATTGGGATCACATTGCCAATAATTTTATAATAATTTTTTAATATAATTATTATATCTTCTTTATTTATTTATAATTTTATTTTATTTTATAGATCTCCATATTAATTTTTTTTAAATAATTATTTTTTAAGAACGGCAATAAATAAAAATTAAACACGGACACAATAAAAAAAATGCCATTGTTAAACAATTCTTTACTACTGTATTGGGCAAATAGTTTTTGACAGGCATCGAAATTGCTTAATAGTTTTTATTTAAAAACCTATGTACAGTCATATAGCCATAGGGACATTATCACGAATATAACTAGAATACCTTCCAAGGGCTCCAAATCACCGCGACCTCAAAAAATTTAGGTCGCTTTTTGTCCAACTTTTTGATAGCGGAACAACATTTAGTATTTAGAATTAAGCTGAACAAATAATTTTTATGAAAAAAAAAAATATTTATAATTATGATAGTTTCAAATGGTTTTTCACAACAAATTCATTATTATAATGATATACACGTAGATTTTCTTAAGAATTTTAATGATGTAATGACGTAAATGAGCAATTGATGAATATGTTTAATTATTGCTCAATATTTTTCACCAATTCGGATAACGTTAAAGTCTTAGGTCCTCTTATTTATATGTTATTTATAATATTATGCTTATAGAGAACGAATAAAATTAAAAACCTGTTTTAAGTTTTCTGGCTTTCAAAATGTTTATTTTATAAATTTCATTTCATTTCTCATTGGGGAATAAAAATAAACGCGTCAAAAATTAGTTCAATATGTTTGCGAAATGCTTCCGGGAAGTGTAAATATACGGTTGTTCCGGAAAGCAAAAAATTGAAGTTGAATTTGAATGGCACTGAAATATTGTTTAAAGATGAAATGAAATACCTCGGTGTTAACTTTAATAAAATTCTAAAGTTTAATAAGCATGTTGCTAAAAATTTGGAGAAGGCTAATCGTATGAAGGGGGCATTTTCAAGGCTATTTAATAGCAAATTTTTGCCAATTAGGACAAAGCTGCTTTTATATAAAGTTAGTATACGGCCAATTCTTTTATATGCATTTCCGATATGGTTTTCAATCTCAAAAACGGCGATGAAGAGGATGGAAGTTTTTGAGCGTCATTTCTACGGAAGTGCGTAGAAAAGAACTACAAGACACGTAATAAAAGATTTTCGAACCGATTTATTTATAAAGAGGCTAAAACACCCCCAATTTCTCTTTACGCTCTTGATTTGACAAAACGTTTTGTTGACAGACTGTCGTCTTTTGAAAGTGATAATATACAAAAAATTTTGACGGAAGAACAAGATTTTAGTTGGTCAAATAATAATTACCTCTCTACGATTGGAATTTCGAATGAGCAACATATCTTTCTAGATAGGTTTTACACACATGCCACTCCCGGTATACACAGGGGGTAGATTTAGGTTTTAAATAGTATTAGGATTTAGTTTTTAAGTTGTTTGTTTTTTTTTTTTTTTTGTTGTTAGTCTAAAGTTTATATACATATGTAAGTATAGCAGATATTACTCTGTAGATGAAGTTAAATGCCGGGAGCAAGCGTTGTTTATTTTTGTTATATTTATTAAATATGTCTGTCATTAATTGAATAAGCAGGTCGCATTATCAAAATTAGTACTTACGTAATTAAAATAATACAATATAGTTTTAAGTTCGCTTATAATAGTTAACGTTTGTAAATCTTATAAAATGAAAAATCAAGTCTCAATAAAAAATTTACTTAACTTAAATTTCATTCAGTCCCAGAATTACAACCGTCTGCTAAAATATTTATATCAACCAGCTGTTTTTGCAGAACTATGAATGTTTTTATGGAAGTGTTTTAAAAAGTCCAACAAACGCAACAAATTCAAAACACACATCTTCCAACTCAAATATCTATTGCACATCAACAAATTCTTATAGGCACATCAACTTGTCGGATTCGAACATGTACTTGCAACGTATTCGTTCGCACAGACGCCTGATATCAGCCATACACAAAACATTATTGTCTGAGCAAGCTTTCTTCCCATATTAAAACAATAACACTGAAAAACTGATCTCAACGACGAGGGGTATTGAAAAACCAAAAAGTAGACGTACACACAAACGAAGCAAAGGTGAAAATAAATGAAGGCAAATACACCACATTGACTAGAAGAGAAAATTATGCAAAAGCACAAGAACAACAACGTGTATGTACTTAACTGTTGTGCATGTTAATAAGAATATTGACAAAACAAAACAAAAACAAAAATTATAAGACAAACATTTAATGTACTTACATTGAAGGAAGAGATGTGAAAGAAAATTTAGAATATCGGCGTATTAACCTCGACATCAGGTCACAAATGAGAAGCAAGAAGAATTAAATATTTTAAATAAATGCCGAACCGAACCGAGAATTTATATTTAAATAAAATATGTAACACATTAAGGCTTTTATTAAAACTATTTAGGGCTACATACATTTTTAATCACTTGGTATACACATTTTTACACACACATAAATACATGCATTAATTGAATATTGTTTAATAGAAATTGTTTATTTTCTTTTTGGGCATATGCCTCTTTATCTTTAGGAAACTTCAAAATTTATTAACACTTTTCACAATAAACAGACTTTTTCACTTTCATATTTTCCATATTTAACACAAACTTTACGCGGTAATACGATGCGAACGCGTCAAAAATTTCTTCAAACTAAATTTAAATGTTAACTGACCTTCGTAGACTAGTAGGTAGTGTACTAGA
Organism: Germaria angustata; assembly: GCA_963681545.1. Classification (NCBI taxonomy): domain Eukaryota; kingdom Metazoa; phylum Arthropoda; class Insecta; order Diptera; family Tachinidae; genus Germaria; species Germaria angustata. The sequence continues at coordinate 66,327,513 of OY813000.1, forward strand.
CTCGTAGTGCGAAGGTCCCAGGTTCGAATCCTGCCGCAGAACTCTGGCAGTTTGTGTCTGATAATTAAAAGGAGCGCACAACAAGCCTTCACTGGCTTAAGTGTATGTCGTATGACATGGGCTATCGCACCCCTCCAATCAACCTAACCTAACCTAACCTAAATTTAAATGTTCGTTTGGCTTTATGTCGAACTCTTCATAATAACTCTTATCGTTGTTTGTTCTTTAGTTCTTGTACGTTTGTATGCAGCAGCAACGTAAGAACCAAGTGACCGTTAACGTCAAAAGTTCGACAAATGTCATGATCCTGAATTTATGTTGTTACTAGTCGTTTGCTGTAGGGAACTTCACCTTAATCTAAATATAATCATATACGTATGTACATACATATGTATGTATGTATGTACGTATTTTAATTTTAATATTCTAGGACTATAAAAAATGTAAGAGGGGTCCTAGCCTATTATTTTTATTGTTTTAGTCCTTTATTGAATTTGTTTGTGATTACTTAAGTCCTTTTTTCCTATTGCAATTCTTTTTAAAATAGTAAATACGTATTTTCCAAATGTATATAAAGATTTGTTTGCATACATCTTATTTTTTAGAAATGGAGGATCTATATTTGTTGAACAAACCTTCACTCAGCTTATTTTATAATAAATTTAGAAAAAAAGGCACAGACACGGCAAGTTTCTACGTTAAGTCTATTCGAAAATTTATTTTCCAGTACACCAGTACGAATTCTGTTCAAGAGAAGCGGTACTATGAGCCAAAGTAAATGTTTATGTACGTTGGAAATGCAAATAAATTTGAATATGAAAAAATAAAGTCCAATATTAAATGCCATTTTTTAGAAAGGGGCAAAAAGTAGCAGAAACTGGTCGAAAATTATACATGCGGGTCATTGAAAGGGGCTAATAAAGTGATCAATGGCTTAAAAGAATTTTCTATATTTATGCTTAAACATCACAACAGCAACACTGTATGTAGGTACGAGCTTTAAATAATGTGAAACTTGTGAAATTATCCCAATGTATTATTTTATTAGTTTACTAGCGGACCAGGCGAACTTCGCATCGCCCCAATTTTAAGCCTTCAGACAAACTTTCTATTTTTTCATGTAAAAAGCCATTAAGGAATAATTTCAAACAAAATTTCATACAAAAACTCGATTTTCGATTTTTCCAATTTTCCGACTTTTTGGGAAGGATTTTCCAAAATTTTCTTCCATAAAACCTTCTCCTCGAAAATACGAACAACTGACAAAAAGTTTTACACAAATCGGCCCAGCCGTTCTCATTTTATGAATTATTGGATTTTGCCACGCCCCTCCGCCCACAGACCGAAAATCAAAAATCAGACTTCACAGTGTCACCCGCCCGAGTATTCTGAAGGTTCCCTGAAAATTTCGTCAAAATCGGCTCAGCCGTTTTGGAGCTATTACGTTACATACATACATACATACATACATACACACATCCTATTTTATATATATAGAAGATTTATATTTGCCGTTTTATATTATGCAAAATGCAAACAATCTATAAACGAATGCAAAGAACACTATGCAAAGGAATAGGACCACTCCAAATTTATGTACTGTTAATGTCAAAAATAAGCACTGCTTTATCTTGACATTAATCCCTAAAACTTTGCTTAAAATACCAATATAAATTAAAGCTGAATGCTATAGACATATTTTATCTCTGTTCAATAACATAACCCTTAACGAATGCTGTTAAGCCTAGTTTCCGCCACTATACTTTATTCTTTTAACTTACTTACTTTTTCTTCATTGCTTCGAGTGGTGGCCTCGGACATATTTGCATTTTTAATAAATAATAAAATTTAAATATTTCTTTCTACCAACTTATACTAAGTTTTTTCATTTTGGTGCTTGCGACATTCCAAGTGCATATTCCTGTTTCCACTAATTTCTGTTTATGCCTGAGTGAGAAAAAAGGTAAACGCTCCAAGTCGGAATCAACTCCTATTCAATACAGTCCACCTCAACATTTGGTCCTTCGAACCGGATTCAATTTTTGGAGATTTACCATTCTTATCGAGGGATTCCATTACTTTCCAACAAAAAGTATTCAACAGGTTTGTGTGATTTGCTTATTTCTTTATACATTAGTATGTACATATGTATATTGGGACACGATAGTGCAAAAGCAGTTGATGTAAATAAATAATATTCCAATTCATGGATGATAAAGTGAAAAAAGGGTTACATACATATGTATGTATAAAAAACATAATTTATGATAATTATAAATAAATTTGTAGTGAAATTTAAATGAAAAATAAAAAATAATAATATAAATAAAATATGCATGTACATACATATGTATATAAGGTTCTCAACTTTGCATACATATATATTTACATATAGGCATACATAGTGGTACATATGTACAAGCATGAATTACATACATACATAACTGGAAAAAATAATAACAAAAATTACATACGGTGCAGATTTATAATAATCTCTTAATTTGTGTTTCAAGGGTTTTATAAAGGTATGTGAAAGAGTTATTTATGTTCTCTTCCTGATTTTCGTAATATTCACTCTTGCTTGTAAACATATGTACATACTTATACACATAATTAATTCCATAACTTCCAATATATGATTGCATTAATCCAGTTACATATGCTTCTCTTTGATATACATGAATAGTTGTGGGCGACCATCTAGCACACCAAATTTATTTAATGCTACATAAGTAATCGATAAACGCATCAACTTAATTAATTGCTAAATAATTAATTTTCGAAATATAAAAAAAAACTAATTCATACATGCATAACTACGTGAATTTAGTTAAAGATTTTATCTTATGTTCATCATTTCCATAAATATACATATGTATTATATACAACAACCAAATTTTTTGTCTTTTTGAGAATAACAAAAAAAAAAAAATTATATCCATATAAAACCTAATTATATTCATATAAAACGTGATAGCTTATCTCTGCTAACTGAAAAGTTTAATATTCAATATTCGTATTCTGCTATATTTACGCGCAATACTGTTCGCTTATTGGAAGCAATGTTCAATTTATATTTCTTTTAGTTATTAACCCATCATTCACCATACTTCTAGGGTTCTGACTTAAAAAACATATCATTATAATTTCAAATTCTATCTACGTTCTATGCCGAAAATTATCGGAGCTTTCAGCGTGCACAACTTAATTAATTTAATTTTGTGTTAAAGAAAAATATATAAATATATAGTAAAAATATTTTTGTTTCCCATATCCTTCTGTATTTATTTATTCGTTAACCCTTCTACATTTCTTAATTTTCATATCGTGATCCTTTGGTTGAAACAGAGCATATTCTTTTAATAACGATTTCTTTCGCATCCTTTTCAATCTGTTTTAACTGCAAGGGATTTACGGTTCTTAGGGGGTTAAATTTCATTATTAATGGGAAATAAAATAAATATTCCAAACTTTCCAATGGCCCATATATTTTCATAGGTCATTTAACTCTGTGTAACAACTGCTTCTAGTGTTGCTGGTTTATTTTCTACCTTTATTCGAATAAAAATTTTTATTATATATTTATATTATTTTTTTTCCTTCTTTGGATATACTATTTCATTTTTGGAGAATCTCATACTTTATTTTTTTTTTCTCATTCTCTTCGTTTTGAGGTGTTTTTCCTTTGTTATACGCAGATCGTGATCAGTTAATTTAAGCATTATCAAAATGTCTCTAGATAAATTTATCCGACTGTCAGACAGTTTAGTTGAATTTTCTTCAGATTTCTGTTAGTTCACTTTATGCAATAAATGTTCACATAGACGAAGTTAAATCCACATGGTGCAGTATTAAGGCTGCATATGAAAAGTTATTATTCGATGCAGACAACGAGGAAGATGATGATGATAAGAAAGGATCCATTGAATTCGAAACGCATCGCAATAAATACAAAAGAACTTATGAGACATACTGTGACATTCTCACAAAATTATCTGAATTAGCTGCAAAATTAAAATCCACAATTTCTTCAGTTCCAAACAAACAAACAAATCAAGGTACCACGGATTCTCATAATCTCCATCTGCCACCATGCGACATTGAAGTTTTTACCGGAGACTTTCTGGCATGGCCTTCGTTTCGAGATTTGTTCACCGCGATATATATAAAAAATTCTAAGTTGAGTCCGGTGGAAAAGCTTTTCCACTTACACCAGAAAACTCGAGGAGAAGCTAGAGAAATTGTTCTGAAAAGTCCATTGACAAATAGTGGTTTTGAATTAGCCTGGTCCAATCTTTGCAAACGATATGAAAATCGTCGAGTACTAGTCAATGGGCAATTACAAATTCTTTTCAATCTTCCCACAATTTCAACCGAAACTGGTACTTCTCTTAAACAACTTCAACAAAAAATCAATTCATGTGCTTCAATCCTTAAATTGTATAATATTGATGTGGATAGCTGGGATCCAATTTTCGTTTTCTTGTGCTCTAATCGTTTGCCAGAAACTACTCTCACCCTATGGGAACAAGGTATAACTGACAAAACTAGTATCCCAAAGTGGTCAGACCTTGACGCATTTCTGACGAATCGATATACTACTTTAGAGTCTGTTTCGGAAATACGGAAATGTTCCGTTGCAAATACAAAATACAAGAAAGATACTATCTGTACGAAGAAAATCAGTACATTTCAAAATAATATAACAGCTCCAAGTTGTCCATTATGTCCAAGGGAATTACACATTATTAGAAAGTGTCCACGTTTCCTCAAAATGGATCATTCCCAAAGATACAATGAAATAAGGAAACAAAATTTGTGTGTAAACTGTTTTTCAAAAAAACATTCCCTTAAAAACTGCACGAGTAAGAACAGCTGTTTTCATTGCAAAAAAAGACACAATTCATTGCTCCACAGAGAATCTTCTAGTTCGATTACAACAAACCCACAAGAACTATATCCTAATCGGACTTCTAATTTGAATCCAAACTCAACTTCTTTTCAACATAACTCTATGGTCCTTCAATCTTCTACTAATAATTCTATACAAAATTGTTTTGCCACAAATTCCAAAGGTATTTTGCTTGGTACAGCAGCAATACATATTGTTCATTTAGGTACAAATTTCATGGCTCGGGCGCTAATTGACTCCGGGTCAGAGGGAACTTTTATATCTGAGCGGTTATTCAATCGGCTAAAATTGCCATTTACAAAAACTAATATAAAAATTTCTGGTCTTAACAACACACTGTCTGCTAATGTGAACAAAGAGTGTTGCTTACATTTATGTTCTCGGCTAAATTCTCAGGCTAAAATTTTGATAAAAGCCTTAGTAGTTCCAAAGTTGGCCGAAAATATTCCTTCACAAAGTTTTCCATCATCGTCATTTTCCGACTTGCCCGACATTCCGCTCGCCGATCCTCTATTCCACAGTAGTGGATGTATAGATATTTTAATAGGCGGTGATGTAATTCCTTTCATCACTTGCTCTGGAATCAAAAAATATATCTGTGGTTCCCTACTGGCCCAAGAGACAATGTTCGGTTGGATTCTCACAGGCCCAGTTTCAGTCAATTCTACACAAAATCGTTCGAATATAGTTTCCTATTTCTCTGAAATTTCTTTACATAAAGTAATTTCACGTTTTTGGGAGGTGGAGGACCTTCCAAGGACAAAATTTATGTCACCTTCCGAAAAAATGTGTGAAGATTTGTTTAAAAGAACGACAAGGAGAAGCCCAGAGGGCAGAAATGTCGTTTCCCTACCATTCAAAGAAGGATATCCCGAGAAACTTCGTCTAGGCGAATCACGAAACTGTGCATTTGCTCAATTTTACAGAAATGAGTCTAGACTTCTTCGCGATCCTAAACTGAAGGTCGAATATGATAAAGTTGTTCAAGAATATGAGGACTTGAACCACATGTCTAGAATTTCAAGTGACTGTGTAAAAAATCCACTTCACTATTATCTTCCTCATCATGCCGTGATCAAACCGGAAAGTACGACTACTAAAGTTCGAGTAGTATTCAATGCATCGTCGCCATCTTCGAATGGATTAAGCTTAAATGATATTTTGCATCCAGGTCCAAGCTTGCAAAATGACTTAACCATTCTAATCCTAAATTGGCGGTTATTCCGTTATGTGTTCAATGCAGACATTCAAAAAATGTATCGGCAGATCTTAGTTGAACCAAAACACACGCCATTTCAAAGAATTCTTTTTCGAAAAAATCCTAATGATTGTATTCAAGATTTCGAACTGAAAACCGTAACATTCGGCATCAATTGTGCTCCTTACCTCGCCATTCGAACGCTTTTTCAATTAGCTGATGACATTCAAGATATTTATCCTGTTGCAAGTAAGATTCTCAGAAGTCATATGTATGTAGACGACGTTCTGACAGGCGAACATACAATCGAAGCTACCATTGATGCCAAAAGTGAGCTTATCTGTGCCCTAGAATCAGCATGTTTCTCATTGCGTAAGTGGACAGCTAATTCGAAAGAAATTCTGGCAGATATATCTCCAGATCACTTACTTGAGAAGACTTTTTAGACTTTGATGATAAAAGTACAGTAAAAACACTGGGTATCAGATGGAATGCTAGTTCAGATTCCTTTTATTTTGTTCCGCCTGAATTTTCCGAATCCCCAAAGTATACAAAAAGGGAAGTTTTATCACAGATCGCGCGGTTATTTGATCCAGCAGGATGGCTCTCTCCATGCGTGATTATTGCAAAGATATTGATGCAAAGAATCTGGATGGAAGGGACATCATGGGATGAAATCATATCTCCTGGTGCATTAGCTGAATGGAAAGTATTCCGATCAAATTATCAACATATAAAGGACATTCATATCCCAAGATGGTTTAACTTTGTTCCGAATGCTGTCATTCAATTTAACGGATTCTGTGACGCTTCTGAGAAGGCATATGCTGCAGCGTTATATATTCGAATATCTTATGAGGATACAGTACATACGCATTTGGTTGCTGCAAAAACTAAAGTGGCTCCATTAAAAACCCTTTCCATTCCTCGCTTAGAACTTTGTGGAGCCCTTTTACTTGCAGAAATGATCGACACAATTCTCCCAAAGTTAGGTCTTGACCGCTATGATATAGTGTGTTGGACTGATTCCACTATTGTTCTTTCATGGTTGTCCAAGTGCCCTTCTTCATGGGTAACATTTGTGGCAAACCGAGTTTCAAAAATTATACAAATAATCGATCCCACTCACTGGCATCATATACCTTCAGAAAACAATCCTGCCGACCTTGCTAGCCGCGGATGTCTACCGCAAGATATTATCAATAACGATCTTTGGTGGAAAGGACCTGCAGTGATAAAAGAAGAAAGACCCTTTGATAGATGTTGCATTGTTCCTGAAACTAATGTTGACAAGAGGCCAATAAAAGTTAATTTTTCATATTTTCATAATTTTGAAGACGTTATGGAACGTTTTTCTTCATTTGCTAGAGCAATTCGTGTCATTGCATATATCTACCGATTCTTCTATCGTACACATCCCAGCCATAGATCCAATTCTGTAAAGTATTCCACAACTATTACTAGCACAGAGATTAAGCAAGTTCGTAATCAATTAATAAAAATGTGTCAAAAAGCTTGGTATGCTGACGAGTATAAACGACTGGAGGCTAAACAGTCCATATTATCCACTAGCAAACTACTAAACCTTAGTCCATTCCTTGATTCCGAGGGAATAATACGATCGTGCGGAAGATTAGCATCATCTCCAGAACTCTCTTACAATGAAAGACATCCTATTCTTTTACCATACGATTGTCAGTATACGAGGCTGCTAGTGAAATTTGTTCATCATATTACGCTACATGGTGGTAATCAACTAGTTTTGCGGATCATAAGGACGCAATACTGGATTCCTAAAGGGAAAAACTTAATAAAAATTATCATACGAAAGTGCAAACCATGCATCATTTATAGGAAAAGATGCGTGAGGCAGACAATGGCACCTCTTCCTCCAGAAAGATCAGAATTTACACGTACATTTACTCACACGGGGCTAGATTTCGCAGGCCCATTTGATATAAAAAGCTATTCCGGACGAGCATGTCGCATAACTAAGGGCTATGTATGCATCTACATTTGTTTTTCTACCAAGGCTATTCATTTGGAAGCGACTTCTGATTTGTCAACTCCAGCATTTCTTGCATCTTTCCACCGTTTTGTATCTCGTCGTGGTTGTCCACTCCACTTATATTCGGACAATGGAACCACATTTGTTGGCGCGTCGAAAATTCTATCTAAAAACTTCATTCAAAATTCACATCAAGTAATTTCAGAAAAATTTCAGCATCAGAATATTACATGGCATTTCATTCCGCCAGGAGCGCCTCACATTGGAGGTTTATGGGAGGCGGGGGTAAAAAGCTTTAAATCGCATTTTAGAAAGGTCGCCAAAGATACTAAGTTCACCTTTGAGGAATTCAGTACGTTACTATCTAGGATAGAAGCGTGTCTGAATTCACGCCCCTTATCTCCAGCCTCACAGGATCCCGCCGATCTAAGTGCATTAACTCCCGGTCACTTCCTTATTGGTACACCCATTTTGGCTCCTATAGACCCACCTATCCAGGAAACAAGATTATCCCTCCTAAATCGATGGCAAAAGTTAAAGCTTATCCATCAGAACTTTTGCAATCGATGGAAAAACGAATATCTGAAAGAACTCCAGAAAAGAATAAAATGGCAAAAGCCAGAAGAAAACCTCAAGGAAGATACACTAGTAGTTATCAAGGACGAAAACCTTCCCCCAAATTCCTGGCGGCTAGGTCGAGTACGAAAAACGTATTTAGGTTCTGATAACAGAGTTCGTGTTGCTGATATTTTGACACAACGGGGTACAATTACACGTCCTATAACTAAATTAGTTATTTTAAACTCCTAGGATATTTTCATTATTATCCATTCCTTACTTCAACTTCGAAAATTTCACTGCAACCGCACTATCAATCGCCCAAATTAAGCAAATACACAGACTTGTTATCAAAAAAGAAAAAATAATAATAACAACAACAAATAAAAATAAAAAATTATATATATGTATATGTATATATATTATATGAAATCTAGATATTACTTATTTAAACTTTTGTTCAAGATCACCTGCCATCAAAATCATCAATAATTCATATCCTGAAGTCGTTATGTCAAGGAAATCAATCCATAAAAGGAAGGCTGTATCGCCGAGTCGTAGCCGAAAATCATCCATTTTATAAGTAACTAATTCTGGGAGCTGCACTCACCTTTTATATCTCTTTATTTTATTATTTTAAATTCCTACCAATACTTCTAAAATTGAAATTATATTATATTTATACTGAATTATATAAGTACAATCATGTTAAAGAAGTTCTAATAGATATTAAGTATTTAATGAATTCATGTGTGACCTCATATTATTGCACTCATCCTGCAAAGGGGGCGGCAATGTTAATGTCAAAAATAAGCACTGCTTTATCTTGACATTAATCCCTAAAACTTTGCTTAAAATACCAATATAAATTAAAGCTGAATGCTATAGACATATTTTATCTCTGTTCAATAACATAACCCTTAACGAATGCTGTTAAGCCTAGTTTCCGCCACTATACTTTATTCTTTTAACTTACTTACTTTTTCTTCATTGCTTCGAGTGGTGGCCTCGGACATATTTGCATTTTTAATAAATAATAAAATTTAAATATTTCTTTCTACCAACTTATACTAAGTTTTTTCATTTTGGTGCTTGCGACATTCCAAGTGCATATTCCTGTTTCCACTAATTTCTGTTTATGCCTGAGTGAGAAAAAAGGTAAACGCTCCAAGTCGGAATCAACTCCTATTCAATACAGTCCACCTCAACATGTACAAATGTATGGAATAAACATAGTCCATTTAACATTTCGATGTCCTAAGCCCCTTTTTCATTCAGCAATGAAACTTAAGAAAATTTTTTTATTCTCTTTAAGATTAAGATTTCATTTGCACAATTTCTTAATATAAATAAGAGGATGTGCTGTATCCCTAATTTAGGAGATAGTTTTGAAATACATATAATAAGCTCCCAAAGGACCAAAAATTTGTAGTCAAATATTTTTTCTAACTACATATTTCAAAATATAAATATCTTTAATTTTTGGCTGTTTCCGGTGTTTCTCTATTATAAAAAATATTTTTCAGCATCAATACAAATAAAATTTACTGAATTTTAAATTGGTAGCACTTAATTTGTAAAAAAGCACTTAACAGCGGTTGAAATAAATCATTGTTTATAAGACTCCCTTGGGGAGGCCACATTTCATTTCTAGATACTCCCTTTACTATGATGAGTTAGATTTTCATTATATTGTTTCTCCATACCCTTTAAACACAAATATATTTGTCGATATGACGCAAGATTCCTATTCTATGAATTTCATGTCTTCTGTGTACATTTTATGTACATATTAGTTTTAATTCGTCAAAATATTTTTGAAATTAAACTCAAAAATGATTAATTAAAATTTTTTAAAAGTAACACGAAAATTCTCAATAAAAATTTATAAAATTCGCGTGAATTATTAACTGTTAAGACCTGACGAAAATTATACCACTTATATAAATTATATAAGTGGGTTAGTAAAAAGGTGCGAGTGCATTGCAGCTTGAAAGGCAAGAATTGAACGTTCAACCTCTGTGAATATCATGTGATAATAAATCCATACAACGTTTTTAAGATTGATGTATGCATAATGCAAAAGTTTTAATTCAGCTGGGAGGAAGATAGAGATACATGTTTTTTCTATCTTTCTCCCAGCTAAATTCAAACTGAGGCAAATAAAATTTCCTAGTGGCAGAATCGTGTCATTATCATACAAACTGTTTACTCATCGCCTTAGATCCTTCCGTTACTCAGACTAAAAATAATTGTGATCAACAAATTCTTTTGGCACATGAACTTGTGTTGTATGAACATCAATGTATTTCGAGCATATACCTGCAACATATTCGTTCAACAACAACGTGTATGTACTTAACTGTTGTGCATATGAATAAGAATAGTGACACAAAACAAAAACCGAAATTATATAAAAACATTTTATGTACTTACATTGAAGGAAGAGATGTGAAAGAAAATTTAGAATTTCCGCAAGAAAGATTAAATATTTTAATTAAATACCGAACCGAACCGAGAATTTATATTTAAATAAAATATGTAACACATTAAGGCTTTTATTAAAACTACTTTAAGGTACACACATTTTTTAATCACTTGGTATAGACATTTTTACATACACACATAAATACATACATTAAGTACATACATATATGACACTTGTGGGGCTAGAAATGGTTTATTTTCTTTTTGGGCATATGCTTCTTTAACGCGAGAAAATCCCACTTTAATTTTATTAAAACTTTTCACAATACAAAGATTTTTATACATTTATATTTTTTCATATAAATTTTTTATATTTAACACAAACTTTATCCGGAACTACGATGCGAACACGACAACAATTTCTTCAAACTAAATTACACTCTTCGTTCGTCTTAATATCGAACTTTCATAATAACTCTTCTCATTGTTTGTTGTTTAATTCTTGTACGTTTGTATATATGAATGTACTTACAACATGAGTTTCTTATATTTGTATTGAGCTTTAATATTTACTCATTTATCTCAGTAGGAGAATTTTTATATTGAGTGTCTATGTTGATCGAAAATTGTGCATTATACATAAATTCTGCGACCGTTACCGTCAAAAGTTCATCTAGTTACCAACAAGTGTCTTGCTGCTGAAGTTATGCTGTTACTAGCAGAGGCTTATACATGTACGCAGCTTGTGTGCAGTTTATGTGTACAGATATCACCGTTCTGTTGTTGTTTTTCTAAATAATTCATCTTACATGGGTTCTATGGATGTATGAAACACATGTTGTTGATTTAGTATTACTGAAAATTGAGGTTTGAAATTCATACATTGTGGTGTTTTTCTTTAGGGATACTGGGACTTTCTATCGTACAGTGGGGCAGAACTGATTATTTGCTGCAAAACACAAACAATGCTGACGAATAGGAGTCCTTATTATACAAAAAAAAATTCCTGTAAATTACTTATTCACGTTTCGATTCCCATGTTTTTATATAATTAAAGACTAAAAAGTAAACAATAACTTGCAGACATATCAGCGTTCAGGGTATTCATATTCACTATGTGGGTTAGTGTCGTTATATACAGGGTAACTTACAAGGGATTCTCGGAAAAAAGTTAACTTAATTTCTCCGTAACTAATAATGGAAATGCACCATAATCTTGGAAATAAGCAAAACCGTACTTTAATTTTTATTTCATATACCGCTCCATTAATGTAATCTATGTTGCATGTCGATTCCTTTTGGTACAACTTGGGTTAAGTTTGAAATATGCATATATATATATATATATATATATATATATATATATATATATATATATATATATATATATATATGTATATATATATAAATATATATATGTATGTATATATATATATATATATATATATATATATATATATATATATATATATATATATATATATGTATATATATATATATATATATATATATATATATATATATATATATATATATATATATATATATATATTATATTAAGGATGATTAGCGCAAGTAACTTAAGATAAGGTATTTATATTAGACTAGCGGACCAGCCGAACTTCGCCTCGCCCCAATTTTAAGCCTTCAGACAAACTTTCTATTTTTTCATTTGAAAAGAAATTAAGGAATAATTTCAAACAAAATTTCATACAAAAACTCGATTTTCGACTTTTCCAATTTTTCGACTTTTCCGGAGGGATTTTCCATTTTCTTCCATAAAAACCTTTTCCTCGAAAATATGAACAACTGACAAAAAGTTTTACAGAAATCGGCCCAGCCGTTCTCATTTTATGAATTATTGGATTTTGCCACGCCCCTCCGCCCACAGACCGAAAATCAAAAATCAGACTTCACAGTGTCACCCGCCCGAGTATTCTGAAAGTCAAAATCGGCCCTGCCATTTTGGAGCCATTACGTTACATACATACATACATACATACATACACACATCCTATTTTATATATATAGATATGCAGTTTAAATTAAAGCGTACAATTTCGTTCCTTTTAACTAAAAAATAAGACCTAAAGCTTGAATAATATACTTATATAACGAAATTGGTAAAAAAAATTACATTCATAGGTACATAAAAATAACTACAATTGCTTTCTAGGGCTCCAAAACAATGATAAATTTGGAATAGTCCACTTTTTGATAGCGAAACAACATTTCGTTTACAAAGTACATATATAGAATTAAGCTGAACAAATAATTTTTACGGAAAGAAAAATATTTATAATTATGATAGTTTCAAATGGTTTTTCACAACAAATTCATTATTATAATGATATACACGTAGATTTTCTTAAGAATTTTAATGATGTAATGACGTAAATGAGCAATTGATGAATATGTTTAATTATTGCTCAATATTTTTCACCAATTCGGATAACGTTAAAGTCTTAGGTCCTCTTATTTATATGTTATTTATAATATTATGCTTATAGAGAACGAATAAAATTTTAACAGATTTTTAAGTTTTCTGACTTTCAAAATGTTTATTTTTTTCAGTCTTGTGCTATCTGTGATTGCAAGTAGACGTACAATAATACTAACGGGTTACTTTGTTTATCAAATCAAAAACTGACTTAAAAGAGAATTAAAAAGAACTGTTTTGTATTATTATAATAAAGAATTTACAATAACAAATTAATGAAAGCTAATAAACGTAAGAAGTTTTGGGGAAGTGCCCCAAAAAAATAAAATGAGCAATAACTCAAATCGGTTTAAAGATTTGGAAAATTTAGAAGATGACGATACTTATAGTGAAGGGGAAATCGAACGAGGATATAAGACTCTTATTCCTCCAATTGTTGTAGACTCTGTTCACGGGTTTTTAGCGGTACATAAAAAGCTTGGAACAGCATACCAATATAAGCGTATGTCAATAGGCACAAAAATTATATCACCAACGTTAGCAGACTTTACGAATGCTAAGTCAACTCTTGTCAAAGAAAATTTTAAATTTCATACTCATGATATAAAAGACAAAAGAATTTTCAAATTAGTGCTGTTTGGGCTACCTAAAATGCGTACGGAAGAAATTCATGACGAATTAAAAATCAAATATAATGTGACTGCTGTAAACATAAAAGAGATCTTAACAGTCCGCTCTTCTGCCGATGATGCTCTTTATATACTGGAATTCGACAGATCATGCCATAATACAAGTGCTCTTCATGAAATAAAATTTCTCGGTGGTATAGCAGTACACTGGAAAAACCCATCGAAGAAAAGCAAAGGACCTACTTTTTGCTCGAAATGTGCAACATATGGTCACGGCTCAAAAAACTGTTTTCGCAACACCATTTGTATCGCCTGTGGAGGAGGCCATGATTATTCTACGTGTATTGTTGACAAAACACAGGTAGATGGTACTGTTTCTTATAAATGTTTCAACTGCTCAAAGAAAGGCTTAAAAAATATCAACCATAGAGCGGACGACCCTCGTTGCCCTAGTCGTAAAGAATACACAATCATGCGTCAGAATTTAAATATTAAAAATAATGACCTCAGAAAACAACGCATTGTAAATTCTAACCGTCCTATAACCACTGCGTTTGTAAACAGTGAGCCACATACTCCCAGTATTAATAGAAGTTACGCTGAAGCATTAAAGTTTTCGAACCAAAAATCCGTCTCTGACGATCTTTTTTCTATTGACGAGCTATTTAATATATTCACTGGAGCCATTGCTGATCTCCATAAGTGTACCACGAAAGCAGAACAATTAAATGTTTTACTGCCTGGCCCACGATGTCGAACGACATCGTTCGCTTGCATAAATACGTCTGAAACATCGACAAATTTTAAAATGTTGTTTTTGGTTTGATTGTATTTAAGCACGCGAACGATGTCGTTCGATATCGTGGGCCAGGCAGTTAATGTCTCTCCTTAAATATGCAATATAAATCCAAAACTTCACAATGTCTTAAAATAATGCATTGGAATTGTCAAGGCATTACAAAACTAGCTGAATCTGTTCAGCTAAATATATTCATCAAGGAACAAGCAGTGGATGTGTTAATGTTAAATGAAACTTTTCTTGCTAGTAAACACAAATTTAAGTTAGACGGTTACAAAGTATATAGAAGGGATAGAGCAACTCATGGAGGAGGCGTAGCGGTAGCAATTAAATCATCAATTAAACATAAAATACAGAACTCATTTCCAACTAAACTCTTTGAAAATATATGCTTGTCTGTCTGGATAAATAACATAGAAGTAATGCTTATTTCAATCTATTGCCCGAAGTTTGGAAATGAGTTTATTAGAGACCTAGATATGCTTACATCAATGCCTGGAGAATTTTTCATTCTGGGCGATTTTAATGCCCACCACTACAGCTGGAATTGTGCAAAAATTAACGCGGCAGGGCGTGAGCTCTTCAACCACCAATTATCATCAAATTACTATATATATTATCTACCAAGTCCAACTAGACTCCCTCAAAACAATGCATGTAGAACTCCCTCAACTATTGACCTTTTGATTACAAATACATCGCTTTCGTTTACTGATATTGAAACCCATCCTTTCCAATTAAATTCTGATCACATACCAATTTCTTTTAGCATAACTGAAAATTTTACAGAGATCGAAAAGTATTTTTTTGACTACAAAAATGTTAACTGGCGCAGTTTTCGTAGAATAGTAGAGAACAAAATAATCCTCTCCTTAGACCTAAATAGAGAGTTTTCGTTATCTAACATAGATAATGTAATAAGTATTTTTTCCAAAATTTTAAATGATGTTTGTCTTGAAACAATTCCACTTAAACATAATAAAAATAGTTCATTCCAAATACCGTTGCTATGTAAACGCTTAATTAAAATAAGAAATACTCACCGAAGACAACTCCAGAGATGTTCTGATCAAAACTTAAAAAATACTCTCCGTGCAATTACTCGTGAGCTTAATAAACTGATCTCTATTCATATAGATATTGCAAAAAATAGACAATGGACAAACATGTTATTAAAACTCCCTGTTGGAAATAAAAAGTTTTGGAAATTAGCTAAATATTTTAAGGGAAAAAAGAGAACAATATGTCCTTTACAGAGCAATAATACATTGGTCCATGAAAACAGCGCAAAGGCAAATATCATAGCAGAACACTTCTTTAAGGCCCATCTTACAACAATTAATATGAGCAGTCCAATTGATAGTAAGGTAAATGCAACAGTTAGTTCACTAGAGCTTCTTCAATCTGATAATAGGGAAATTTGTTTTACTAACCGAGAAGAGTTAGAATTTTTTATCAAGAAGCTTAAGAATTCAAAGGCACCAGGTATCGACGGAATACAAAATGTAGTATTCAAAAACCTTCCAAACGCGGCTTTAGATTTGTTAGTAAGAATTTTCAACTTTTGCCTTGAGAATTCATTATTTCCTAACAACCTCAAACAAGCAAAAGTGATTCCTATATTAAAAAAAGGTAAAAACCCTAAACTACCTAGCAGCTACCGTCCAATCAGCCTTTTAAATACCATCGACAAACTGTTTGAAAAAATTATTTTTGGCAGACTAAAAACTTTTGTGGATGAGAACGACCTTATCCATAACTGTCAGTATGGTTTCAGGGCTCAACACTCTACAATCCATCAAGTCAAACGAGTTGTCAACATGATTAACCACAACAGGAAAAAGAGGCTGTCTACAGGTGTTTTATTTTTAGATATAGAGAAAGCATTTGATTCAGTTTGGCATTCAGGACTAATCTACAAACTTCATAAAATTGGGGTTCCTTTACACCTTATTAAACTTATCTCAAGTTTTCTTCGAGACAGACAATTTGTAGTAGATATAGAAGAATCAAGGTCAAACAGTTTTTCAATTCATGCTGGAGTTCCACAGGGATCAGTGATTTTCCCGCTTTTATATTCGCTATATATATCAGATTTAAAACCTCTAAGTGGTAACCATGTAGCTTTTTATGCAGACGATAGTGCATTTGTTAGTCAAGGCAAGGTTTCAAATGCAATAGTTAAACGCATGCAAAGTTCACTTAAATCAGCACAAAAGTTGTTCAGTAAATGGAAAATAAAAATAAACGAAGAAAAATCGCAGGCAATCATTTTTCCATTTAATAATTCTCCTAAAAGAAATCCGACTCGCCCTTTCTCTATTCAGGGTAATATAATACCATATGCAAACTCTATTAAGTATCTTGGTGTTACCCTTGATCGCAAATTACTATTTAAGGATCACCTAAATGACGTATGCTCAAAAGCAGTGGCATGTGGAAGATCTCTTTTCCCCTTGCTCAATAGGAAAAGTAAACTAAGCATAAAAAATAAGCTTCTTTTATATAAAATGTGCATAAGACCAATACTAACATATGCTTGCCCTGTTTGGAATAATTGTGCCAGATCACATAAAAAAAGTTTACAAATAATTCAGAATAAAAACCTTAAAATTATATACAATCTACCGAAGAGATTTCCCACAAGGGATCTGCATGCTTTAGCAAACGAAAGAATCATAGAAACCATTATCAGAGACATGACTCTATTATTCACATCAAAATGTAGAGACTCAAATTTTGAACATATAAGGAGATTGGTGAACGATAGCTAGGTGTCCTATTTAGACATAGGTCAAGTTAGCTTTCGTTACTTATTTTCAATCTCTTATTTCTTTTTCCCCCGCCCTTCTTGTGATATTTAGTATAGGTTTTTAATATCTTTTTCCTATAATTAATGTATATAATATGTTTTTAGTAAGAAATTTATTTTATACACTTGTTTATTTTTGCTGTAATATCATTAGATAAAAACTCAAACCATGTCATCTATGTATATCAAAACTAATTCGTAAATATGATAATAAATAAATAATAATAATAATAATAAATGTTTATTTTATAAATTCCATTTCATTTCTCATTGGGGAATAAAAATAAACGCATCAAAAATTAGTTCAATATGTTTGCGAAATGCTTCCGGGAAGTGTAAATATACGGTTGTTCCGGAAAGCAAAAAATTGAAGTTGAATTTGAATGGCACTGAAATATTGTTTAAAGATGAAATGAAATACCTCCGTGTTAACTTTAATAAAATTCTAAAGTTTAATAAGCATGTTGCTAAAAATTTGGAGAAGGCTAATCGTATGAAGGGGGCATTTTCAAGGCTATTTAATAGCAAATTTTTGCCAATTAGGACAAAGCTGCTTTTATATAAAGTTAGTATACGGCCAATTCTTTTATATGCATTTCCGATATGGTTTTCAATCTCAAAAACGGCGATGAAGAGGATGGAAGTTTTTGAGCGTCATTTCTACGGAAGTGCGTAGAAAAGAACTACAAGACACGTAATAAAAGATTTTCGAACCGATTTATTTATAAAGAGGCTAAAACACCCCCAACTTCTCTTTACGCTCTTGATTTGACAAAACGTTTTGTTGACAGACTGTCGTCTTTTGAAAGTGATAATATACAAAAAATTTTGACGGAAGAACAAGATTTTAGTTGGTCAAATAATAATTACCTCTCTACGATTGGAATTTCGAATGAGCAACATATCTTTCTAGATAGGTTTTACACACATGCCACTCCCGGTATACACAGGGGGTAGATTTAGGTTTTAAATAGTATTAGGATTTAGTTTTTAAGTTGTTTGTTTTTTTTTTTTTGTTGTTAGTCTAAAGTTTATATACATATGTAAGTATAGCAGATATTACTCTGTAGATGAAGTTAAATGCCGGGAGCAAGCGTTGTTTATTTTTGTTATATTTATTAAATATGTCTGTCATTAATTGAATAAGCAGGTCGCATTATCAAAATTAGTACTTACGTAATTAAAATAATACAATATAGTTTTAAGTTCGCTTATAATAGTTAACGTTTGTAAATCTTATAAAATGAAAAATCAAGTCTCAATAAAAAATTTACTTAACTTAAATTTCATTCAGTCCCAGAATTACAACCGTCTGCTAAAATATTTCTTTATTTACACATAGCCCATAAAGTCTGCGTTCACTCTTAGAAATTTGTATTACTGGTACAAAAATGCAACATAAAATTGTAATTGAAATCAAACTTTTTTCATGAATTTGTTATTTATATCCTTTACTCAAAAGCCAAAAGCAATAATCCAGACTAGGCTCTTCGGTTTATGTTATAACAGGATGTAAGTCCAACAACAAGTGAATGAAGCACCCAAAAAGTCTGCGTTCAGTTTGTTTGTTATAACAATACCTTTACTTTTTAAGAAGTTTTTTCTTGTTTCTGGTCGGTTTTATTCTTTGTTATTATAGTTAATACTTTCACAATATTCATTTGCAAATTTTATTTAAAATTTGTAATAGTTTTAAAAATATGGAAGGCAGAGGCAAAGAAATTAGTGTTTCAGAACGAAAGATAATTATTAAATTGTGAAAAGATGGAAAAAGTTACCAAAAAATTGGTGAAACTATCCTTAGAACATATTCGTCTGTCCAGCGCATAATAAATAATTTCAAAGATACCGGAATTTTAACATCTAAGCCGCGGTTTGGAGGCCCAAATATATTATCAGCCCGAGAAGAGCGAAAAGTATTCCATATTGCAAAGGTAAATCCTCGGATTACATCTTCCAATATTGTTGAAAACGTAAATCAAACATTTAAAAGTTCTATTTGTGCCGAAATCGTTAGAAAAATATTGCGTAAGGCTGTAGAGTCACTGGACGAAAACTATACATATCACTACTGAACAGACTAAAGTGCATTGAATTTGTTCACACTTACATAAATAAGCCCCCAGAAGTTTGGAAACAGGTACTATTTTCAGACACAAGCAAGTTCTGTATATTTGGTATAAAAGGCCGTTAAATTTTGTGGCGTAAGTCAGGAACTGCAATTGAGAAACAAAATCTTGTTGGTACTGTCAAACACGGTGGTGGTGAAGTTATGGTGTGGGGATGCATGACGGCTTCTGGTGTCGGCTAATTGCAGTTTATTGAATCGACAATGGATAAATAGGGATATTTGAACATTTTGAAACACAATTTGCCACAAAGTACAGAAAAACTTAGTTTACCAACAACGTTTTTGTTCCAACAAGATAACGATCCAAAGCATACAGCGGAAATTGTTAGACTTTGGCTCTTGTATAATGCTCCAAGACAACTTAAAACACCCCTAAATCACCCGATCTCAATCCTGTGGAGCACCTTAGTGATCTGTTAGAGAAAATAATTCGCCAATATACAATAACAAATAAAGAAACTTTACGAAGTGCCATGAAGGCGCGATGGGCGAAGATTACAGTTGTTGAAACTGATAAATTAGTAAACTCAATGCCAAATAGACCTAGTGAAGTGTTAAAACATCGTGGCTATCCAACAAAATGTTAAATGTACAATTTTCTTAATAATTTTATAAGCCTTTATAATTTTTTTAATCCTGAACGCAGACTTTATGGTTTATATATTTACTTGTTGTGCCACTTCTATCCCGTTATCTCAGTACTGAAAAGGAATTAACATTTTTATTTTATTGCTTGTCGAACTGAACTATCTAAATAAAATACTTATAAAGAAATTTTGATTCAAATTAAATATTTATGCTGTATAATTATATCACTAATACAACTTCTAAAGGTGAACGCAGACTTTATGGGCTATGTGTATATCAACCAGCTGTTTTTGCAGAACTATGAATGTTTTTATGGAAGTGTTTTAAAAAGTCCAACAAACGCAACAAATTCAAAACACACATCTTCCAACTCAAATATCTATTGCACATCAACAAATTCTTATAGGCACATCAACTTGTCGGATTCGAACATGTACTTGCAACGTATTCGTTCGCACAGACGCCTGATATCAGCCATACACAAAACATTATTGTCTGAGCAAGCTTTCTTCCCATATTAAAACAATAACACTGAAAAACTGATCTCAACGACGAGGGGTATTGAAAAACCAAAAAGTAGACGTACACACAAACGAAGCAAAGGTGAAAATAAATGAAGGCAAATACACCACATTGACTAGAAGAGAAAATTATGCAAAAGCACAAGAACAACAACGTGTATGTACTTAACTGTTGTGCATGTTAATAAGAATATTGACAAAACAAAACAAAAACAAAAATTATAAGACAAACATTTAATGTACTTACATTGAAGGAAGAGATGTGAAAGAAAATTTAGAATATCGGCGTATTAACCTCGACATCAGGTCACAAATGAGAAGCAAGAAGAATTAAATATTTTAAATAAATGCCGAACCGAACCGAGAATTTATATTTAAATAAAATATGTAACACATTAAGGCTTTTATTAAAACTATTTAGGGCTACATACATTTTTAATCACTTGGTATACACATTTTTACACACACATAAATACATGCATTAATTGAATATTGTTTATTGAATATTGTTTAATAGAAATTGTTTATTTTCTTTTTGGGCATATGCCTCTTTATCTTTAGGAAACTTCAAAATTTATTAACACTTTTCACAAGAAACAGACTTTTTCACTTTCATATTTTCCATATTTAACACAAACTTTACGCGGTAATACGATGCGAACGCGTCAAAAATTTCTTCAAACTAAATTTAAATGTTCGTTTGGCTTTACGTCGAACTCTTCATAATAACTCTTCTCATTTTTGGGTATATTCTTGTTTACATAGTGGGAAGAAATTGAGTAGAGCTTTAATATACATACGTACATGCAGCGTTACCGTTGATACGTTTAAAAAAGGATCACAAAAACGGAATTTTACATAAAAGAGGGTTAAGAAAAAGCCATTTAAAGGGAAAAAATGGGTAAAAATTTTTAAGATAATAAATTAGGCTTTTTTTACATTTATTAAAATCAGAAAGCTTGGTACATATTTATGTATATATGTATGTTCAAATGTACATGCTCATATAGACATTTATACAACTTTTGGGTGCTTTTTTAATACTTCATTTTCTATGTGCTTTAAGTCTTATATCAAAAGTTAGTTTTTTTATTTCAAAATACGTTTCCTCAAATTGATTTGTAAAGCACGTAAGTACATATGTAACATTAGAAATCGGTAAGGACGAAATAAACACAAAGAAAGAACTATAAAATATTCCCTCTTATTATGGCTGTCGCGTCGACGTCACATCAAGTCGGCAGTAAAAAAGACAGCAGTTCTGAACTCGCTGTAGCCAATAATTAACTAATATTGATGGCCAATTGTAATTTTATAAGCCATAGTAGTAGTAATGTCCTATCAATAATATTTAATAGTTATCGATAACGATCCCACAATTGCCAATATATTGATGTTATGAAGAAGCTTGGCATGAAGAACTCTGTGCAGGATATGGACGACGAAACTATGCTAAACATAGTAAAGACGCTCTTTCCAAAGCACGACGCCAGGGAAGATGAGGCAGAAGTCGAACGAACTATCAACGTCCCTCCATTCACATATGAAGAAATTCAAATAGCCGCTCGCGGTCTAAAAAACAAAAAAGCGCCTGGGCCAGACGGCATCCCAGCCGAAGTAATAAAAGAGATAGCGGAAAACCGACCTCAGCTACTACTGAAGATGTATAACAGCTGCTTAAGAGAAGGTATATTCCCAAATCCCTGGAAAGAACAAAGATTAGTACTTATCGATAAAGGGAAGGGAGATCCAGGGTTGCCATCCTCATACAGACCACTTTGTATGCTGGACACCGCTGGGAAGTTGCTTGAGCGACTCATAAAGCCCCGACTTAATGAATCCATTACTATCGCGGGAGGTCTATCAAGGAGGCAACACGGTTTCCAGCCAGGAAAATCTACAATAGGAGCTCTAAAAGACGTTGTAGAAGTTGTCGCAGCCGCCCAACAAAGGAACCACTTCAGCAGACCAGTGGTACTCCTAGCTACTCTGGACGTAAAAAATGCATTTAACAGCCTTAGATGGATAGATGTTCTACACGCTCTTGAGAGAAATTTTAATTTACCACAGTATCTCATGAGAATGATCAGGAACTACCTGAAGGATAGAGTACTTGTTTACAATACAAGCAGGGGCACTAGGAAAATGAGGGTCACCTCCGGAGCCGCTCAAGGATCCATACTAGGACCTGATCTCTGGAACGCTAGCTACGATGAAATATTCAAAATAGAAATGCCTGAGGACACTTTCCTTGTCGGATATGCAGACGACATTGCAGCCGTTATAAAAGCAAGAAGCACGGAAATTGCAGAACGCAGATTGCGGCAAGTAATGATAAGAACCAAGAGCTGGTTGGACTCACACGGTCTGCAACTGGCAATGCACAAAACAGAGCTGCTGTTACTCACTAAACGACAAATTCCTATCGAAATAGAAATGCGGATAGAAGACGTAACACTACTCACAAAAAGGTGGGTCAACTATCTGGGAGTAAGATTTGATTCAAAACTGACATACTCCAGTCAAATCCAATACACGACAACAAAAGCAGCGAGAATAACATCACAACTCAGCTGACTAATGGCAAATATCGGTGGACCACTGCCAAGCAAACGGAAACTTCTAATGGAGGCCTGTAACAGCGTCCTCTTATACGGAAGCGAAATATGGGCTAAGACATTGGAAACCAAGCGCAGGGCAAACACACTATTGTCAGTACAGAGAACGGCGGCACTACGTGTAACATCAGCATATCGTATCGTGTCCGCGTCCGCTGTTCTTGTAATAGCTGGAATGAGCCCCATAGATCTGCAAGCGGTAGAGCGGATGAAAAATATTTAATACTAGGGAAAACAACTCTCAAGCAGCGTTAGCAATAGACGCCATAAAACGAGAAACACAAGAGAAGTGGCAAACACGCTGGAGAAATGACACACATGGCAGATGGACTTTCAGACTCATCCCACACATAGAAAAATGGGTGAACAGGCGAAATGGAGATGTAAATTACTACATAACACAGATGTTATCTGGACACGGCTACTTCCGGAAGTACCTGCATAAAATGGGAAAGTGTAATTCACCCTTTTGCATTTATGAGGCAGAAAAGAAGGTAGACGATGCTGAGCACACGTTTTTTAAATGTTGCCACTGGTCTGAGGCTCGGAGGGAAGTAGAAACCCAAATAGGAGAAATTACAGCCGAAAACATTGTAGATAAAATGGTCGAGAGCGAAGAAAACTGGAAGGCAGCGGCAACGTTCGTTGAATACGTACTACGCACAAAAAAGCGTGACATTGATCTGGCATAGAGAGCAACGATGACGAGAGAAGCAAAATAAAAATAAAAATAAAAAAGATAGACCCAAAGGGGTAACAAAAAACGGGGGCCTGGACGCAGGCACAGCAGATATGTATGTTCTGAGAACAGAAAAAAGGGATCCAGCTTGAAGCAATGCGAGAGCGGTACCGAGGTGGTAAACATATCCCAAGAGATATAAGGGGGGTTTTTAGCCGGTAAACTTTTTAGGAGTCCGGCATACGACGATGAATGACGATTCTCGTTAGATGCGTAACGCATTTTTTCCTACCCTTCCCCAAAAAAAAAAAAAAAAAAAAAATATATTGATGTTGACGTGGTGTGATGTCGACGTCGATAATCATAATAAGGGCAATTATTAAATATAGTTTTTGAGCTATATAAAATGTTGAAGAGGCCCTAGTCCACATATTTATAGATTTAGTACCATATGAAAGTTGTTTAGATTACTTATTAAGACTTTTGTCCCTATTGCCCCAGATAATTTTAAATGGATATAAAGATTTATTTGTATACATTCTATTTATTAGAAATGGAGGATCTATATTTGGAAGAGAAGGCATGTGTAAAGCACGTTTCCAATTCAAGTCTATTTGAATGTTTATTTTCCAACACATCATTATTAGTTTTGAAAAAATCTATGGAAGCGCTACCTTAAGGCAATTTAAATGTAAATATCAAAAATGTATATAAATTTTAACGTAAAAAAAACAATTTTTCGCAAAGCGGCAAAAAGTAGCATGAATTGGTTGGAAATTATAAAAAGGAAATCGTAAAAGCGGATCATACAAATCGTGAATGGCTTTAGAAAAGGGTAAAAATTTATACTTTGTGGTTACAACAGTGACGCTGTCTGCGTGTATGTATGTGCATAAATTATCTAAAATTAAGGAAATTATATCAATATATTTTTATAAGTTTATTTTAATCTGGTGGTCCTTACGGGATTGCTGTATCCTGCAATAAAATTGCGACTAGTCCATAAACGCTTGTACAGTACACTGCACAGAGTTACTACAAATGTGTGGAATAACATGACCCATTTAACATTACAATGTCTTAGGCCAGGTTAACGTTCTCTACCTTTGCATCACATTAGACTAATCAATTACTTCAGCAATTAAACTTGCAAAATTTTTTATGGGTTCTCTTCTGAAATTGCTTATATATTTCGACTCGCTGCTCCTAGGTCAAGTGAAATTGACCAAGTTGGCAACAGTGAAATTAAAAGAAAATGTCTAACACAAAGCGAGTCAATACAGTTGGAACTGACAGCGCTCATAACTATTTTTCAACGTTGCATTACTGAATGTCAAAATTGTTTAACTGGTATGAAATACCTTGGTCTAATATGAATGTGAAGCTAACTTTAGGCATAAAACTGCCATTAAGACAACAAAAAAGTTTTCAAAGTTTGTGCGACCTTTTTAATACCCTCACCCATTTCCCCTAAAAATACAAGATTGCGCAAGTTTGATTGATCAATGGACCGCCCACAGAATAGCGATTATAGTTCTCAAGACTCGATCGCATGTCGTGTAACATTGAAAATTTTTTTGAAAATGACGTGGTCCGCGATTGCATTACATATGACCACTCCATTTTAACTGAATCGGAAACTTAGTCCTATTATTTTTGCGGGGTGGGTGTACAAAACTGTTGCGGAAATAACAACTATCATTTTATTTGTGGTGCATCATGAACAACAATAATGCTCCCGTAATTTTTGTAAGAATATTGTGGAGTTGCATGTAGTACCATGCGCGTATGCTCATAATAGTATATTTACTGACAAAACTTAAGTGATCAGTATTGGGATTCCCTAACTTCATTTAAACAGTGCTGAGGTGATTAAAAATATAATAGCAAAATTTATGATTTTGCTATACACTAAAATTTTTAAAGATATTCACTGGGACCATTTTAACGCCAATAATGTTTGTGCGAGGGCCAGGGTGTAATGATAAGGCAAAACTTCTGGTTGGTTCTACTTGGTGAATCCAGAGTGATCCTTATCAATTACACTTCAAGTCGACTCACAAACCTCCACGTGGTGGTCCCTGGGCGATGTTCCTGACACCCGTCAAAAATCGGCGAATTGTCAGAGGCGTCTGCAACGTCTGTTCTCCTAGTTGGGGCGGTTGCAAGCGGACGTCTGTTCTTATACTAAGCGGTTCGCTATATAAAATGTATTTTACACTCAGCCAGTCTGTTGGTTTAGATGGCAGCCCCATCATCAGACTAGGATGCAGTAGACTAATCATTTGCTCATCCGAAATATAATAATTAACGAAACCTCAAAAGAGGCCCCATGCTCCTTATATGATCGATGGGAATATATATATATATATATATATATATATATATATATATATGTATGTATATACTATATATATACATATATAATATTTGTGTTGCTACTGAAACAAAGTTAGCTGTTCGTTGGAAGCACTTCTTCTTTTGCACGTAGCGAAAGTTGTTTTACAAATATATGTATACAAACATATAAGAGTATATCTGTATATACATAAGTATATATTTATTGATCATGATTACAGAATTTTAAGAATGATTCGTTTCCATTCCTCTTTGTGCTTTTCTCTTATTTTAACAGAGATGGCACTTGATATCAAATTATAACAAAGTTGATAAAGAGAAGTGAGTGAATTAAACAATCGTTAGCGCAAAGCAGAATAGTTTTTTTTTTTTACTATAAAATTCAAATTTCAAATTTTTATGAAATATATCGGGAAATTTATTTATATCTCCATTTTCTTATCTAGAACTGAGAGAGAAACAGATGTGGATAATACATTATCGAAAAACCATTATGTATTTTTGCCGTATATAAAATAATATCCTATAATATTTAATTTTCTATAAATAAATGGGAAGTTATAAATTTAGTATCGTATTTCAGAAAATCAGGGTTTCATCAAGTATGTACAAATGTATAATCCTTTTTTAATTAATTAATTTATCGAGTTTGAGGTCTAAAAACAATATATTTATTTTTTATTTTTCAAAAAATGTGGAACGCTTCACAATTTTGCGTGTCATCCTTACGCGTAAGGACGATAAATTAACACAATTAATGTTTTCTCAGTTAAATGTTTTTAAGCTATTATGTTGTATGTTGCGTTTAAGGATATCTGAAAGGTATAACTTTGTTTTATAAATCCGCATATATAAGGAAACCTTTTTTCACAATAGTTAGAGAAATGCGGCTTTTGAACTACGATAATGTTGCACTGAATTGGCGATATGAACTTTCAGTGGGTACAAGCAGGTCAAAAGTAAATATCAGTTCATCTCTATCCTCTAAAATATTGTACTAAGCGTAACGAAAGCTTTCTTCTCGTTTTAAAAGGGAACTCAGTAGTGCTAAAACGTTCAAATTATTGGAAATGCATATAAGGGATAAAAATCTGTACGTTTTTTTGGTATTTAGAGTATTTTGTGTATTCATATGACATATGAGTCCTTTATTATGACACTCTACTTCTCAGTATTAAATTGTATTTTTAAAAGGAACAAAAATTGTACCAAAAGCGGTAAATACGTAAAAGGACATTTTACTGAAAAATGTTGTGCCAATTTATTATTAATTTTAAAATAGGGGTTCTTTGAGCCATATAAAATATAACTTATTTAAAATATACTTAAGCATTGTCTTGAAGGTAAATTCAATGAAAATATTGTAAGTACATGTACTTAAGTGCTAACTTATTATGTATTATGTTTTGAAAAGGAGACATTTCTAAAAAGATCTTTATGTAAACGACCTTATTTACAACAGTAATTTTTTCTAAATACTCTTTGAGTGACAATTCTTAAAGGCGACAATTCTCTTTATGGATAGGGTGTATTTAAAAATTTATTTTTTAAAATTTTAGTTTTTAAAAAAAGACTGCTTGAAAAACTTATTTTTGGAAAATTTTGTTTTTCAAGGTGATACTTCCTGGAATATGTATATTTTGATAAGAGCACTAATATTGGATCGACTTACATTCACATGAAAAGGAATTATTTACTCTGAGGTTGCACGTACAATTATTGCTTTTCAATCTGGAATACATACATATACTTACGGTGTTACTTTTTGAAACAAAATATTAACTTTATTAAAATTTTTCCTTTCAAGTATCAAGTTCACCGTCAAGATTAAATAGCTAATAATTAATGCATATATATGTATGCGATTTTCTATTTCTAAATAATAATTTTTATTAAGATTTGTTTGGGCTTATTTTTCAAAATGTTTGCTCCAAATATATAAAAAAAAATATTATCACCAGCGAAAACTAGTAAAAAATAATGGATCTTCACAGAAGCTGTGAAGTTCTATGGAATATGAATCTTGGCGTCATATCGACAATATGATTTGAATATAAAGGCTATGAAAGCATCATTTTAACAGCTTAAGCGATTAACAGCGCCGTTAGAATGCTTGGCAATTTGTTGCGATCGGTGCGCCCATTAGAAGTTAAAAAAGGATTATACATTTGTACATACTTGATGAATCCCTGATTTTCTGAAATACGATACTAAATTTATAACTTCCCATTTATTTATAGAAAATTAAATATTATAGGATATTATTTTATATACGGCAAAAATACATAATGGTTTTTCGATAATGTATTATCCACATCTGTTTCTCTCTCAGTTCTAGATAAGAAAATGGAGATATAAATAAATTTCCCGATATATTTCATAAAAATTTGAAATTTGAATTTTATAGTAAAAAAAAAAACTATTCTGCTTTGCGCTAACGATTGTTTAATTCACTCACTTCTCTTTATCAACTTTGTTATAATTTGATATCAAGTGCCATCTCTGTTAAAATAAGAGAAAAGCACAAAGAGGAATGGAAAAGAATCATTCTTAAAATTCTGTAATCATGATCAATAAATATATACTTATGTATATACAGATATACTCTTATATGTTTGTATACATATATTTGTAAAACAACTTTCGCTACGTGCAAAAGAAGAAGTGCTTCCAACGAACAGCTAACTTTGTTTCAGTAGCAACACAAATATTATATATGTATATATATATATATACATACATATATATATATATATATATATATATATATATATATATATATATATATATATATATATATATATATAAGTCCAACTAGACTCCCTCAAAACAATGCATGTAGAACTCCCTCAACTATTGACCTTTTGATTACAAATACATCGCTTTCGTTTACTGATATTGAAACCCATCCTTTCCAATTAAATTCTGATCACATACCAATTTCTTTTAGCATAACTGAAAATTTTACAGAGATCGAAAAGTATTTTTTTGACTACAAAAATGTTAACTGGCGCAGTTTTCGTAGAATAGTAGAGAACAAAATAATCCTCTCCTTAGACCTAAATAGAGAGTTTTCGTTATCTAACATAGATAATGTAATAAGTATTTTTTCCAAAATTTTAAATGATGTTTGTCTTGAAACAATTCCACTTAAACATAATAAAAATAGTTCATTCCAAATACCGTTGCTATGTAAACGCTTAATTAAAATAAGAAATACTCACCGAAGACAACTCCAGAGATGTTCTGATCAAAACTTAAAAAATACTCTCCGTGCAATTACTCGTGAGCTTAATAAACTGATCTCTATTCATATAGATATTGCAAAAAATAGACAATGGACAAACATGTTATTAAAACTCCCTGTTGGAAATAAAAAGTTTTGGAAATTAGCTAAATATTTTAAGGGAAAAAAGAGAACAATATGTCCTTTACAGAGCAATAATACATTGGTCCATGAAAACAGCGCAAAGGCAAATATCATAGCAGAACACTTCTTTAAGGCCCATCTTACAACAATTAATATGAGCAGTCCAATTGATAGTAAGGTAAATGCAACAGTTAGTTCACTAGAGCTTCTTCAATCTGATAATAGGGAAATTTGTTTTACTAACCGAGAAGAGTTAGAATTTTTTATCAAGAAGCTTAAGAATTCAAAGGCACCAGGTATCGACGGAATACAAAATGTAGTATTCAAAAACCTTCCAAACGCGGCTTTAGATTTGTTAGTAAGAATTTTCAACTTTTGCCTTGAGAATTCATTATTTCCTAACAACCTCAAACAAGCAAAAGTGATTCCTATATTAAAAAAAGGTAAAAACCCTAAACTACCTAGCAGCTACCGTCCAATCAGCCTTTTAAATACCATCGACAAACTGTTTGAAAAAATTATTTTTGGCAGACTAAAAACTTTTGTGGATGAGAACGACCTTATCCATAACTGTCAGTATGGTTTCAGGGCTCAACACTCTACAATCCATCAAGTCAAACGAGTTGTCAACATGATTAACCACAACAGGAAAAAGAGGCTGTCTACAGGTGTTTTATTTTTAGATATAGAGAAAGCATTTGATTCAGTTTGGCATTCAGGACTAATCTACAAACTTCATAAAATTGGGGTTCCTTTACACCTTATTAAACTTATCTCAAGTTTTCTTCGAGACAGACAATTTGTAGTAGATATAGAAGAATCAAGGTCAAACAGTTTTTCAATTCATGCTGGAGTTCCACAGGGATCAGTGATTTTCCCGCTTTTATATTCGCTATATATATCAGATTTCAAACCTCTAAGTGGTAACCATGTAGCTTTTTATGCAGACGATAGTGCATTTGTTAGTCAAGGCAAGGTTTCAAATGCAATAGTTAAACGCATGCAAAGTTCACTTAAATCAGCACAAAAGTTGTTCAGTAAATGGAAAATAAAAATAAACGAAGAAAAATCGCAGGCAATCATTTTTCCATTTAATAATTCTCCTAAAAGAAATCCGACTCGCCCTTTCTCTATTCAGGGTAATATAATACCATATGCAAACTCTATTAAGTATCTTGGTGTTACCCTTGATCGCAAATTACTATTTAAGGATCACCTAAATGACGTATGCTCAAAAGCAGTGGCATGTGGAAGATCTCTTTTCCCCTTGCTCAATAGGAAAAGTAAACTAAGCATAAAAAATAAGCTTCTTTTATATAAAATGTGCATAAGACCAATACTAACATATGCTTGCCCTGTTTGGAATAATTGTGCCAGATCACATAAAAAAAGTTTACAAATAATTCAGAATAAAAACCTTAAAATTATATACAATCTACCGAAGAGATTTCCCACAAGGGATCTGCATGCTTTAGCAAACGAAAGAATCATAGAAACCATTATCAGAGACATGACTCTATTATTCACATCAAAATGTAGAGACTCAAATTTTGAACATATAAGGAGATTGGTGAACGATAGCTAGGTGTCCTATTTAGACATAGGTCAAGTTAGCTTTCGTTACTTATTTTCAATCTCTTATTTCTTTTTCCCCCGCCCTTCTTGTGATATTTAGTATAGGTTTTTAATATCTTTTTCCTATAATTAATGTATATAATATGTTTTTAGTAAGAAATTTATTTTATACACTTGTTTATTTTTGCTGTAATATCATTAGATAAAAACTCAAACCATGTCATCTATGTATATCAAAACTAATTCGTAAATATGATAATAAATAAATAATAATAATAATAATAAATGTTTATTTTATAAATTCCATTTCATTTCTCATTGGGGAATAAAAATAAACGCATCAAAAATTAGTTCAATATGTTTGCGAAATGCTTCCGGGAAGTGTAAATATACGGTTGTTCCGGAAAGCAAAAAATTGAAGTTGAATTTGAATGGCACTGAAATATTGTTTAAAGATGAAATGAAATACCTCCGTGTTAACTTTAATAAAATTCTAAAGTTTAATAAGCATGTTGCTAAAAATTTGGAGAAGGCTAATCGTATGAAGGGGGCATTTTCAAGGCTATTTAATAGCAAATTTTTGCCAATTAGGACAAAGCTGCTTTTATATAAAGTTAGTATACGGCCAATTCTTTTATATGCATTTCCGATATGGTTTTCAATCTCAAAAACGGCGATGAAGAGGATGGAAGTTTTTGAGCGTCATTTCTACGGAAGTGCGTAGAAAAGAACTACAAGACACGTAATAAAAGATTTTCGAACCGATTTATTTATAAAGAGGCTAAAACACCCCCAACTTCTCTTTACGCTCTTGATTTGACAAAACGTTTTGTTGACAGACTGTCGTCTTTTGAAAGTGATAATATACAAAAAATTTTGACGGAAGAACAAGATTTTAGTTGGTCAAATAATAATTACCTCTCTACGATTGGAATTTCGAATGAGCAACATATCTTTCTAGATAGGTTTTACACACATGCCACTCCCGGTATACACAGGGGGTAGATTTAGGTTTTAAATAGTATTAGGATTTAGTTTTTAAGTTGTTTGTTTTTTTTTTTTTGTTGTTAGTCTAAAGTTTATATACATATGTAAGTATAGCAGATATTACTCTGTAGATGAAGTTAAATGCCGGGAGCAAGCGTTGTTTATTTTTGTTATATTTATTAAATATGTCTGTCATTAATTGAATAAGCAGGTCGCATTATCAAAATTAGTACTTACGTAATTAAAATAATACAATATAGTTTTAAGTTCGCTTATAATAGTTAACGTTTGTAAATCTTATAAAATGAAAAATCAAGTCTCAATAAAAAATTTACTTAACTTAAATTTCATTCAGTCCCAGAATTACAACCGTCTGCTAAAATATTTCTTTATTTATATCAACCAGCTGTTTTTGCAGAACTATGAATGTTTTTATGGAAGTGTTTTAAAAAGTCCAACAAACGCAACAAATTCAAAACACACATCTTCCAACTCAAATATCTATTGCACATCAACAAATTCTTATAGGCACATCAACTTGTCGGATTCGAGCATGTACTTGCAACGTATTCGTTCGCACAGACGCCTGATATCAGCCACACACAAAACATTATTGTCTGAGCAAGCTTTCTTCCCATATTAAAACAATAACACTGAAAAACTGATCTCAACGACGAGGGGTATTGAAAAACCAAAAAGTAGACGTACACACAAACGAAGCAAAGGTGAAAATAAATGAAGGCAAATACACCACATTGACTAGAAGAGAAAATTATGCAAAAGCACAAGAACAACAACGTGTATGTACTTAACTGTTGTGCATGTTAATAAGAATATTGACAAAACAAAACAAAAACAAAAATTATAAGACAAACATTTAATGTACTTACATTCAAGGAAGAGATGTGAAAGAAAATTTAGAATATCGGCGTATTAACCTCGACATCAGGTCACAAATGAGAAGCAAGAAGAATTAAATATTTTAAATAAATGCCGAACCGAACCGAGAATTTATATTTAAATAAAATATGTAACACATTAAGGCTTTTATTAAAACTATTTAGGGCTACATACATTTTTAATCACTTGGTATACACATTTTTACACACACATAAATACATGCATTAATTGAATATTGTTTATTGAATATTGTTTAATAGAAATTGTTTATTTTCTTTTTGGGCATATGCCTCTTTATCTTTAGGAAACTTCAAAATTTATTAACACTTTTCACAATAAACAGACTTTTTCACTTTCATATTTTCCATATTTAACACAAACTTTACGCGGTAATACGATGCGAACGCGTCAAAAATTTCTTCAAACTAAATTTAAATGTTCGTTTGGCTTTACGTCGAACTCTTCATAATAACTCTTCTCATTTTTGGGTATATTCTTGTGTTTACATAGTGGGAAGAAATTGAGTAGAGCTTTAATATACATACGTACATGCAGCGTTACCGTTGATACGTTTAAAAAAGGATCACAAAAACGGAATTTTACATAAAAGAGGGTTAAGAAAAAGCCATTTAAAGGGAAAAAATGGGTAAAAATTTTTAAGATAATAAATTAGGCTTTTTTACATTTATTAAAATCAGAAAGCTTGGTACATATTTATGTATATATGTATGTTCAAATGTACATGCTCATATAGACATTTATACAACTTTTGGGTGCTTTTTTAATACTTCATTTTCTATGTGCTTTAAGTCTTATATCAAAAGTTAGTTTTTTTATTTCAAAATACGTTTCCTCAAATTGATTTGTAAAGCACGTAAGTACATATGTAACATTAGAAATCGGTAAGGACGAAATAAACACAAAGAAAGAACTATAAAATATTCCCTCTTATTATGGCTGTCGCGTCGACGTCACATCAAGTCGGCAGTAAAAAAGACAGCAGTTCTGAACTCGCTGTAGCCAATAATTAACTAATATTGATGGCCAATTGTAATTTTATAAGCCATAGTAGTAGTAATGTCCTATCAATAATATTTAATAGTTATCGATAACGATCCCACAATTGCCAATATATTGATGTTATGAAGAAGCTTGGCATGAAGAACTCTGTGCAGGATATGGACGACGAAACTATGCTAAACATAGTAAAGACGCTCTTTCCAAAGCACGACGCCAGGGAAGATGAGGCAGAAGTCGAACGAACTATCAACGTCCCTCCATTCACATATGAAGAAATTCAAATAGCCGCTCGCGGTCTAAAAAACAAAAAAGCGCCTGGGCCAGACGGCATCCCAGCCGAAGTAATAAAAGAGATAGCGGAAAACCGACCTCAGCTACTACTGAAGATGTATAACAGCTGCTTAAGAGAAGGTATATTCCCAAATCCCTGGAAAGAACAAAGATTAGTACTTATCGATAAAGGGAAGGGAGATCCAGGGTTGCCATCCTCATACAGACCACTTTGTATGCTGGACACCGCTGGGAAGTTGCTTGAGCGACTCATAAAGCCCCGACTTAATGAATCCATTACTATCGCGGGAGGTCTATCAAGGAGGCAACACGGTTTCCAGCCAGGAAAATCTACAATAGGAGCTCTAAAAGACGTTGTAGAAGTTGTCGCAGCCGCCCAACAAAGGAACCACTTCAGCAGACCAGTGGTACTCCTAGCTACTCTGGACGTAAAAAATGCATTTAACAGCCTTAGATGGATAGATGTTCTACACGCTCTTGAGAGAAATTTTAATTTACCACAGTATCTCATGAGAATGATCAGGAACTACCTGAAGGATAGAGTACTTGTTTACAATACAAGCAGGGGCACTAGGAAAATGAGGGTCACCTCCGGAGCCGCTCAAGGATCCATACTAGGACCTGATCTCTGGAACGCTAGCTACGATGAAATATTCAAAATAGAAATGCCTGAGGACACTTTCCTTGTCGGATATGCAGACGACATTGCAGCCGTTATAAAAGCAAGAAGCACGGAAATTGCAGAACGCAGATTGCGGCAAGTAATGATAAGAACCAAGAGCTGGTTGGACTCACACGGTCTGCAACTGGCAATGCACAAAACAGAGCTGCTGTTACTCACTAAACGACAAATTCCTATCGAAATAGAAATGCGGATAGAAGACGTAACACTACTCACAAAAAGGTGGGTCAACTATCTGGGAGTAAGATTTGATTCAAAACTGACATACTCCAGTCAAATCCAATACACGACAACAAAAGCAGCGAGAATAACATCACAACTCAGCTGACTAATGGCAAATATCGG
This sequence comes from Germaria angustata, assembly GCA_963681545.1. Lineage (NCBI taxonomy): Eukaryota > Metazoa > Arthropoda > Insecta > Diptera > Tachinidae > Germaria > Germaria angustata. The sequence continues at coordinate 66,363,361 of OY813000.1, forward strand.
TGGACCACTGCCAAGCAAACGGAAACTTCTAATGGAGGCCTGTAACAGCGTCCTCTTATACGGAAGCGAAATGTGGGCTAAGACATTGGAAACCAAGCGCAGGGCAAACACACTATTGTCAGTACAGAGAACGGCGGCACTACGTGTAACATCAGCATATCGTATCGTGTCCGCGTCCGCTGTTCTTGTAATAGCTGGAATGAGCCCCATAGATCTGCAAGCGGTAGAGCGGATGAAAAATATTTAATACTAGGGAAAACAACTCTCAAGCAGCGTTAGCAATAGACGCCATAAAACGAGAAACACAAGAGAAGTGGCAAACACGCTTGAGAAATGACACACATGGCAGATGGACTTTCAGACTCATCCCACACATAGAAAAATGGGTGAACAGGCGAAATGGAGATGTAAATTACTACATAACACAGATGTTATCTGGACACGGCTACTTCCGGAAGTACCTGCATAAAATGGGAAAGTGTAATTCACCCTTTTGCATTTATGAGGCAGAAAAGAAGGTAGACGATGCTGAGCACACGTTTTTTAAATGTTGCCACTGGTCTGAGGCTCGGAGGGAAGTAGAAACCCAAATAGGAGAAATTACAGCCGAAAACATTGTAGATAAAATGGTCGAGAGCGAAGAAAACTGGAAGGCAGCGGCAACGTTCGTTGAATACGTACTACGCACAAAAAAGCGTGACATTGATCTGGCATAGAGAGCAACGATGACGAGAGAAGCAAAATAAAAATAAAAATAAAAAAGATAGACCCAAAGGGGTAACAAAAAACGGGGGCCTGGACGCAGGCACAGCAGATATGTATGTTCTGAGAACAGAAAAAAGGGATCCAGCTTGAAGCAATGCGAGAGCGGTACCGAGGTGGTAAACATATCCCAAGAGATATAAGGGGGGTTTTTAGCCGGTAAACTTTTTAGGAGTCCGGCATACGACGATGAATGACGATTCTCGTTAGATGCGTAACGCATTTTTTCCTACCCTTCCCCAAAAAAAAAAAAAAATATATATATTGATGTTGACGTGGTGTGATGTCGACGTCGATAATCATAATAAGGGCAATTATTAAATATAGTTTTTGAGCTATATAAAATGTTGAAGAGGCCCTAGTCCACATATTTATAGATTTAGTACCATATGAAAGTTGTTTAGATTACTTATTAAGACTTTTGTCCCTATTGCCCCAGATAATTTTAAATGGATATAAAGATTTATTTGTATACATTCTATTTATTAGAAATGGAGGATCTATATTTGGAAGAGAAGGCATGTGTAAAGCACGTTTCCAATTCAAGTCTATTTGAATGTTTATTTTCCAACACATCATTATTAGTTTTGAAAAAATCTATGGAAGCGCTACCTTAAGGCAATTTAAATGTAAATATCAAAAATGTATATAAATTTTAACGTAAAAAAAAACAATTTTTCGCAAAGCGGCAAAAAGTAGCATGAGTTGGTTGGAAATTATAAAAAGGAAATCGTAAAAGCGGATCATACAAATCGTGAATGGCTTTAGAAAAGGGTAAAAATTTATACTTTGTGGTTACAACAGTGACGCTGTCTGCGTGTATGTGCATAAATTATCTAAAATTAAGGAAATTATATCAATATATTTTTATAAGTTTATTTTAATCTGGTGGTCCTTACGGGATTGCTGTATCCTGCAATAAAATTGCGACTAGTCCATAAACGCTTGTACAGTACACTGCACAGAGTTACTACAAATGTGTGGAATAACATGACCCATTTAACATTACAATGTCTTAGGCCAGGTTAACGTTCTCTACCTTTGCATCACATTAGACTAATCAATTACTTCAGCAATTAAACTTGCAAAATTTTTTATGGGTTCTCTTCTGAAATTGCTTATATATTTCGACTCGCTGCTCCTAGGTCAAGTGAAATTGACCAAGTTGGCAACAGTGAAATTAAAAGAAAATGTCTAACACAAAGCGAGTCAATACAGTTGGAACTGACAGCGCTCATAACTATTTTTCAACGTTGCATTACTGAATGTCAAAATTGTTTAACTGGTATGAAATACCTTGGTCTAATATGAATGTGAAGCTAACTTTAGGCATAAAACTGCCATTAAGACAACAAAAAAGTTTTCAAAGTTTGTGCGACCTTTTTAATACCCTCACCCATTTCCCCTAAAAATACAAGATTGCGCAAGTTTGATTGATCAATGGACCGCCCACAGAATAGCGATTATAGTTCTCAAGACTCGATCGCATGTCGTGTAACATTGAAAATTTTTTTGAAAATGACGTGGTCCGCGATTGCATTACATATGACCACTCCATTTTAACTGAATCGGAAACTTAGTCCTATTATTTTTGCGGGGTGGGTGTACAAAACTGTTGCGGAAATAACAACTATCATTTTATTTGTGGTGCATCATGAACAACAATAATGCTCCCGTAATTTTTGTAAGAATATTGTGGAGTTGCATGTACTTAAGTATGTACCATGCGCGTATGCTCATAATAGTATATTTACTGACAAAACTTAAGTGATCAGTATTGGGATTCCCTAACTTCATTTAAACAGTGCTGAGGTGATTAAAAATATAATAGCAAAATTTATGATTTTGCTATACAATAAAATTTTTAAAGATATTCACTGGGACCATTTTAACGCCAATAATGTTTGTGCGAGGGCCAGGGTGTAATGATAAGGCAAAACTTCTGGTTGGTTCTACTTGGTGAATCCAGAGTGATCCTTATCAATTACACTTCAAGTCGACTCACAAACCTCCACGTGGTGGTCCCTGGGCGATGTTCCTGACACCCGTCAAAAATCGGCGAATTGTCAGAGGCGTCTGCAACGTCTGTTCTCCTAGTTGGGGCGGTTGCAAGCGGACGTCTGTTCTTATACTAAGCGGTTCGCTATATAAAATGTATTTTACACTCAGCCAGTCTGTTGGTTTAGATGGCAGCCCCATCATCAGACTAGGATGCAGTAGACTAATCATTTGCTCATCCGAAATATAATAATTAACGAAACCTCAAAAGAGGCCCCATGCTCCTTATATGATCGATGGGAATATATATATATATATATATATATATATATATATATATATATATATATATATATATATATATATATATATATGTATGTATATACTATATATATACATATATAATATTTGTGTTGCTACTGAAACAAAGTTAGCTGTTCGTTGGAAGCACTTCTTCTTTTGCACGTAGCGAAAGTTGTTTTACAAATATATGTATACAAACATATAAGAGTATATCTGTATATACATAAGTATATATTTATTGATCATGATTACAGAATTTTAAGAATGATTCTTTTCCATTCCTCTTTGTGCTTTTCTCTTATTTTAACAGAGATGGCACTTGATATCAAATTATAACAAAGTTGATAAAGAGAAGTGAGTGAATTAAACAATCGTTAGCGCAAAGCAGAATAGTTTTTTTTTTACTATAAAATTCAAATTTCAAATTTTTATGAAATATATCGGGAAATTTATTTATATCTCCATTTTCTTATCTAGAACTGAGAGAGAAACAGATGTGGATAATACATTATCGAAAAACCATTATGTATTTTTGCCGTATATAAAATAATATCCTATAATATTTAATTTTCTATAAATAAATGGGAAGTTATAAATTTAGTATCGTATTTCAGAAAATCAGGGATTCATCAAGTATGTACAAATGTATAATCCTTTTTTAATTAATTAATTTATCGAGTTTGAGGTCTAAAAACAATATATTTATTTTTTATTTTTCAAAAAATGTGGAACGCTTCACAATTTTGCGTGTCATCCTTACGCGTAAGGACGATAAATTAACACAATTAATGTTTTCTCAGTTAAATGTTTTTAAGCTATTATGTTGTATGTTGCGTTTAAGGATATCTGAAAGGTATAACTTTGTTTTATAAATCCGCATATATAAGGAAACCTTTTTTTACAATAGTTAGAGAAATGCGGCTTTTGAACTACGATAATGTTGCACTGAATTGGCGATATGAACTTTCAGTGGGTACAAGCAGGTCAAAAGTAAATATCAGTTCATCTCTATCCTCTAAAATATTGTACTAAGCGTAACGAAAGCTTTCTTCTCGTTTTAAAAGGGAACTCAGTAGTGCTAAAACGTTCAAATTATTGGAAATGCATATAAGGGATAAAAATCTGTACGTTTTTTTGGTATTTAGAGTATTTTGTGTATTCATATGACATATGAGTCCTTTATTATGACACTCTACTTCTCAGTATTAAATTGTATTTTTAAAAGGAATAAAAATTGTACCAAAAGCGGTAAATACGTAAAAGGACATTTTACTGAAAAATGTTGTGCCAATTTATTATTAATTTTAAAATAGGGGTTCTTTGAGCCATATAAAATATAACTTATTTAAAATATACTTAAGCATTGTCTTGAAGGTAAATTCAATGAAAATATTGTAAGTACATGTACTTAAGTGCTAACTTATTATGTATTATGTTTTGAAAAGGAGACATTTCTAAAAAGATCTTTATGTAAACGACCTTATTTACAACAGTAATTTTTTCTAAATACTCTTTGAGTGACAATTCTTAAAGGCGACAATTCTCTTTATGGATAGGGTGTATTTAAAAATTTATTTTTTAAAATTTTAGTTTTTAAAAAAAGACTGCTTGAAAAACTTATTTTTGGAAAATTTTGTTTTTCAAGGTGATACTTCCTGGAATATGTATATTTTGATAAGAGCACTAATATTGGATCGACTTACATTCACATGAAAAGGAATTATTTACTCTGAGGTTGCACGTACAATTATTGCTTTTCAATCTGGAATACATACATATACTTACGGTGTTACTTTTTGAAACAAAATATTAACTTTATTAAAATTTTTCCTTTCAAGTATCAAGTTCACCGTCAAGATTAAATAGCTAATAATTAATGCATATATATGTATGCGATTTTCTATTTCTAAATAATAATTTTTATTAAGATTTGTTTGGGCTTATTTTTCAAAATGTTTGCTCCAAATATATAAAAAAAAATATTATCACCAGCGAAAACTAGTAAAAAATAATGGATCTTCACAGAAGCTGTGAAGTTCTATGGAATATGAATCTTGGCGTCATATCGACAATATGATTTGAATATAAAGGCTATGAAAGCATCATTTTAACAGCTTAAGCGATTAACAGCGCCGTTAGAATGCTTGGCAATTTGTTGCGATCGGTGCGCCCATTAGAAGTTAAAAAAGGATTATACATTTGTACATACTTGATGAATCCCTGATTTTCTGAAATACGATACTAAATTTATAACTTCCCATTTATTTATAGAAAATTAAATATTATAGGATATTATTTTATATACGGCAAAAATACATAATGGTTTTTCGATAATGTATTATCCACATCTGTTTCTCTCTCAGTTCTAGATAAGAAAATGGAGATATAAATAAATTTCCCGATATATTTCATAAAAATTTGAAATTTGAATTTTATAGTAAAAAAAAAAACTATTCTGCTTTGCGCTAACGATTGTTTAATTCACTCACTTCTCTTTATCAACTTTGTTATAATTTGATATCAAGTGCCATCTCTGTTAAAATAAGAGAAAAGCACAAAGAGGAATGGAAAAGAATCATTCTTAAAATTCTGTAATCATGATCAATAAATATATACTTATGTATATACAGATATACTCTTATATGTTTGTATACATATATTTGTAAAACAACTTTCGCTACGTGCAAAAGAAGAAGTGCTTCCAACGAACAGCTAACTTTGTTTCAGTAGCAACACAAATATTATATATGTATATATATATATATACATACATATATATATATATATATATATATATATATATATATATATATATATATATATATATATAAGTCCAACTAGACTCCCTCAAAACAATGCATGTAGAACTCCCTCAACTATTGACCTTTTGATTACAAATACATCGCTTTCGTTTACTGATATTGAAACCCATCCTTTCCAATTAAATTCTGATCACATACCAATTTCTTTTAGCATAACTGAAAATTTTACAGAGATCGAAAAGTATTTTTTTGACTACAAAAATGTTAACTGGCGCAGTTTTCGTAGAATAGTAGAGAACAAAATAATCCTCTCCTTAGACCTAAATAGAGAGTTTTCGTTATCTAACATAGATAATGTAATAAGTATTTTTTCCAAAATTTTAAATGATGTTTGTCTTGAAACAATTCCACTTAAACATAATAAAAATAGTTCATTCCAAATACCGTTGCTATGTAAACGCTTAATTAAAATAAGAAATACTCACCGAAGACAACTCCAGAGATGTTCTGATCAAAACTTAAAAAATACTCTCCGTGCAATTACTCGTGAGCTTAATAAACTGATCTCTATTCATATAGATATTGCAAAAAATAGACAATGGACAAACATGTTATTAAAACTCCCTGTTGGAAATAAAAAGTTTTGGAAATTAGCTAAATATTTTAAGGGAAAAAAGAGAACAATATGTCCTTTACAGAGCAATAATACATTGGTCCATGAAAACAGCGCAAAGGCAAATATCATAGCAGAACACTTCTTTAAGGCCCATCTTACAACAATTAATATGAGCAGTCCAATTGATAGTAAGGTAAATGCAACAGTTAGTTCACTAGAGCTTCTTCAATCTGATAATAGGGAAATTTGTTTTACTAACCGAGAAGAGTTAGAATTTTTTATCAAGAAGCTTAAGAATTCAAAGGCACCAGGTATCGACGGAATACAAAATGTAGTATTCAAAAACCTTCCAAACGCGGCTTTAGATTTGTTAGTAAGAATTTTCAACTTTTGCCTTGAGAATTCATTATTTCCTAACAACCTCAAACAAGCAAAAGTGATTCCTATATTAAAAAAAGGTAAAAACCCTAAACTACCTAGCAGCTACCGTCCAATCAGCCTTTTAAATACCATCGACAAACTGTTTGAAAAAATTATTTTTGGCAGACTAAAAACTTTTGTGGATGAGAACGACCTTATCCATAACTGTCAGTATGGTTTCAGGGCTCAACACTCTACAATCCATCAAGTCAAACGAGTTGTCAACATGATTAACCACAACAGGAAAAAGAGGCTGTCTACAGGTGTTTTATTTTTAGATATAGAGAAAGCATTTGATTCAGTTTGGCATTCAGGACTAATCTACAAACTTCATAAAATTGGGGTTCCTTTACACCTTATTAAACTTATCTCAAGTTTTCTTCGAGACAGACAATTTGTAGTAGATATAGAAGAATCAAGGTCAAACAGTTTTTCAATTCATGCTGGAGTTCCACAGGGATCAGTGATTTTCCCGCTTTTATATTCGCTATATATATCAGATTTCAAACCTCTAAGTGGTAACCATGTAGCTTTTTATGCAGACGATAGTGCATTTGTTAGTCAAGGCAAGGTTTCAAATGCAATAGTTAAACGCATGCAAAGTTCACTTAAATCAGCACAAAAGTTGTTCAGTAAATGGAAAATAAAAATAAACGAAGAAAAATCGCAGGCAATCATTTTTCCATTTAATAATTCTCCTAAAAGAAATCCGACTCGCCCTTTCTCTATTCAGGGTAATATAATACCATATGCAAACTCTATTAAGTATCTTGGTGTTACCCTTGATCGCAAATTACTATTTAAGGATCACCTAAATGACGTATGCTCAAAAGCAGTGGCATGTGGAAGATCTCTTTTCCCCTTGCTCAATAGGAAAAGTAAACTAAGCATAAAAAATAAGCTTCTTTTATATAAAATGTGCATAAGACCAATACTAACATATGCTTGCCCTGTTTGGAATAATTGTGCCAGATCACATAAAAAAAGTTTACAAATAATTCAGAATAAAAACCTTAAAATTATATACAATCTACCGAAGAGATTTCCCACAAGGGATCTGCATGCTTTAGCAAACGAAAGAATCATAGAAACCATTATCAGAGACATGACTCTATTATTCACATCAAAATGTAGAGACTCAAATTTTGAACATATAAGGAGATTGGTGAACGATAGCTAGGTGTCCTATTTAGACATAGGTCAAGTTAGCTTTCGTTACTTATTTTCAATCTCTTATTTCTTTTTCCCCCGCCCTTCTTGTGATATTTAGTATAGGTTTTTAATATCTTTTTCCTATAATTAATGTATATAATATGTTTTTAGTAAGAAATTTATTTTATACACTTGTTTATTTTTGCTGTAATATCATTAGATAAAAACTCAAACCATGTCATCTATGTATATCAAAACTAATTCGTAAATATGATAATAAATAAATAATAATAATAATAATAAATGTTTATTTTATAAATTCCATTTCATTTCTCATTGGGGAATAAAAATAAACGCATCAAAAATTAGTTCAATATGTTTGCGAAATGCTTCCGGGAAGTGTAAATATACGGTTGTTCCGGAAAGCAAAAAATTGAAGTTGAATTTGAATGGCACTGAAATATTGTTTAAAGATGAAATGAAATACCTCCGTGTTAACTTTAATAAAATTCTAAAGTTTAATAAGCATGTTGCTAAAAATTTGGAGAAGGCTAATCGTATGAAGGGGGCATTTTCAAGGCTATTTAATAGCAAATTTTTGCCAATTAGGACAAAGCTGCTTTTATATAAAGTTAGTATACGGCCAATTCTTTTATATGCATTTCCGATATGGTTTTCAATCTCAAAAACGGCGATGAAGAGGATGGAAGTTTTTGAGCGTCATTTCTACGGAAGTGCGTAGAAAAGAACTACAAGACACGTAATAAAAGATTTTCGAACCGATTTATTTATAAAGAGGCTAAAACACCCCCAACTTCTCTTTACGCTCTTGATTTGACAAAACGTTTTGTTGACAGACTGTCGTCTTTTGAAAGTGATAATATACAAAAAATTTTGACGGAAGAACAAGATTTTAGTTGGTCAAATAATAATTACCTCTCTACGATTGGAATTTCGAATGAGCAACATATCTTTCTAGATAGGTTTTACACACATGCCACTCCCGGTATACACAGGGGGTAGATTTAGGTTTTAAATAGTATTAGGATTTAGTTTTTAAGTTGTTTGTTTTTTTTTTTTTTTGTTGTTAGTCTAAAGTTTATATACATATGTAAGTATAGCAGATATTACTCTGTAGATGAAGTTAAATGCCGGGAGCAAGCGTTGTTTATTTTTGTTATATTTATTAAATATGTCTGTCATTAATTGAATAAGCAGGTCGCATTATCAAAATTAGTACTTACGTAATTAAAATAATACAATATAGTTTTAAGTTCGCTTATAATAGTTAACGTTTGTAAATCTTATAAAATGAAAAATCAAGTCTCAATAAAAAATTTACTTAACTTAAATTTCATTCAGTCCCAGAATTACAACCGTCTGCTAAAATATTTCTTTATTTATATCAACCAGCTGTTTTTGCAGAACTATGAATGTTTTTATGGAAGTGTTTTAAAAAGTCCAACAAACGCAACAAATTCAAAACACACATCTTCCAACTCAAATATCTATTGCACATCAACAAATTCTTATAGGCACATCAACTTGTCGGATTCGAACATGTACTTGCAACGTATTCGTTCGCACAGACGCCTGATATCAGCCATACACAAAACATTATTGTCTGAGCAAGCTTTCTTCCCATATTAAAACAATAACACTGAAAAACTGATCTCAACGACGAGGGGTATTGAAAAACCAAAAAGTAGACGTACACACAAACGAAGCAAAGGTGAAAATAAATGAAGGCAAATACACCACATTGACTAGAAGAGAAAATTATGCAAAAGCACAAGAACAACAACGTGTATGTACTTAACTGTTGTGCATGTTAATAAGAATATTGACAAAACAAAACAAAAACAAAAATTATAAGACAAACATTTAATGTACTTACATTGAAGGAAGAGATGTGAAAGAAAATTTAGAATATCGGCGTATTAACCTCGACATCAGGTCACAAATGAGAAGCAAGAAGAATTAAATATTTTAAATAAATGCCGAACCGAACCGAGAATTTATATTTAAATAAAATATGTAACACATTAAGGCTTTTATTAAAACTATTTAGGGCTACATACATTTTTAATCACTTGGTATACACATTTTTACACACACATAAATACATGCATTAATTGAATATTGTTTATTGAATATTGTTTAATAGAAATTGTTTATTTTCTTTTTGGGCATATGCCTCTTTATCTTTAGGAAACTTCAAAATTTATTAACACTTTTCACAAGAAACAGACTTTTTCACTTTCATATTTTCCATATTTAACACAAACTTTACGCGGTAATACGATGCGAACGCGTCAAAAATTTCTTCAAACTAAATTTAAATGTTCGTTTGGCTTTACGTCGAACTCTTCATAATAACTCTTCTCATTTTTGGGTATATTCTTGTGTTTACATAGTGGGAAGAAATTGAGTAGAGCTTTAATATACATACGTACATGCAGCGTTACCGTTGATACGTTTAAAAAAGGATCACAAAAACGGAATTTTACATAAAAGAGGGTTAAGAAAAAGCCATTTAAAGGGAAAAAATGGGTAAAAATTTTTAAGATAATAAATTAGGCTTTTTTTACATTTATTAAAATCAGAAAGCTTGGTACATATTTATGTATATATGTATGTTCAAATGTACATGCTCATATAGACATTTATACAACTTTTGGGTGCTTTTTTAATACTTCATTTTCTATGTGCTTTAAGTCTTATATCAAAAGTTAGTTTTTTTATTTCAAAATACGTTTCCTCAAATTGATTTGTAAAGCACGTAAGTACATATGTAACATTAGAAATCGGTAAGGACGAAATAAACACAAAGAAAGAACTATAAAATATTCCCTCTTATTATGGCTGTCGCGTCGACGTCACATCAAGTCGGCAGTAAAAAAGACAGCAGTTCTGAACTCGCTGTAGCCAATAATTAACTAATATTGATGGCCAATTGTAATTTTATAAGCCATAGTAGTAGTAATGTCCTATCAATAATATTTAATAGTTATCGATAACGATCCCACAATTGCCAATATATTGATGTTATGAAGAAGCTTGGCATGAAGAACTCTGTGCAGGATATGGACGACGAAACTATGCTAAACATAGTAAAGACGCTCTTTCCAAAGCACGACGCCAGGGAAGATGAGGCAGAAGTCGAACGAACTATCAACGTCCCTCCATTCACATATGAAGAAATTCAAATAGCCGCTCGCGGTCTAAAAAACAAAAAAGCGCCTGGGCCAGACGGCATCCCAGCCGAAGTAATAAAAGAGATAGCGGAAAACCGACCTCAGCTACTACTGAAGATGTATAACAGCTGCTTAAGAGAAGGTATATTCCCAAATCCCTGGAAAGAACAAAGATTAGTACTTATCGATAAAGGGAAGGGAGATCCAGGGTTGCCATCCTCATACAGACCACTTTGTATGCTGGACACCGCTGGGAAGTTGCTTGAGCGACTCATAAAGCCCCGACTTAATGAATCCATTACTATCGCGGGAGGTCTATCAAGGAGGCAACACGGTTTCCAGCCAGGAAAATCTACAATAGGAGCTCTAAAAGACGTTGTAGAAGTTGTCGCAGCCGCCCAACAAAGGAACCACTTCAGCAGACCAGTGGTACTCCTAGCTACTCTGGACGTAAAAAATGCATTTAACAGCCTTAGATGGATAGATGTTCTACACGCTCTTGAGAGAAATTTTAATTTACCACAGTATCTCATGAGAATGATCAGGAACTACCTGAAGGATAGAGTACTTGTTTACAATACAAGCAGGGGCACTAGGAAAATGAGGGTCACCTCCGGAGCCGCTCAAGGATCCATACTAGGACCTGATCTCTGGAACGCTAGCTACGATGAAATATTCAAAATAGAAATGCCTGAGGACACTTTCCTTGTCGGATATGCAGACGACATTGCAGCCGTTATAAAAGCAAGAAGCACGGAAATTGCAGAACGCAGATTGCGGCAAGTAATGATAAGAACCAAGAGCTGGTTGGACTCACACGGTCTGCAACTGGCAATGCACAAAACAGAGCTGCTGTTACTCACTAAACGACAAATTCCTATCGAAATAGAAATGCGGATAGAAGACGTAACACTACTCACAAAAAGGTGGGTCAACTATCTGGGAGTAAGATTTGATTCAAAACTGACATACTCCAGTCAAATCCAATACACGACAACAAAAGCAGCGAGAATAACATCACAACTCAGCTGACTAATGGCAAATATCGGTGGACCACTGCCAAGCAAACGGAAACTTCTAATGGAGGCCTGTAACAGCGTCCTCTTATACGGAAGCGAAATATGGGCTAAGACATTGGAAACCAAGCGCAGGGCAAACACACTATTGTCAGTACAGAGAACGGCGGCACTACGTGTAACATCAGCATATCGTATCGTGTCCGCGTCCGCTGTTCTTGTAATAGCTGGAATGAGCCCCATAGATCTGCAAGCGGTAGAGCGGATGAAAAATATTTAATACTAGGGAAAACAACTCTCAAGCAGCGTTAGCAATAGACGCCATAAAACGAGAAACACAAGAGAAGTGGCAAACACGCTGGAGAAATGACACACATGGCAGATGGACTTTCAGACTCATCCCACACATAGAAAAATGGGTGAACAGGCGAAATGGAGATGTAAATTACTACATAACACAGATGTTATCTGGACACGGCTACTTCCGGAAGTACCTGCATAAAATGGGAAAGTGTAATTCACCCTTTTGCATTTATGAGGCAGAAAAGAAGGTAGACGATGCTGAGCACACGTTTTTTAAATGTTGCCACTGGTCTGAGGCTCGGAGGGAAGTAGAAACCCAAATAGGAGAAATTACAGCCGAAAACATTGTAGATAAAATGGTCGAGAGCGAAGAAAACTGGAAGGCAGCGGCAACGTTCGTTGAATACGTACTACGCACAAAAAAGCGTGACATTGATCTGGCATAGAGAGCAACGATGACGAGAGAAGCAAAATAAAAATAAAAATAAAAAAGATAGACCCAAAGGGGTAACAAAAAACGGGGGCCTGGACGCAGGCACAGCAGATATGTATGTTCTGAGAACAGAAAAAAGGGATCCAGCTTGAAGCAATGCGAGAGCGGTACCGAGGTGGTAAACATATCCCAAGAGATATAAGGGGGGTTTTTAGCCGGTAAACTTTTTAGGAGTCCGGCATACGACGATGAATGACGATTCTCGTTAGATGCGTAACGCATTTTTTCCTACCCTTCCCCAAAAAAAAAAAAAAAAATATATTGATGTTGACGTGGTGTGATGTCGACGTCGATAATCATAATAAGGGCAATTATTAAATATAGTTTTTGAGCTATATAAAATGTTGAAGAGGCCCTAGTCCACATATTTATAGATTTAGTACCATATGAAAGTTGTTTAGATTACTTATTAAGACTTTTGTCCCTATTGCCCCAGATAATTTTAAATGGATATAAAGATTTATTTGTATACATTCTATTTATTAGAAATGGAGGATCTATATTTGGAAGAGAAGGCATGTGTAAAGCACGTTTCCAATTCAAGTCTATTTGAATGTTTATTTTCCAACACATCATTATTAGTTTTGAAAAAATCTATGGAAGCGCTACCTTAAGGCAATTTAAATGTAAATATCAAAAATGTATATAAATTTTAACGTAAAAAAAAACAATTTTTCGCAAAGCGGCAAAAAGTAGCATGAATTGGTTGGAAATTATAAAAAGGAAATCGTAAAAGCGGATCATACAAATCGTGAATGGCTTTAGAAAAGGGTAAAAATTTATACTTTGTGGTTACAACAGTGACGCTGTCTGCGTGTATGTGCATAAATTATCTAAAATTAAGGAAATTATATCAATATATTTTTATAAGTTTATTTTAATCTGGTGGTCCTTACGGGATTGCTGTATCCTGCAATAAAATTGCGACTAGTCCATAAACGCTTGTACAGTACACTGCACAGAGTTACTACAAATGTGTGGAATAACATGACCCATTTAACATTACAATGTCTTAGGCCAGGTTAACGTTCTCTACCTTTGCATCACATTAGACTAATCAATTACTTCAGCAATTAAACTTGCAAAATTTTTTATGGGTTCTCTTCTGAAATTGCTTATATATTTCGACTCGCTGCTCCTAGGTCAAGTGAAATTGACCAAGTTGGCAACAGTGAAATTAAAAGAAAATGTCTAACACAAAGCGAGTCAATACAGTTGGAACTGACAGCGCTCATAACTATTTTTCAACGTTGCATTACTGAATGTCAAAATTGTTTAACTGGTGTGAAATACCTTGGTCTAATATGAATGTGAAGCTAACTTTAGGCATAAAACTGCCATTAAGACAACAAAAAAGTTTTCAAAGTTTGTGCGACCTTTTTAATACCTTCACCCATTTCCCCTAAAAATACAAGATTGCGCAAGTTTGATTGATCAATGGACCGCCCGCAGAATAGCGATTATAGTTCTCAAGACTCGATCGCATGTCGTGTAACATTGAAAATTTTTTTGAAAATGACGTGGTCCGCGATTGCATTACATATGACCACTCCATTTTAACTGAATCGGAAACTTAGTCCTATTATTTTTGCGGGGTGGGTGTACAAAACTGTTGCGGAAATAACAACTATCATTTTATTTGTGGTGCATCATGAACAACAATAATGCTCCCGTAATTTTTGTAAGAATATTGTGGAGTTGCATGTACTTAAGTATGTACCATGCGCGTATGCTCATAATAGTATATTTACTGACAAAACTTAAGTGATCAGTATTGGGATTCCCTAACTTCATTTAAACAGTGCTGAGGTGATTAAAAATATAATAGCAAAATTTATGATTTTGCTATACAATAAAATTTTTAAAGATATTCACTGGGACCATTTTAACGCCAATAATGTTTGTGCGAGGGCCAGGGTGTAATGATAAGGCAAAACTTCTGGTTGGTTCTACTTGGTGAATCCAGAGTGATCCTTATCAATTACACTTCAAGTCGACTCACAAACCTCCACGTGGTGGTCCCTGGGCGATGTTCCTGACACCCGTCAAAAATCGGCGAATTGTCAGAGGCGTCTGCAACGTCTGTTCTCCTAGTTGGGGCGGTTGCAAGCGGACGTCTGTTCTTATACTAAGCGGTTCGCTATATAAAATGTATTTTACACTCAGCCAGTCTGTTGGTTTAGATGGCAGCCCCATCATCAGACTAGGATGCAGTAGACTAATCATTTGCTCATCCGAAATATAATAATTAACGAAACCTCAAAAGAGGCCCCATGCTCCTTATATGATCGATGGGAATATATATATATATATATATATATATATATATATATATATATATATATATATATATATATGTATGTATATACTATATATATACATATATAATATTTGTGTTGCTACTGAAACAAAGTTAGCTGTTCGTTGGAAGCACTTCTTCTTTTGCACGTAGCGAAAGTTGTTTTACAAATATATGTATACAAACATATAAGAGTATATCTGTATATACATAAGTATATATTTATTGATCATGATTACAGAATTTTAAGAATGATTCTTTTCCATTCCTCTTTGTGCTTTTCTCTTATTTTAACAGAGATGGCACTTGATATCAAATTATAACAAAGTTGATAAAGAGAAGTGAGTGAATTAAACAATCGTTAGCGCAAAGCAGAATAGTTTTTTTTTTTTTACTATAAAATTCAAATTTCAAATTTTTATGAAATATATCGGGAAATTTATTTATATCTCCATTTTCTTATCTAGAACTGAGAGAGAAACAGATGTGGATAATACATTATCGAAAAACCATTATGTATTTTTGCCGTATATAAAATAATATCCTATAATATTTAATTTTCTATAAATAAATGGGAAGTTATAAATTTAGTATCGTATTTCAGAAAATCAGGGATTCATCAAGTATGTACAAATGTATAATCCTTTTTTAATTAATTAATTTATCGAGTTTGAGGTCTAAAAACAATATATTTATTTTTTATTTTTCAAAAAATGTGGAACGCTTCACAATTTTGCGTGTCATCCTTACGCGTAAGGACGATAAATTAACACAATTAATGTTTTCTCAGTTAAATGTTTTTAAGCTATTATGTTGTATGTTGCGTTTAAGGATATCTGAAAGGTATAACTTTGTTTTATAAATCCGCATATATAAGGAAACCTTTTTTTACAATAGTTAGAGAAATGCGGCTTTTGAACTACGATAATGTTGCACTGAATTGGCGATATGAACTTTCAGTGGGTACAAGCAGGTCAAAAGTAAATATCAGTTCATCTCTATCCTCTAAAATATTGCACTAAGCGTAACGAAAGCTTTCTTCTCGTTTTAAAAGGGAACTCAGTAGTGCTAAAACGTTCAAATTATTGGAAATGCATATAAGGGATAAAAATCTGTACGTTTTTTTGGTATTTAGAGTATTTTGTGTATTCATATGACATATGAGTCCTTTATTATGACACTCTACTTCTCAGTATTAAATTGTATTTTTAAAAGGAACAAAAATTGTACCAAAAGCGGTAAATACGTAAAAGGACATTTTACTGAAAAATGTTGTGCCAATTTATTATTAATTTTAAAATAGGGGTTCTTTGAGCCATATAAAATATAACTTATTTAAAATATACTTAAGCATTGTCTTGAAGGTAAATTCAATGAAAATATTGTAAGTACATGTACTTAAGTGCTAACTTATTATGTATTATGTTTTGAAAAGGAGACATTTCTAAAAAGATCTTTATGTAAACGACCTTATTTACAACAGTAATTTTTTCTAAATACTCTTTGAGTGACAATTCTTAAAGGCGACAATTCTCTTTATGGATAGGGTGTATTTAAAAATTTATTATATTTTTGGAAAATTTTGTTTTTCAAGGTGATACTTCCTGGAATATGTATATTTTGATAAGAGCACTAATATTGGATCGACTTACATTCACATGAAAAGGAATTATTTACTCTGAGGTTGCACGTACAATTATTGCTTTTCAATCTGGAATACATACATATACTTACGGTGTTACTTTTTGAAACAAAATATTAACTTTATTAAAATTTTTCCTTTCAAGTATCAAGTTCACCGTCAAGATTAAATAGCTAATAATTAATGCATATATATGTATGCGATTTTCTATTTCTAAATAATAATTTTTATTAAGATTTGTTTGGGCTTATTTTTCAAAATGTTTGCTCCAAATATATAAAAAAAAATATTATCACCAGCGAAAACTAGTAAAAAATAATGGATCTTCACAGAAGCTGTGAAGTTCTATGGAATATGAATCTTGGCGTCATATCGACAATATGATTTGAATATAAAGGCTATGAAAGCATCATTTTAACAGCTTAAGCGATTAACAGCGACGTTAGAATGCTTGGCAATTTGTTGCGATCGGTGCGCCCATTAGAAGTTAAAAAAGGATTATACATTTGTACATACTTGATGAATCCCTGATTTTCTGAAATACGATACTAAATTTATAACTTCCCATTTATTTATAGAAAATTAAATATTATAGGATATTATTTTATATACGGCAAAAATACATAATGGTTTTTCGATAATGTATTATCCACATCTGTTTCTCTCTCAGTTCTAGATGAGAAAATGGAGATATAAATAAATTTCCCGATATATTTCATAAAAATTTGAAATTTGAATTTTATAGTAAAAAAAAAACTATTCTGCTTTGCGCTAACGATTGTTTAATTCACTCACTTCTCTTTATCAACTTTGTTATAATTTGATATCAAGTGCCATCTCTGTTAAAATAAGAGAAAAGCACAAAGAGGAATGGAAAAGAATCATTCTTAAAATTCTGTAATCATGATCAATAAATATATACTTATGTATATACAGATATACTCTTATATGTTTGTATACATATATTTGTAAAACAACTTTCGCTACGTGCAAAAGAAGAAGTGCTTCCAACGAACAGCTAACTTTGTTTCAGTAGCAACACAAATATTATATATGTATATATATATATATACATACACATATATATATATATATATATATATATATATATATATATATATATATATATATATATATATATATATATATATATATTCCCATCGATCATATAAGGAGCATGGGGCCTCTTTTGAGGTTTCGTTAATTATTATATTTCGGATGAGCAAATGATTAGTCTACTGCATCCTAGTCTGATGATGGGGCTGCCATCTAAACCAACAGACTGGCTGAGTGTAAAATACATTTTATATAGCGAACCGCTTAGTATAAGAACAGACGTCCGCTTGCAACCGCCCCAACTAGGAGAACAGACGTTGCAGACGCCTCTGACAATTCGCCGATTTTTGACGGGTGTCAGGAACATCGCCCAGGGACCACCACGTGGAGGTTTGTGAGTCGACTTGAAGTGTAATTGATAAGGATCACTCTGGATTCACCAAGTAGAACCAACCAGAAGTTTTGCCTTATCATTACACCCTGGCCCTCGCACAAACATTATTGGCGTTAAAATGGTCCCAGTGAATATCTTTAAAAATTTTATTGTATAGCAAAATCATAAATTTTGCTATTATATTTTTAATCACCTCAGCACTGTTTAAATGAAGTTAGGGAATCCCAATACTGATCACTTAAGTTTTGTCAGTAAATATACTATTATGAGCATACGCGCATGGTACATACTTAAGTACATGCAACTCCACAATATTCTTACAAAAATTACGGGAGCATTATTGTTGTTCATGATGCACCACAAATAAAATGATAGTTGTTATTTCCGCAACAGTTTTGTACACCCACCCCGCAAAAATAATAGGACTAAGTTTCCGATTCAGTTAAAATGGAGTGGTCATATGTAATGCAATCGCGGACCACGTCATTTTCAAAAAAATTTTCAATGTTACACGACATGCGATCGAGTCTTGAGAACTATAATCGCTATTCTGTGGGCGGTCCATTGATCAATCAAACTTGCGCAATCTTGTATTTTTAGGGGAAATGGGTGAGGGTATTAAAAAGGTCGCACAAACTTTGAAAACTTTTTTGTTGTCTTAATGGCAGTTTTATGCCTAAAGTTAGCTTCACATTCATATTAGACCAAGGTATTTCATACCAGTTAAACAATTTTGACATTCAGTAATGCAACGTTGAAAAATAGTTATGAGCGCTGTCAGTTCCAACTGTATTGACTCGCTTTGTGTTAGACATTTTCTTTTAATTTCACTGTTGCCAACTTGGTCAATTTCACTTGACCTAGGAGCAGCGAGTCGAAATATATAAGCAATTTCAGAAGAGAACCCATAAAAAATTTTGCAAGTTTAATTGCTGAAGTAATTGATTAGTCTAATGTGATGCAAAGGTAGAGAACGTTAACCTGGCCTAAGACATTGTAATGTTAAATGGGTCATGTTATTCCACACATTTGTAGTAACTCTGTGCAGTGTACTGTACAAGCGTTTATGGACTAGTCGCAATTTTATTGCAGGATACAGCAATCCCGTAAGGACCACCAGATTAAAATAAACTTATAAAAATATATTGATATAATTTCCTTAATTTTAGATAATTTATGCACATACATACACGCAGACAGCGTCACTGTTGTAACCACAAAGTATAAATTTTTACCCTTTTCTAAAGCCATTCACGATTTGTATGATCCGCTTTTACGATTTCCTTTTTATAATTTCCAACCAATTCATGCTACTTTTTGCCGCTTTGCGAAAAATTGTTTTTTTTACGTTAAAATTTATATACATTTTTGATATTTACATTTAAATTGCCTTAAGGTAGCGCTTCCATAGATTTTTTCAAAACTAATAATGATGTGTTGGAAAATAAACATTCAAATAGACTTGAATTGGAAACGTGCTTTACACATGCCTTCTCTTCCAAATATAGATCCTCCATTTCTAATAAATAGAATGTATACAAATAAATCTTTATATCCATTTAAAATTATCTGGGGCAATAGGGACAAAAGTCTTAATAAGTAATCTAAACAACTTTCATATGGTACTAAATCTATAAATATGTGGACTAGGGCCTCTTCAACATTTTATATAGCTCAAAAACTATATTTAATAATTGCCCTTATTATGATTATCGACGTCGACATCACACCACGTCAACATCAATATATTGGCAATTGTGGGATCGTTATCGATAACTATTAAATATTATTGATAGGACATTACTACTACTATGGCTTATAAAATTACAATTGGCCATCAATATTAGTTAATTATTGGCTACAGCGAGTTCAGAACTGCTGTCTTTTTTACTGCCGACTTGATGTGACGTCGACGCGACAGCCATAATAAGAGGGAATATTTTATAGTTCTTTCTTTGTGTTTATTTCGTCCTTACCGATTTCTAATGTTACATATGTACTTACGTGCTTTACAAATCAATTTGAGGAAACGTATTTTGAAATAAAAAAACTAACTTTTGATATAAGACTTAAAGCACATAGAAAATGAAGTATTAAAAAAGCACCCAAAAGTTGTATAAATGTCTATATGAGCATGTACATTTGAACATACATATATACATAAATATGTACCAAGCTTTCTGATTTTAATAAATGTAAAAAAAGCCTAATTTATTATCTTAAAAATTTTTTCCCTTTAAATGGCTTTTTCTTAACCCTCTTTTATGTAAAATTCCGTTTTTGTGATCCTTTTTTAAACGTATCAACGGTAACGCTGCATGTACGTATGTATATTAAAGCTCTACTCAATTTCTTCCCACTATGTAAACACAAGAATATACCCAAAAATGAGAAGAGTTATTATGAAGAGTTCGACGTAAAGCCAAACGAACATTTACATAAATTTAGTTTGAAGAAATTTTTGACGCGTTCGCATCGTATTACCGCGTAAAGTTTGTGTTAAATATGGAAAATATGAAAGTGAAAAAGTCTGTTTATTGTGAAAAGTGTTAATAAATTTTGAAGTTTCCTAAAGATAAAGAGGCATATGCCCAAAAAGAAAATAAACAATTTCTAGCCCCACAAATGCCATATACACTTGTACTTATGTATTAATGCATGTATTTATGTGTGTGTAAAAATGTGTATACCAAGTGATTAAAAATGTATGTAGCCCTAAATAGTTTTAATAAAAGCCTTAATGTGTTACATATTTTATTTAAATATAAATTCTCGGTTCGGTTCGGCATTTATTTAAAATATTTAATTCTTCTTGCTTCTCATTTGTGACCTGATGTCGAGGTTAATACGCCGATATTCTAAATTTTCTTTCACATCTCTTCCTTGAATGTAAGTACATTAAATGTTTGTCTTATAATTTTTGTTTTTGTTTTGTTTTGTCAATATTCTTATTAACATGCACAACAGTTAAGTACATACACGTTGTTGTTCTTGTGCTTTTGCATAATTTTCTCTTCTAGTCAATGTGGTGTATTTGCCTTCATTTATTTTCACCTTTGCTTCGTTTGTGTGTACGTCTACTTTTTGGTTTTTCAATACCCCTCGTCGTTGAGATCAGTTTTTCAGTGTTATTGTTTTAATATGGGAAGAAAGCTTGCTCAGACAATAATGTTTTGTGTATGGCTGATATCAGGCGTCTGTGCGAACGAATACGTTGCAAGTACATGTTCGAATCCGACAAGTTGATGTGCCTATAAGAATTTGTTGATGTGCAATAGATATTTGAGTTGGAAGATGTGTGTTTTGAATTTGTTGCGTTTGTTGGACTTTTTAAAACACTTCCATAAAAACATTCATAGTTCTGCAAAAACAGCTGGTTGATATAAATAAAGAAATATTTTAGCAGACGGTTGTAATTCTGGGACTGAATGAAATTTAAGTTAAGTAAATTTTTTATTGAGACTTGATTTTTCATTTTATAAGATTTACAAACGTTAACTATTATAAGCGAACTTAAAACTATATTGTATTATTTTAATTACGTAAGTACTAATTTTGATAATGCGACCTGCTTATTCAATTAATGACAGACATATTTAATAAATATAACAAAAATAAACAACGCTTGCTCCCGGCATTTAACTTCATCTACAGAGTAATATCTGCTATACTTACATATGTATATAAACTTTAGACTAACAACAAAAAAAAAAAAAACAAACAACTTAAAAACTAAATCCTAATACTATTTAAAACCTAAATCTACCCCCTGTGTATACCGGGAGTGGCATGTGTGTAAAACCTATCTAGAAAGATATGTTGCTCATTCGAAATTCCAATCGTAGAGAGGTAATTATTATTTGACCAACTAAAATCTTGTTCTTCCGTCAAAATTTTTTGTATATTATCACTTTCAAAAGACGACAGTCTGTCAACAAAACGTTTTGTCAAATCAAGAGCGTAAAGAGAAATTGGGGGTGTTTTAGCCTCTTTATAAATAAATCGGTTCGAAAATCTTTTATTACGTGTCTTGTAGTTCTTTTCTACGCACTTCCGTAGAAATGACTCTCAAAAACTTCCATCCTCTTCATCGCCGTTTTTGAGATTGAAAACCATATCGGAAATGCATATAAAAGAATTGGCCGTATACTAACTTTATATAAAAGCAGCTTTGTCCTAATTGGCAAAAATTTGCTATTAAATAGCCTTGAAAATGCCCCCTTCATACGATTAGCCTTCTCCAAATTTTTAGCAACATGCTTATTAAACTTTAGAATTTTATTAAAGTTAACACGGAGGTATTTCATTTCATCTTTAAACAATATTTCAGTGCCATTCAAATTCAACTTCAATTTTTTGCTTTCCGGAACAACCGTATATTTACACTTCCCGGAAGCATTTCGCAAACATATTGAACTAATTTTTGACGCGTTTATTTTTATTCCCCAATGAGAAATGAAATGGAATTTATAAAATAAACATTTATTATTATTATTATTATTTATTTATTATCATATTTACGAATTAGTTTTGATATACATAGATGACATGGTTTGAGTTTTTATCTAATGATATTACAGCAAAAATAAACAAGTGTATAAAATAAATTTCTTACTAAAAACATATTATATACATTAATTATAGGAAAAAGATATTAAAAACCTATACTAAATATCACAAGAAGGGCGGGGGAAAAAGAAATAAGAGATTGAAAATAAGTAACGAAAGCTAACTTGACCTATGTCTAAATAGGACACCTAGCTATCGTTCACCAATCTCCTTATATGTTCAAAATTTGAGTCTCTACATTTTGATGTGAATAATAGAGTCATGTCTCTGATAATGGTTTCTATGATTCTTTCGTTTGCTAAAGCATGCAGATCCCTTGTGGGAAATCTCTTCGGTAGATTGTATATAATTTTAAGGTTTTTATTCTGAATTATTTGTAAACTTTTTTTATGTGATCTGGCACAATTATTCCAAACAGGGCAAGCATATGTTAGTATTGGTCTTATGCACATTTTATATAAAAGAAGCTTATTTTTTATGCTTAGTTTACTTTTCCTATTGAGCAAGGGGAAAAGAGATCTTCCACATGTCACTGCTTTTGAGCATACGTCATTTAGGTGATCCTTAAATAGTAATTTGCGATCAAGGGTAACACCAAGATACTTAATAGAGTTTGCATATGGTATTATATTACCCTGAATAGAGAAAGGGCGAGTCGGATTTCTTTTAGGAGAATTATTAAATGGAAAAATGATTGCCTGCGATTTTTCTTCGTTTATTTTTATTTTCCATTTACTGAACAACTTTTGTGCTGATTTAAGTGAACTTTGCATGCGTTTAACTATTGCATTTGAAACCTTGCCTTGACTAACAAATGCACTATCGTCTGCATAAAAAGCTACATGGTTACCACTTAGAGGTTTGAAATCTGATATATATAGCGAATATAAAAGCGGGAAAATCACTGATCCCTGTGGAACTCCAGCATGAATTGAAAAACTGTTTGACCTTGATTCTTCTATATCTACTACAAATTGTCTGTCTCGAAGAAAACTTGAGATAAGTTTAATAAGGTGTAAAGGAACCCCAATTTTATGAAGTTTGTAGATTAGTCCTGAATGCCAAACTGAATCAAATGCTTTCTCTATATCTAAAAATAAAACACCTGTAGACAGCCTCTTTTTCCTGTTGTGGTTAATCATGTTGACAACTCGTTTGACTTGATGGATTGTAGAGTGTTGAGCCCTGAAACCATACTGACAGTTATGGATAAGGTCGTTCTCATCCACAAAAGTTTTTAGTCTGCCAAAAATAATTTTTTCAAACAGTTTGTCGATGGTATTTAAAAGGCTGATTGGACGGTAGCTGCTAGGTAGTTTAGGGTTTTTACCTTTTTTTAATATAGGAATCACTTTTGCTTGTTTGAGGTTGTTAGGAAATAATGAATTCTCAAGGCAAAAGTTGAAAATTCTTACTAACAAATCTAAAGCCGCGTTTGGAAGGTTTTTGAATACTACATTTTGTATTCCGTCGATACCTGGTGCCTTTGAATTCTTAAGCTTCTTGATAAAAAATTCTAACTCTTCTCGGTTAGTAAAACAAATTTCCCTATTATCAGATTGAAGAAGCTCTAGTGAACTAACTGTTGCATTTACCTTACTATCAATTGGACTGCTCATATTAATTGTTGTAAGATGGGCCTTAAAGAAGTGTTCTGCTATGATATTTGCCTTTGCGCTGTTTTCATGGACCAATGTATTATTGCTCTGTAAAGGACATATTGTTCTCTTTTTTCCCTTAAAATATTTAGCTAATTTCCAAAACTTTTTATTTCCAACAGGGAGTTTTAATAACATGTTTGTCCATTGTCTATTTTTTGCAATATCTATATGAATAGAGATCAGTTTATTAAGCTCACGAGTAATTGCACGGAGAGTATTTTTTAAGTTTTGATCAGAACATCTCTGGAGTTGTCTTCGGTGAGTATTTCTTATTTTAATTAAGCGTTTACATAGCAACGGTATTTGGAATGAACTATTTTTATTATGTTTAAGTGGAATTGTTTCAAGACAAACATCATTTAAAATTTTGGAAAAAATACTTATTACATTATCTATGTTAGATAACGAAAACTCTCTATTTAGGTCTAAGGAGAGGATTATTTTGTTCTCTACTATTCTACGAAAACTGCGCCAGTTAACATTTTTGTAGTCAAAAAAATACTTTTCGATCTCTGTAAAATTTTCAGTTATGCTAAAAGAAATTGGTATGTGATCAGAATTTAATTGGAAAGGATGGGTTTCAATATCAGTAAACGAAAGCGATGTATTTGTAATCAAAAGGTCAATAGTTGAGGGAGTTCTACATGCATTGTTTTGAGGGAGTCTAGTTGGACTTGGTAGATAATATATATAGTAATTTGATGATAATTGGTGGTTGAAGAGCTCACGCCCTGCCGCGTTAATTTTTGCACAATTCCAGCTGTAGTGGTGGGCATTAAAATCGCCCAGAATGAAAAATTCTCCAGGCATTGATGTAAGCATATCTAGGTCTCTAATAAACTCATTTCCAAACTTCGGGCAATAGATTGAAATAAGCATTACTTCTATGTTATTTATCCAGACAGACAAGCATATATTTTCAAAGAGTTTAGTTGGAAATGAGTTCTGTATTTTATGTTTAATTGATGATTTAATTGCTACCGCTACGCCTCCTCCATGAGTTGCTCTATCCCTTCTATATACTTTGTAACCGTCTAACTTAAATTTGTGTTTACTAGCAAGAAAAGTTTCATTTAACATTAACACATCCACTGCTTGTTCCTTGATGAATATATTTAGCTGAACAGATTCAGCTAGTTTTGTAATGCCTTGACAATTCCAATGCATTATTTTAAGACATTGTGAAGTTTTGGATTTATATTGCATATTTAAGGAGAGACATTAAAACATTTAATTGTTCTGCTTTCGTGGTAAACTTATGGAGATCAGCAATGGCTCCAGTGAATATATTAAATAGCTCGTCAATAGAAAAAAGATCGTCAGAGACGGATTTTTGGTTCGAAAACTTTAATGCTTCAGCGTAACTTCTATTAATACTGGGAGTATGTGGCTCACTGTTTACAAACGCAGTGGTTATAGGACGGTTAGAATTTACAATGCGTTGTTTTCTGAGGTCATTATTTTTAATATTTAAATTCTGACGCATGATTGTGTATTCTTTACGACTAGGGCAACGAGGGTCGTCCGCTCTATGGTTGATATTTTTTAAGCCTTTCTTTGAGCAGTTGAAACATTTATAAGAAACAGTACCATCTACCTGTGTTTTGTCAACAATACACGTAGAATAATCATGGCCTCCTCCACAGGCGATACAAATGGTGTTGCGAAAACAGTTTTTTGAGCCGTGACCATATGTTGCACATTTCGAGCAAAAAGTAGGTCCTTTGCTTTTCTTCGATGGGTTTTTCCAGTGTACTGCTATACCACCGAGAAATTTTATTTCATGAAGAGCACTTGTATTATGGCATGATCTGTCGAATTCCAGTATATAAAGAGCATCATCGGCAGAAGAGCGGACTGTTAAGATCTCTTTTATGTTTACAGCAGTCACATTATATTTGATTTTTAATTCGTCATGAATTTCTTCCGTACGCATTTTAGGTAGCCCAAACAGCACTAATTTGAAAATTCTTTTGTCTTTTATATCATGAGTATGAAATTTAAAATTTTCTTTGACAAGAGTTGACTTAGCATTCGTAAAGTCTGCTAACGTTGGTGATATAATTTTTGTGCCTATTGACATACGCTTATATTGGTATGCTGTTCCAAGCTTTTTATGTACCGCTAAAAACCCGTGAACAGAGTCTACAACAATTGGAGGAATAAGAGTCTTATATCCTCGTTCAATTTCCCCTTCACTATAAGTATCGTCATCTTCTAAATTTTCCAAATCTTTAAACCGATTTGAGTTATTGCTCATTTTATTTTTTTGGGGCACTTCCCCAAAACTTCTTACGTTTATTAGCTTTCATTAATTTGTTATTGTAAATTCTTTATTATAATAATACAACAGTTCTTTTTAATTCTCTTTTAAGTCAGTTTTTGATTTGATAAACAAAGTAACCCGTTAGTATTATTGTACGTCTACTTGCAATCACAGATAGCACAAGACTGAAAAAAATAAACATTTTGAAAGTCAGAAAACTTAAAAATCTGTTAAAATTTTATTCGTTCTCTATAAGCATAATATTATAAATAACATATAAATAAGAGGACCTAAGACTTTAACGTTATCCGAATTGGTGAAAAATATTGAGCAATAATTAAACATATTCATCAATGGCTCATTTACGTCATTACATCATTAAAATTCTTAAGAAAATCTACGTGTATATCATTATAATAATGAATTTGTTGTGAAAAACCATTTGAAACTATCATAATTATAAATATTTTTCTTTCCGTAAAAATTATTTGTTCAGCTTAATTCTATATATGTACTTTGTAAACGAAATGTTGTTTCGCTATCAAAAAGTGGACAGTTAGTGATACTATTCCAAATTTATCATTGTTTTGAAACCCTAGAAAGAAATTGTAGTTATTTTTATGTACCTATGAATGTAATTTTTTTTACCAATTTCGTTATATAAGTATATTATTCAAGCTTTAGGTCTTATTTTTTAGTTAAAAGGAACGAAATTGTAC
The DNA here is from genome assembly GCA_963681545.1 of Germaria angustata. Classification (NCBI taxonomy): domain Eukaryota; kingdom Metazoa; phylum Arthropoda; class Insecta; order Diptera; family Tachinidae; genus Germaria; species Germaria angustata. The sequence goes on from OY813000.1 coordinate 66,390,989, forward strand.
GCTTTAATTTAAACTGCATATCTATATATATAAAATAGGATGTGTGTATGTATGTATGTATGTATGTATGTATGTATGTATGTATGTATGTATGTATGTATGTATGTATGTAACGTAATGGCTCCAAAACCGATTTTGACTTTCAGAATACTCGGGCGGGTGACACTGTGAAGTCTGATTTTTGATTTTCGGTCTGTGGGCGGAGGGGCGTGGCAAAATCCAATAATTCATAAAATGAGAACGGCTGGGCCGATTTCTGTAAAACTTTTTGTCAGTTGTTCATATTTTCGAGGAAAAGGTTTTTATGGAAGAAAATGGAAAATCCCTCCGGAAAAGTCGGAAAATTGGAAAAGTCGAAAATCGAGTTTTTGTATGAAATTTTGTTTGAAATTATTCCTTAATTTCTTTTCAAATGAAAAAATAGAAAGTTTGTCTGAAGGCTTAAAATTGGGGCGAGGCGAAGTTCGGCTGGTCCGCTAGTCTAATATAAATACCTTATCTTAAGTTACTTGCGCTAATCATCCTTAATATAATATATATATATATATATATATATATATATATATATATATATATATATATATATATATATATATACATATATATATATATATATATATATATATATATATATATATATATATATATATACATATATATATTTATATATATATACATATATATATATATATATATATATATATATATATATATATATATATATATATATATATATATATATATGCATATTTCAAACTTAACCCAAGTTGTACCAAAAGGAATCGACATGCAACATAGATTACATTAATGGAGCGGTATATGAAATAAAAATTAAAGTACGGTTTTGCTTATTTCCAAGATTATGGTGCATTTCCATTATTAGTTACGGAGAAATTAACTTAACTTTTTTCCGAGAATCCCTTGTAAGTTACCCTGTATATAACGACACTAACCCACATAGTGAATATGAATACCCTGAACGCTGATATGTCTGCAAGTTATTGTTTACTTTTTAGTCTTTAATTATATAAAAACATGGGAATCGAAACGTGAATAAGTAATTTACAGGAATTTTTTTTTTGTATAATAAGGACTCCTATTCGTCAGCATTGTTTGTGTTTTGCAGCAAATAATCAGTTCTGCCCCACTGTACGATAGAAAGTCCCAGTATCCCTAAAGAAAAACACCACAATGTATGAATTTCAAACCTCAATTTTCAGTAATACTAAATCAACAACATGTGTTTCATACATCCATAGAACCCATGTAAGATGAATTATTTAGAAAAACAACAACAGAACGGTGATATCTGTACACATAAACTGCACACAAGCTGCGTACATGTATAAGCCTCTGCTAGTAACAGCATAACTTCAGCAGCAAGACACTTGTTGGTAACTAGATGAACTTTTGACGGTAACGGTCGCAGAATTTATGTATAATGCACAATTTTCGATCAACATAGACACTCAATATAAAAATTCTCCTACTGAGATAAATGAGTAAATATTAAAGCTCAATACAAATATAAGAAACTCATGTTGTAAGTACATTCATATATACAAACGTACAAGAATTAAACAACAAACAATGAGAAGAGTTATTATGAAAGTTCGATATTAAGACGAACGAAGAGTGTAATTTAGTTTGAAGAAATTGTTGTCGTGTTCGCATCGTAGTTCCGGATAAAGTTTGTGTTAAATATAAAAAATTTATATGAAAAAATATAAATGTATAAAAATCTTTGTATTGTGAAAAGTTTTAATAAAATTAAAGTGGGATTTTCTCGCGTTAAAGAAGCATATGCCCAAAAAGAAAATAAACCATTTCTAGCCCCACAAGTGTCATATATGTATGTACTTAATGTATGTATTTATGTGTGTATGTAAAAATGTCTATACCAAGTGATTAAAAAATGTGTGTACCTTAAAGTAGTTTTAATAAAAGCCTTAATGTGTTACATATTTTATTTAAATATAAATTCTCGGTTCGGTTCGGTATTTAATTAAAATATTTAATCTTTCTTGCGGAAATTCTAAATTTTCTTTCACATCTCTTCCTTCAATGTAAGTACATAAAATGTTTTTATATAATTTCGGTTTTTGTTTTGTGTCACTATTCTTATTCATATGCACAACAGTTAAGTACATACACGTTGTTGTTGTTGTGCTTTTGCATCAATTTTCTCTTATGGTCAATGTGGTGTGTTTGGCGGAATTAATTTTCTCCTTTACTTCGTGTGTGTTTACGTCTAGTTTTTGGTTTTTCAAAGCCCTCCTCATTTTTCCTGTTTTCTATATGGGGTGATTGCTCTGTCATACAATTATTTTTACTTGACTGTCTGTGCGAACGAATATGTTGCAGGTATATGCTCGAAATACATTGATGTTCATACAACACAAGTTCATGTGCCAAAAGAATTTGTTGATCACAATTATTTTTAGTCTGAGTAACGGAAGGATCTAAGGCGATGAGTAAACAGTTTGTATGATAATGACACGATTCTGCCACTAGGAAATTTTATTTGCCTCAGTTTGAATTTAGCTGGGAGAAAGATAGAAAAAACATGTATCTCTATCTTCCTCCCAGCTGAATTAAAACTTTTGCATTATGCATACATCAATCTTAAAAACGTTGTATGGATTTATTATCACATGATATTCACAGAGGTTGAACGTTCAATTCTTGCCTTTCAAGCTGCAATGCACTCGCACCTTTTTACTAACCCACTTATATAATTTATATAAGTGGTATAATTTTCGTCAGGTCTTAACAGTTAATAATTCACGCGAATTTTATAAATTTTTATTGAGAATTTTCGTGTTACTTTTAAAAAATTTTAATTAATCATTTTTGAGTTTAATTTCAAAAATATTTTGACGAATTAAAACTAATATGTACATAAAATGTACACAGAAGACATGAAATTCATAGAATAGGAATCTTGCGTCATATCGACAAATATATTTGTGTTTAAAGGGTATGGAGAAACAATATAATGAAAATCTAACTCATCATAGTAAAGGGAGTATCTAGAAATGAAATGTGGCCTCCCCAAGGGAGTCTTATAAACAATGATTTATTTCAACCGCTGTTAAGTGCTTTTTTACAAATTAAGTGCTACCAATTTAAAATTCAGTAAATTTTATTTGTATTGATGCTGAAAAATATTTTTTATAATAGAGAAACACCGGAAACAGCCAAAAATTAAAGATATTTATATTTTGAAATATGTAGTTAGAAAAAATATTTGACTACAAATTTTTGGTCCTTTGGGAGCTTATTATATGTATTTCAAAACTATCTCCTAAATTAGGGATACAGCACATCCTCTTATTTATATTAAGAAATTGTGCAAGTGAAATCTTAATCTTAAAGAGAATAAAAAAATTTTCTTAAGTTTCATTGCTGAATGAAAAAGGGGCTTAGGACATCGAAATGTTAAATGGACTATGTTTATTCCATACATTTGTACATAAATTTGGAGTGGTCCTATTCCTTTGCATAGTGTTCTTTGCATTCGTTTATAGATTGTTTGCATTTTGCATAATATAAAACGGCAAATATAAATCTTCTATATATATAAAATAGGATGTGTGTATGTATGTATGTATGTATGTATGTAACGTAATGGCTCCAAAACGGCTGAGCCGATTTTGACGAAATTTTCAGGGAACCTTCAGAATACTCGGCCGGGTGACACTGTGAAGTCTGATTTTTGATTTTCGGTCTGTGGGCGGAGGGGCGTGGCAAAATCCAATAATTCATAAAATGAGAACGGCTGGGCCGATTTGTGTAAAACTTTTTGTCAGTTGTTCGTATTTTCGAGGAGAAGGTTTTATGGAAGAAAATTTTGGAAAATCCTTCCCAAAAAGTCGGAAAATTGGAAAAATCGAAAATCGAGTTTTTGTATGAAATTTTGTTTGAAATTATTCCTTAATGGCTTTTTACATGAAAAAATAGAAAGTTTGTCTGAAGGCTTAAAATTGGGGCGATGCGAAGTTCGCCTGGTCCGCTAGTAAACTAATAAAATAATACATTGGGATAATTTCACAAGTTTCACATTATTTAAAGCTCGTACCTACATACAGTGTTGCTGTTGTGATGTTTAAGCATAAATATAGAAAATTCTTTTAAGCCATTGATCACTTTATTAGCCCCTTTCAATGACCCGCATGTATAATTTTCGACCAGTTTCTGCTACTTTTTGCCCCTTTCTAAAAAATGGCATTTAATATTGGACTTTATTTTTTCATATTCAAATTTATTTGCATTTCCAACGTACATAAACATTTACTTTGGCTCATAGTACCGCTTCTCTTGAACAGAATTCGTACTGGTGTACTGGAAAATAAATTTTCGAATAGACTTAACGTAGAAACTTGCCGTGTCTGTGCCTTTTTTTCTAAATTTATTATAAAATAAGCTGAGTGAAGGTTTGTTCAACAAATATAGATCCTCCATTTCTAAAAAATAAGATGTATGCAAACAAATCTTTATATACATTTGGAAAATACGTATTTACTATTTTAAAAAGAATTGCAATAGGAAAAAAGGACTTAAGTAATCACAAACAAATTCAATAAAGGACTAAAACAATAAAAATAATAGGCTAGGACCCCTCTTACATTTTTTATAGTCCTAGAATATTAAAATTAAAATACGTACATACATACATACATATGTATGTACATACGTATATGATTATATTTAGATTAAGGTGAAGTTCCCTACAGCAAACGACTAGTAACAACATAAATTCAGGATCATGACATTTGTCGAACTTTTGACGTTAACGGTCACTTGGTTCTTACGTTGCTGCTGCATACAAACGTACAAGAACTAAAGAACAAACAACGATAAGAGTTATTATGAAGAGTTCGACATAAAGCCAAACGAACATTTAAATTTAGTTTGAAGAAATTTTTGACGCGTTCGCATCGTATTACCGCGTAAAGTTTGTGTTAAATATGGAAAATATGAAAGTGAAAAAGTCTGTTTATTGTGAAAAGTGTTAATAAATTTTGAAGTTTCCTAAAGATAAAGAGGCATATGCCCAAAAAGAAAATAAACAATTTCTATTAAACAATATTCAATTAATGCATGTATTTATGTGTGTGTAAAAATGTGTATACCAAGTGATTAAAAATGTATGTAGCCCTAAATAGTTTTAATAAAAGCCTTAATGTGTTACATATTTTATTTAAATATAAATTCTCGGTTCGGTTCGGCATTTATTTAAAATATTTAATTCTTCTTGCTTCTCATTTGTGACCTGATGTCGAGGTTAATACGCCGATATTCTAAATTTTCTTTCACATCTCTTCCTTCAATGTAAGTACATTAAATGTTTGTCTTATAATTTTTGTTTTTGTTTTGTTTTGTCAATATTCTTATTAACATGCACAACAGTTAAGTACATACACGTTGTTGTTCTTGTGCTTTTGCATAATTTTCTCTTCTAGTCAATGTGGTGTATTTGCCTTCATTTATTTTCACCTTTGCTTCGTTTGTGTGTACGTCTACTTTTTGGTTTTTCAATACCCCTCGTCGTTGAGATCAGTTTTTCAGTGTTATTGTTTTAATATGGGAAGAAAGCTTGCTCAGACAATAATGTTTTGTGTATGGCTGATATCAGGCGTCTGTGCGAACGAATACGTTGCAAGTACATGTTCGAATCCGACAAGTTGATGTGCCTATAAGAATTTGTTGATGTGCAATAGATATTTAAATGCGAGAGTGTGTGTTTTGATTTTGTTGGGTTTGTACTTGTTTTGTGTTGGAGTTAAATTGATTTCTTTAAGGAGATGCAAACGAATATTTTTGTTTTTATGCAATTTTGTATGTTTGATTGAATTTGCTGTTTCCCTTTATAATATTTTATTAAAGGTATAGATAGAAATATTTATTATATTAATGTACTTTAATGAATACATACAGATGAGCAACAAAGTTTTGTAACAACAAAAATATATATTCGTAAAAATAATAACAAAAGAGGAAATTATATTTTTTTTATAATTTTCTTAGTTTCATTTAATATATTGATGGCAGTTTAATTTTCCGCGTTTAAATACTCGTTTAGTTAAAATTTATTTAAATTTAAGTTGCATTTGAATACAGTTTTAGCTTATTAATCAAAAACTAAAGTTCTTATGTGGGTGGTATGCAAATATGTATAGTCGTAGAATTTTTAAAACACTTCCATAAAAACGTTCATAGTTCTTCAAAAACAGCTGGTTGATATAAATAAAAAAATATTTTAGAAGACGGCTATAATTCTGGTACAAAATGAAATTCATAACGTAAACATTTTGCATTATATATATATATATATATATATATATATATATATATATATATATATATATATATATATATATATATATGCCCTATGCTCCCTATAGGATCGATGGAAACATATATATATATATATATATATATATATATATATATATATATATATATATATATATATATATATATATATATATATATATATATATATAAATATAAATATATATATATATATATATATATATATATATATATATATATATATATATATATATATATATATATATATATATATATATATATATATATTAATTGACTATCTCACTCAACAAGCTCAAATCCTATATGATGTTCAAAAGATATGTATGTTTTCAGATAAAGTTTTAAAAGAAATGTTTTTTATATAAAGGATGCTTCTTCATCAGCATTGTTTAAGTATATTTAAGCTCAGAATCAATTCTGTCCCACTGTACAAATGAAAATTTCAGTGGTTCGAAAACCACAATTTATTACCTACCCATGTTAGATGAATTATTTAGAAACAGCAACAACACAACTGTGCTACGTGTACGCACAAACTGCAAACAAGCTGCGTTCATTTATAAGCCTCTGCTAGTAACAGCATAACTGCAGCAGCATGACATTTGTTGGTAACTAGATGAACTTTTGACGTTAACGGTCGCTGAGTTCGTGTATTATGCACAACTTTCGATCAATATAGACACTCAATATAAAAGCTCTCCTACTGAGATAAATGAGTAAATATTAAAGCTCAATACAAATATGAGAAACTCATGTTGTAAGTACATTCATAGTATGAATTTCATACATACAAACGTACAAGAATTAAACAACAAACAATGAGAAGAGTTACTATGAAGAGTTCGATATTAAGAAGAACTAACAGTTTAATTTAGTTTGAAGAAGTTTCTGACGCGTTCGCATCGTAGTTCGGCATTAAGTTTGTGTCAAATATGGAAATGTTATGTTAACAAAAATATGAAAGTGAAAATATCTGTTTATTGTGAAGTGTTAATAAATTTTGAAGTGGGTTTCCTAAAGATAAAAAGGCATATGCCCAAATGAAAATAACGATTTCTAGCCCCACAAGTGTGACGTATGTAGATAAATGTAAGTATGTATTTATGTGTGTGCAAAAATGTGTATACCAAGTGATTAAAAAATTTATGTAGCCTTAAGTAGTTTTAATAAAAGCCTTAAAGTGTTGTATACTTTATTTAAATATAAATTCTCGGTTCGGTTCGGTATTTAATAAACATATTTAATTCTTCTTGCTTCTCATTTGTGACCTGATGTCAAGGTTAATACGCCGATATTCTAAATTTTCTTTCACATCTTTTCCTTGAATGTAAGTACATAAAATGTTTTTCTATAATTTTTGTTTTTGTTTTGTGTCCATATTCTTATTCATATGCACAACAGTTAAGTACATACACGTTGTTGTTCTTGTGCTTTTGCATAATTTTCTCTTTTAGTCAATGTGGTGTGTTTGCCTTCATTTAATTTCTCCTTTTCTTCGTTTGTGTTTACGTCTACTTTTTGGGTTTTCAACAACCCTCCTCTTTGAGAACAGTTTGTTGGGGTTTTTTGGATTGATATGAGGAGAATGCTCTCTCAGACAATAATGTTTTGTGTGTCGCTGAGATCAGTCTTCTGTTAGATGAAAGTACATGTTCGAACTGCATTGTCGTGCATACTAGAGCAGTTGATGTGCTTATAAGAATATGTGGTACATAATTATTTCTGGTATAAGTACACAAAACACCATTATGATGTGTGAAAAGCTTGTATAATATATAGTAATTTTGACTGCTCAAGTTCCAGTTCAGCTGAGAAAGAGAAAGACAAAGCATATATTCCCATTTATATACGATATATTATAAAAATAATGTATCCAAATAAATATCAAAAAACCTTAATTTTTTTTTTACTGCAAAATTTTTTATGAACTCGAATACAATTAAGTTAACGGATGACAATTTATAAAAATCATACATCCAGTCTTAAGGTACAATTAGTCTTTACTTTCTGTTCTGTTCCGAATCAGCTGATTGTTTTCTGTTAAATGGAGAATGTGTGTATATGATTAGTTTTTACTTTGCCGTTCTGTTCCGTTCCGGACTATTCTGCTGAAAACTGAATTTTACTTAGAGTTCTAAGTGACAGCAAGAAACAGCTGCTTGTTTCAGTGAACCAAGCCGATCGGGCCAAACAATTTTACAATTAGTAATAAGAATTTATTGGAATAAATTTGTTTAAAGTAAATAAATATTCATATTTATTTCATATTGTTTAAAAACATATAAAATAAATTGTTTTAATTAATATTTGGTTTAATTAATATTGATCTACAGATCTATATTTTGATTGTTGATAGCGCCTTCATTGCAAAAATAATTTGCCAGTTGATCCCTCAAATGGACAGCAGTATCTGAAGACCTATGTAGCTGTGTTGTAATTGATCTTAGTGGACGACTACCATTTGCACCAATTTCCGCACGCCATTCTCCTTCATGCACAGTGCCATTAAAATTTGCTGGACAATACCAGCGTTTCTGGTCGTTTAGCATAATGAAATTGTGCAAAGCTATGCATGCTAATACAATGGCCTCACAGTTGTTAGGTGACCATTCTAGAGTAGTTAAAAGTACTCTCCAACGGGCAGCTAAAATACCAAAGGTATTTTCTATTACCCTTCGCGCCCGGGACAAGCGGTAATTAAAAATTCTTCTCTCTCTGTTTAGCTGGATTCCGGGATACGGTCTCATTAAATTTGGAACCTCCATGTCCTAAATACCTGTAAGACATACATATGTGCTTATGTAATTAAATTTTATTTGATGTAAAACTTACAGTAGTGTTATAGAAAGCCTCTCATCGGGTAATATGCGTTGTCCAGACTTTCTTAGAGAACTCTTAACTATTGATAACAATAGCTCATACACATTCTTAGTCATTCGGGTATGAAGAAAGAAATGTTCGTCATCAATATCCTTAATTTTTTGAAAAACTTTTCGATGATAGCCAGATGATGACCAATCCCTATTGATAGGTCGGGCGTACCATCTTCGGTGGCGTTGAGTTTTCCTCATTTTTATATTGTTGTACATTTTGCACAAGTTTAAAAAGCTTGTTGCAATAAACACGTCATCAATATCCGAATCTGAGTAGCTATTGTCCATTTTGCACGTTTATATTTATTATAATTTACTTTAAATTACTTTACAATTGCGCGCGGTTTTAATTTTATTCTTTGTTGTCAGAAACAGCTGATACGTTTTTACGGAACTTCTAACTACAAAAATTTGAAAGAACGGCACAGAACGGAACAGAAAGTAAAAGTCAAGCCTAATGAGGCCTTTACAATGAAGAATATTATAATTTCAATAGTTGTGAATTGCTTTACGTTTACGTATAACACAATCTCAAAAATGTACTTTTACGGCCCCTGATGTACATACAAGTACATACGTGCATTTATACGAGTGGTTTATATACTCGTATTGTTTGATTTTTATGAATTTTTTTAATTAATTTTTTAGTTAAACAATTTAGATACTTTGAAAAATTTTTGATAATTTGATTGGTTTATGTATACGTTCATATGTATATACGCACAAATCTATGTAATTCAAATATGTAATTCATTTTCTTAATTTTGTTGGTACTATCAATACCTAAATTTAAAGGACGTAGTTCAACAAGAAATTACGAGTGAGCAGGTGCATTATTGTGCATTACCATGAATTGTGTTTCCACAATTCCGGACGTCTTTTTCATATTGCTTCTCCCACGCGGCGCTTAACATCAAGATACTTATTCATCTAAGAAAAGAGTGAGCAAACCTTGACAATTGATCGAACTTGGCGTGTTTTTTTGGTCTTGGCTCTCCCTGGCTCTTCCATTTGGACGATTGGACTTTGGTTTTGATGTCATACCCATATACATATGATTCGTCACCAGTTATCACCCTATTAAGCAACTCTGTCACCCTATTAAGCAACTCTGTCGATTTCCATGCGACGGTTTTTTCTTCAAAATTCATCAAATTTTGAGCTGAAACACGCTTCATGCCCAAAATTTACGAAAAAAATTGTATGGCATGAGTCAACTGATATACCGAAATCTCATGCAACTTCTTTAATAGTGATTTGACGATTCGCCATAGCAATTTTCCTCACTTTCTCAACATTTTCATCGGTTTTTTTTCAGACCGAGCGTCGTCATTCACATCTTCTCGACCTTCTTTGAAAAGCTTTTGTCGCATGCAAACATTTTTCTGACTCAGAACACAATCACCACATGCCATTCTCAGCATTTCAAGTGCTTTTGCGCACTTAATTCCATTTTTACATAAATTTGTTGCAAATTATTTGCTCCATTTTTTTCCGCAGCAGGAAATCGTCGAACGAGCAAAGCACGTCTTACTGTTATGTCTCTTACAAACAAACCAAACTAAACACAAACAAACTCAACTAAGAACTTACATATGTGCGAGACAAGTGTGCCAGCATAAAAAAAAACGATAGTCGAATGCACGTAACCCAAAAAATTTCAAAATACACCTCGTAGATCAAAGTTTTCATTACTTTTAATTTGTATATACGATGTATATACATATCTAGATATATCTAAAAATATGCACAGATTATAGGTATATAAATATGCATAAAAAATCTAATTAAAACTTAACAATTTTTAGCTAGAAACTTTTAAAATTATGTACTTAGTGTTAAATAATCTATTGTGTAAAATCTTCTTAGATTTTTTAAGGTATTTCTTAATTATGTTTTATTTAGATTAATTAATAAAACTAAATAACCCTTTAACATTTATAAAGAATGTGCTAGAACTTAAAATTTTTGAAACAAAAGAGCAGGATTTCATCGTTGATAGTCTTATATTTTATATTTATATTATCCCTAAGATTGCTTTAACTCGAACCCTGTATATTGTCCTTCACGTTGTTCAACAAAATGAATGGATAAATACTATTATAGAATAAGAAAGAAAAATTGTTTTTGTTGATTAACAATCTGTACTTGACGGCGGAAGGGAATTGAAGCGAACGAAAACCAGTCATTCACTTTCGTTTGAAACAGCTTGACTCTGTATTTCATTTTATTGTTCGCTTAGCTTAATGTTGGCACCGTGAGGCATTTAATTATATTGAAATGAGAAAAAACTGTAGCATTACCAATGAGTACAATTAAAAATTTAAGTCTATGTCCTCCACGGAAATCGTTTCGGAAATTAAAAAAAAGGAGCAAAAGCAAAAGAAAACAAAAATAATAATAATAATAATAATAATAATAATAATAGCTCTGTTCATGTACTAAAAGATTTGACTCATTGATACAAGTTTTTACTGGCAAACTTTTAAATGAATGTACATATAGTATTTCTATAAACGGATTTTTAATACAAATTTTACAATATTAGCTAATATTTTAGGAATGCTCACTTCTACGCATTGGTTTTCGTTCTAAAAATTGTAAGTATGATACAAGCCAACTATTTGTCGCTTAGAATGGTTGCAAACGAAACATTTGATATTGTGGCCTGCTTATGTTAAATTTTTAAATTTAAAAATTCCATATAAAATTTTTCTTCTGACAAAATACAGAACAACAAATTCCCAGACAATATTTCTTTACGATTATGAATTTTTTACATCCGATCAAATCTACTATATAAGAATTTCAGACCTTAGAAACTTTAGTAAGTAAATACTCCTTACCGGTCTCAATGTTTGCGTTGCAACATAAGATTTTCGTATATCCATGGTTTTGTTCGAAATACACTTATCCCTCGATTTACACGATATTTTTTTACACGATTTCACTTTTACACGATTATTTTGGTTTTCGTGTAAATTGAGAGATTTATGAAATACCTCGATTTACACGATTTTTATGTGTTTTATTGAATATTTTTGTCTCTAATATGACGTTGGAGTCAGTTCAGAAATTATAACTGAAGGTTTGGAAATAGGTAGAAAATAGGCAAATCATTTTCTAAACAATGATCCGAATGTTGAAAGGTCAGTCGCATTCCAAAGACATATTACCGAAAGGCTTAGCATAATATGTGGAGGTTTATAAAGAGTTAAACAATAAATCTATACAGCTCTTAATTACAAACTTCACTTGCATATCGAAACGACCTGAAATAGTATCTAATTCTTCAGAAGCAGAAAAGGAAACTGTAGAAATATTATCTAGCGACGACGAATAAATTAATTACATATGTACAATATATGATATTAATTACATTAATTTTGTTTTTGTTCTTATGAATAGCATTTATTTTGTTTAATGAATAAATGTTTATTTTTATGTGTTTTGAGTAAACGCTTCTGATATTTTAAAAACTAAGTTGAAATACATGTATAATTTCTTAATAAAATCAATTTTTACGCGATTCTGCCTTTATTTTTGATTTACACGATTTTTCATACAAAAATTGGAAATTTCGATTTACACGACTTTCTTAGGAACGTATCTATCGTGTAAATCAAGGGATAGGTGTACTTTATTAATATTATTTTTAATTCTAATATTTATGCAAAAGAAATAGTGTGCAATTTTTTTCAAATTGAGTTCGAAGTCATCTTAAGTCCTGCAAAAAGATAGATTAGGCCAGGCATAATTACGGTGTACCCTGCAAAATAGTAGGATTACTGTGGTGGTGGCGTGGTGTAGTGGTTAAAGTGCTTGCCAACAAAATCAAGTACCCCAGTTTCGCTCTCTGGCAGAGGTCAAAAATTTGTCACCATGGTTTTTCACGTTTTAAAAATGAAGTGGCTTCAACCCACTCCTAAAAATGCATCGAATGAGCCCCCTGACCACCCCCTCTCCCTGAAAAGAGGATAACATCATGACAAACAAAGGTCAGGCAGAGCCACCACCTTCTGGGAAAAAGATAGGAATCAAAGGTTAGCGAGGTTCCTCACCACTACACCAAAATACAGGGGGGGGGGGGGCGTTGTTTCTAGGCAACGACAGATGGCAGCTCCATTATCCTAGACCTGCTATAGCAGACCAATCATCTACTGGATCAAGAACCGATTACCGAAACTAATACAAGGCAAAAAAAAAAAACAAATAACAATGCGAAAACAACTGCAACAACAACTCGTGTAAAGATGGATATGCTTTGTAGAAGCCCTATACTCCCTCCAGGAGTGGAAGGAAAATATTATTATTACTCCAAAACTACTCCAGATATATGATATAGGCATATGGAATATTACGATGTCCTTGGGCGGGACTACATAGTCGTACTTTGCTCTTTATTAGACTAGTCTCAACACTTTCTGCAATCAGTCAATAGACCACCTACAGTGTGAACCATTTTAACCTAGAAAACATGAACGCATATGGTATACTTTTTTGGAAAGGAAATGGTACATGCCAGTATTATATATGACCATGGTGCAACCACTCCATTTCAACTGCATTGGACCTATAGAATTGAAATTTCTGCAGGTGAACGTGTACAAAATAACAACTTTGTCCACTTTTTATACTTTAAAACCATCAAAATGCTATTTTTGGATACCAAAATCTTAAAAATAACTATTAATCCTATAATCTAGAAGCTTTAGCAGACATCTAATAAGTGAATGTAAAATTATCAAAAAAAGGTGTAAATTTATTCTTTAGCAATTACACATACATATGTGAAAAAATTTATGTAAAGGAATTTTTAACGCCATAGATTGCCATAGATCTGCTTTTGAATTTGAAAATTTTATTACTGTCCTAAAAATTTATTAAAACAAAAAGGGACACTTCATTTTACCCAAACTTTTTTATAAAATCCAAGTGTAGTTGCCTCATATCATCTCAGAAAAAAGCAATTTTTGCACCATCCTCATACAAAATCATGTGTGAATAATCTTTGTCTACCGACATACAAGTATTTATATGCCTGCAATTATCCGTAAATAAGAAGGACAACCGAGATAAATACAATTTACCAGCAACTTCAATGTGTTTTTATTCAACACAATGACAATGATAAAAATACAGAATGAAGGAAGATAAAAACCAATTGTAATTGTTGTAGATCACAATCATCCTTGCAACAATGTTGTACTCCAACGTGCATATTTCACATTTAATTACTATCACATACAATGGTTCTCGAATACCAACTTATTTGCATATTGTTGCACATCTTCACACTGAACAAGAGCGTGCACAAACTTGCAACTAATTTGCAACACACACACAATTGTGGTAACAATGACTTAATTTCTGTTTCTTTTTTTGTTTTGAACAATAAAGTGTATTTAAGCCCAAAATTGGTTAATTTATATTTTAGCCAAGTTAATTTGACCTGGCAGGATTAAGCCTACATGACATACTACTATTATTTGAAAAGGGAATTTAGACCGGAATTGTATTTGCATTTCAAAATACGAGTAGTGAGATGGAAGGACGAGTAAGTGTGAAGATTTCGAAACGTTTGCTTAAGAAATACTCGTAATATGAGTTTGAGTTTTCTCTTTTGTACTCGTACAATCTTCACTAGCACCTTATGCTTGGTCACTTTCCAGGTATTGCTTTCTTTACATTGAAAGTAATAAATGCACTTCTGGAATTTCAAAAATATGCCAAAATTACATGACGTCTCCATTAATCAAACTCATCGCATTAACTCCTTTTACCTCCGTTTCAACAAACTCTTAAAGTTACAATCTTGTTCACTAAAATACACAAACGGCTAAGGATACTAGTCGAACTTTTCTAATGCCTTTATTCATAACAATTATTTAAAGAGTTTGTGTAATAATTAATGGAAATATCGTTGATCGTTGGGTAAAAATGAGTCCTCTCCAGTTTACACGATCAGCTGCAAGTGATTTGATTTAATTCCATATTCTTTGATGGTTGTGTGTTTCTAAGTGCTTCGTGAACATCCGGATCTACGAGGCTTTGAGAGTCCAATCCAGAGTATTCCTTAAAGTGTTATTTGACGTAAAAGTAACTCCATACCAACTGGTCATTTGGCTGCAATATTTCCTATTTTTGTTGAGACAATGATTGATGAACGTTTGTCTGTTTGCCATTTGACATTGCTTTGCATCCCTTGAAAGTACTGTTTGATGCGACATTTGCAATGCAAAAGTGATTGTCTCTTATTTTATTATATTTTTTTAAGACGGCAATGGCACTGCCATAATCGTAAATGGTGAGCGTTGCAGGCGGATCCTAAAAGAGTATTTTGTTTTGACGCAAGTTGCTGCATTGAGCTTTGATCATTTGTTGAAACCAACAACAGGCCGTAGCATCCGCTGATACAGCTCGGCAACGATGGAATTTTTATGCACCACTTTCTACGTCAATTGATCTGCCGTTATGAACATTTGAAGTGGTCATCCAGATCGTCAGCTCTAACATCACCAGACTTGTTCCTTTGGGTGTTTTAAGATATTGTGTTTACCACAACAAACATTGAAGAATAAATCGTCGATTTGAAGCCAAATATTTTGCGAACAACAACTGAAAATGCCGTAAAACGAATGAAATTATGCATCACCTCCGGATGTAGCCATTTTAGCGACATAATTTTCTTTTAATTTATGACATCAATTTCATACCTTCAAATAAACTTTGTAGGAAAAAAGAGCTTTTTGCTCATTTATAACAAATTACGTTATACGTAGGTACGTTAATAGTTCGTCATGGATATTGTCTGTGCCGGTGGAACTTCTGATCTTCAAACTAAATTTCCTTTCAATACTAAAGTATTTAGAGAAGATAGTGGCATGTTTTGGAAATAATTTTTTATTAAAGTGTATCACATAAAAGGTGTCTTGCATCCAAAACCTATTGAATTCCTTCTATGATAAGCCAGTCAAATAAGTCACAATAATTTTAAAATCATTTGCTCATTTTTGTTGGGAGTGTATTTCAAATTTCATAGCAAATTAGTTGAACAAATAATTTAAATTGTTTTTGTTTTGATTTTCTAACAATGTTAGACACTGTACACTGTTCTAACGAAGTTAGAACAGTGAAAGTGAAGAAGAATTGAAATAAATAACGATACCATTCATTGTAAGAAATTGTATATACATTTATGACCTTATGTCTAATTTCACTTTTACTATTTAAAAGTCAGCTGAACTAGTTCTTTGAAAAGACATGAATACTTGCCAGAGTAGGAAAATTTTTTGACAATGAGATATTTGTTTGATTTACCATATTTATCGTTTACAATAAAAATTAATTATTATTATCTTATTGAAAATAACTGATTATGAATTTTTGCCTAAATCTTAAAATATTGGGGCACAAATGTAATTTGTAATGATTTTCCATCATCCTGCGCCAAATTTGGTTTGTAAACAGAGAGGTTTGGGCTATCTGCCATCTTGAGTGTTCTCTTTCTTATTAAATCGTTTTCCTGCTTTTCTTTGTCCTTATATAGTTTTTTGATTGTGTGTCTCAGCTCGTAGGTCTCTGTAAACCTCCATATCTACTCCGTATTACTTCCTCGCTCTTGTTATCCTCCTGACTGCGTCTTTCTCTTTCCACTCTTTTCATCCATGCGTAATATTATCTTGATTTTGTTCCTACCTGTGTCGTACCTTCCCTGCTTATTAAATCCTTTTCCTGTTGTTCGTTGTTCTCATATATTTTTTAGATTATGTATCTGAGCTCGTAGGTTTCGCTATACCTTCCGATCTTTCGTGTTACTTTCTTGACCTGGTTCTTCTTCTGACTGTGTCTCTCTCCCTCTCACACATACTCTCTCTCCCTTTCTCTCTTTTCTATAAACGTAATAAACTGTTTCTTTCATATTTGATCATGTGTTTTTCATTTATTTTTTTTTGTACAAATGTTTTAATTGTTCGATTAGGTGACGAAATATGACGGAATATCGTTGCAAAATCATGCAAGTGCCTTCAATGAAAAACACAATGCAAATCCTTTTTGTATAATGCAAAGAAGTAGTCTGATGAATTCAAACTGAAAGCCAATTTCTGTTGAAGGTAAAGGAAGATTTGATCGTATCACACTGCGTAGAATTTTGACTAATTATTAAATGAAAGTCATTCCATAAAAATTTTTATAACAAACATCTTTGTCATATTCGAGCTGTAACTGTGTCCTCCCCAAATACGCCGAATGAGCAGTTTTTTTTTGTCTTCATTGTGTTATTCCAATTTTATAATTTATATGACATACAATATCTTGAAGTTACTCTTTCTTCACTAAAAAACTGACCCGAATACGACAAATAAAAATGCAAATTATGAACCATAAAATAGTGAAAGTTTTTCAAGCGGCCTCCGTCAGACTAGAATTATTCCAATCATGAAATAATTTCAACTCATGTGAATATAGAAAGTGCAATCATGCAGTTAGAAGTCCTAATTTATTATGCGAAGGTTCCAGGTTCGAATCCTGCCGCAGAACTCTGGCAGTTGTGTTTGATAATTAAAAGGAGCGAACAACAAGCCTTCACTGGCTTTTAAGTGTATGTCGTATGATATGGGCTATCACACCCTTCCAATCAACCTAACCTAACCTAACTTATTGTGTTATTGTTGAAATATAATCAAAGTTCTTGTAGAGTCGGTGAAAATGTCAATTCTTTAGGCAACTTAATTGTTGATCCGGCGGACGAACCCACTTGCCAAAAATTTATATTCTTGTTTATATGTTTTAAAACATGATGAAACCTTAACGAATCCCTTTACCTTTTCATTTTAAAACACCAATCATTATCTCTTTGTGTTCAAGTTTTGAATCTTTTATCTCTGAACATAAATAAATCACTAAAAAACTTTAGTTTTTCTTGCAAGGATATTATCAAGGCAATATTGCTAAAGAAAATCCAGCTTATTTAATATAAATTTTAAATTTATAACTTTTAAGGACATTAATAATACACTCCAATCTGTTGCTTCAATTTCAATATAGTATATTTTCTACCACCTTTGGCATTTAATTTATTTTTATCACCTTCTTTATGTAATTTATAATTAAAATTGTGTTGTCATTTTAAATAATGTAAATTAATTATTCTTACCATAATAAATTATTGTTGTTGGCAAAAAAACCAAACCACACCAGCGTTGGCCTAAAAGGATG
Source organism: Germaria angustata (assembly GCA_963681545.1). Taxonomy (NCBI): domain Eukaryota; kingdom Metazoa; phylum Arthropoda; class Insecta; order Diptera; family Tachinidae; genus Germaria; species Germaria angustata. The sequence goes on from OY813000.1 coordinate 66,409,420, forward strand.
CACGTTTTAGCTTTTTGAAGTCGCCTTCACCATTATCTCGATTTTCATTATTAACAACATTAAAGGCAACAGCAGCAATTGTAGCAACAAGATATTTATTCGTTCACTCTTCTCTATAGGCTAAATCATTTAAAAGGATGTAATCAAGGGTATTCACTTCAAATAGCTTTTAGTTGATTATTTGAAAAGTTTAATAAAAGTGATTATTAAAAATGCTTTCCATACGTTTTTACTTTTTATATTATTGGTTGTTATATTTAAATATTCAAGCCTAGTAGGAAATGAGTTTGATTGCTATTCAAACATAATTTGGCTAAAAGGTACTAATGATTTTACTAATGATTTATGTAAATGGCAAAAAAAACACCTTTAACAGCATTGCATGGTACCCGTGTACCTACATGGAAATGGTATTGGAAAATAAAATTTTGTCGAAAATATGTACATAATCACGGAAAATAACTCTGAGCCTTGCAATAGGTATTAACTTTCAGTAAAATTACAATATTTTGTAAACGCTCTGGGTTATGCAACGTATTGCTGCTGAAATATATAAGTTTGAAATTTCACGTTGATATATCTCCGGTGGTTTCCTTTATTTCAGAGATATACAAGTTAAACTTTTTTATGCATATTACGATATTTTAACGATGCTGAAAGAGAGACAGCAAACGCTTTAAGCCCATGGAACTTAACACTTGTGGGAACATGAAGGCCGTAGTCACGTGTGCTCGCAACTACGTATGAAGCAAAGAAAAACACGTAAAGCGTGCACCAGATGTTCCAAACCGATTGGTAATGAGCATTCAACAAACTGTCCGATATGCACAAATTGTTCGCGAAGCGATCAACGAAAACTTATTTGTAGCTTAGTGTTCATTTCTGGTTGTTTTTTTATTTATTTTTGGAGGTATATATGAAAAAAAATTAATTTTTTTGTTTGCTTTTCTTTCACCAAATAACAGTTTTAATCTAAAATATTCATACGGACTTTGTTTAATGTTATTTTAGTAACATTTCACTAAAAATATACTTGCAGTATTCGAATTTTCATATTTAATGTATGAAGGTACCCGGACACCTTGCCATACCATTAAGGGTTTAAGATGAAAATTGGACCACCACGCCTTTTCGAAATAATTTTTAAGCTAAAAAATAATGATAATTTAAAATTAATGAATAGTTAGGAGTTCTTAAAAAGTTTCAAATATGTGGGAGATCTGCTTCTATAAAAAAAATTAAGCTGAAAACTCTAATTCTATTTCTAATTATCAATAAATATTTTTATACCCCCCGCCATTCATTTCAATGTTTAATTTCTTACCTTCAATTAGATGAATATATATTTATTGTCTTTGTATATTGGGAACAGAGTCAATAAAAATAAAATAAAATATTCTTTTAAGGAAAAAGAACTTTTACCAGACCTGGATAGTAAATAATATAAGAAGATAAAAATATATAAATGTTATTGCCTTAAAAATCCAGTGTGACGTTCGATGATTATATTTTTGTATTGTTGCTAGAAAAGCATTCAAATACATTTGTTTTTTAAGACAACGTAAGATGTATTCTATTCCTTTTCAATCTGTTTGCTATTTATACCACCTATAAACGTCTCAAATTGGAATACAATCATCATGTTAGGGTCGATACTTCAAAGTATAGGACAAATAAGCTTAACGGTGGCAGTAGCGCAGGTAGCTCTTTTGGTATATTGGAACATCGACTCAGAAATACGTTCCTTTTACGAACGACTCTCTTTTCATTAAAAGTAAATCCATTTGTGGTCGATGTACCAGTCAGCTGCAGAGAGGCTTCGTTTCCTAGCCAAACAATTCGTATGTGGAATGATCCGACTGCAGACGTCCTTCCCGACTTTTTCAAAGTGGAAAAGTCCTAATCGAATGTTTCTTGCTTAATATCCTTCTATTTTGATCGATTGTTAAAAGTACATGGTCGTATTGTACTCATTTAAAAAATCCTACTGGGATGATTATTCACTCCAGACTTTAAATTTTTAAATTTTGTTTTTTATTTATGTTACAACGTAAAACATTCTAATGATGTTTTTTCCGTTTCCACGTCCCAAAAAAAAGATAAAAATTTGTAATATTTCAATTACAAAGTACATTTATGCACACATATCGTATTTAAAATTAATACCTTAAGAAAGTATTTCTTAACTTTTTTTAAACGCTTATACATACATTTTTATGGAATGTGATAAAACTAGCATTAAGGAGGAGTAAATTCATAGTTTAAAAGACACGAAAACACAGATTTTGAGAGTTACGATCAAACAGAAAGATGCACGGATGTGGAAATAAAGTTCTTATGCAAAGGCGAAATAACTTTGAAATTATTCAATGTACTACTACAATAATTGTATTAGCTTTTCCATCTATAGTAAATCGAAAATTCATACATATATTTTTGTTGCCAAGATCTAGGAAACTATAGTATACTAGAGTAGAGATCGACAAAGTTTACAGAGGTCATTTGCAACCAGAAGTGATATCCCTTATTAATTCTTAGTTTTTTCATAATTTAATGATTGAATACAAATGTTGTTGAAACCTGTAGGATATAGATCTGTTTAAATAGATTTATATCTGATCTGAAAGTTTTATTAAAAATTTCTAAAAAATTTTCTAAATAAATACGTAACACAGCATATTTATTAGCAATCAGTTAAGGCGAAATCAAGAATATGGATGATGCGAATCCATTATTCCATAATATCTTTTTTTTTATTTTCTAAAAATCGTATTTTCTCATTAAGGCCACGGTAGATTTGTGTGTACACCACGAAATAAGACAAAAAAGCTCGTATAAAAGGAATACCCTATTAACATGTCACAGTCACCATCATTTTGCTGTTGTGATTTTTAATTCTATCATCATGAAGCTTGTAATTATATACGACAGTAATGATAAAGATCATTATTGCCCCACTTACAATAATTTTATTTATTGCCACTTCCACATACATACATATGTATAACAACAAAAGGTAGTAGCATTTACCCGGCTAAGCTGAATTCAGAATGCACACTTTAACATAAATTTTGTTTTTTGTGAAAATATGCATAAATATGCATTTATTTGCCTTTACAAGAACTTGGTAATTTACAAATTGCAATTTGGTCAAAATGAACGATAAGAGAGTGAACAAACTGCTGTTAATTTTACTAAATTGGTGATTTTTATAACACAGAAGATGCAACAATGGGTACTTCACATTACCAATTTTTAGTTAAAGTTATATGTTATAGAAGTGATATAAAATACCCTCGAATATTATACGGTTTCTTCATAAACGATGCTGTATCTCTTATATAAATTGGCTTGTTCCACTTTAACACCGTAAAGCATTCATTAAAAAAAAATACGTCAACTAATTTTTACCAAGGCTGTTCACGTTTTGAAATTTGTTCATGTTTTCGATTGTGAACATTAAAATAAAAAAACACGGTTTACACCCACATTTTAAGTTCTGACATATAAATCAAAATCAGATATTCAAAATTGGATAAATATTGAAAATGTTTACATATATTCACTTTACTAAAATAAGTGGCTTCCAGAAAATATTGTACACGTTTCGAAGTAGTCAGTGTAAAAATTAAAGTGTTTACCTTTCCGAGTCGTTCATGATTCCGGATTTTCACGATTTCGAGTGTTCACTGTATAGAGAAACATCAGAACAAGTGTTGCCAGAAGTAGGGGAAAATCCCTACATGTAGGTATTTTTGATACTAAAATAGAAGCGTAGGGAAAATCGGACAGATCTTTTATATTCTCCAAAATGTAGGGATTTTTTCGTCATGTCGCATTATTTATGAAATAAATGCATTATAATGAAATAACATTATTTATGAAATAACAGCACTACAAGAAATTCAAAATAGATTCCCACTAGATAATGATTCGATATGTAGAGAAATGGGATTCTTAAACCCAGAAAATGTTTTTGGAGAAAAAAGATGAGTTTAAATTTGAACTATTGTCTAAAAAATTTAACATAAGTCTCAATGATTTCAAGCATAAATGGCGAACAATCGAATACAATTTTTCTATAAGTGAAATTAATATGTTTTAAAAATAGATATGGAACAATTTTGGATAAAAATAATAAAAATGAAAAACTTTAATGACGAAATTGTATTTCCAAATTTATCGAAACTGGTACCGATTTTGTTTGCTTTACCCCATGCTAATGCCGATGCAGAAAGGATTTTTTCAATAATAACAGATGTTCGTACCAAAAAGCGAAACAAATTGAGCCACACAAGTTTAAGTTCAATTTGTATACTAAGATCATTTCTGCAAGACAGTGGAAAAGCCTGCATAAATTTCGAATGTACTGATAGTCATTTTAGAAAATTAAATTCGAAAGAACTTTATTAAATTTAAAATATCCTGTTGTTTGTGTACCTGTATTAAATTTATTATTAAAAGATTTAGTTGAAAAGAACTATGTATAAGTACATTGTTTTTATACTTTAATTAAATGAAAGTTCTCATGTTTAAATTATTTGAATTACATGTGTATATTAATTTTAAAGTAACCTGTTTTTGTACCTGAATTGAATTTATCCTTTAAAATTTTATTTGAAAAGAACTATTCATATTAATTTTTAAAACTCTTTGTTGTTTTAATTGAATTTAATTAAAAGTACATATGTATGTATTATTTTTTTTAGTTTTTTACTTATTTTATTACCAAAGCTTTAATAAATATATATATTTTTTATAACTAATGGTTTTCTTCTATTTTAATGATAAAAATGCGTAGGGATTTTTGTAGGGGAAATTTTTTCAACGTGTAAGGAAAAATCTAATTTTTTTAGCATGTGTAGGTTTTTTTTCGAGAAATCTACTGGCAACACTGATCAGAACTTTGATGAAACTATAATTATTTTAAAAAAGCGTACTTAATAGAGATTAAAATAAATAATTTTTTATATTGTAATATATTTTTTGATGCTCTCTTTACTTTGGTGAGTTAGATTTTCATAGTACTCATATGCAAATGTGAAGGTTGAGCACAGATAGAGTTAAAGTAGATTAAAACTTAATAAACGGAGTGTAATATGTTTCAGTATCATTTGCGTTTTGCCAAAATAAACTTGTATTTAAGTTCACACATAGATATACATATATTACGTATTTTAGCACCTCTTTTACATTATTGGGTATGAAAAAAAAATTATAATAATAATAATAAAAATAGAAAATTACAGCGACAAATAAAAATATAAAAATCACTTTATATAATAAAGGAACCGAGCACTAAGTCGGAAAATATTGCGTCGAAATTTTTAAAAAGCACTAAAAACGTTGCTGTGAGTATGGATTTAGCAACATTGAGATTTTAAGAAAATGTCTAATACAAGGCGAATTCATAACAGGGGGAATTGACAACACAGCTGATAATTTTTTTGTATTTATTTCATTAATTAATGTAAATTGTTTTTCTATCTGCTTCGATTATTTGTTTATTTGTTTTGATTACTTGTGAAAACTTTCCCTTGCTTTCAACTTTTAATCTGATATTTTCGACAGTGCTTTTGTTGCACTGGGGAGTTTATCTGTTATGAATTCGCCTTGGTCTGATATATATGCAAATCCAACTTCAGGCATAAAACTACGATTAATATAATAAAACGAGCCTTACGTCCAAATATATAGTCCTTATAGTTTCCTCAACTCTCTGCCATAAAAACCAAATAATTGTGCAAGTTTTGTACGACTGTGTGCACACGATGGTTGTTTTTTGCAGCTGTTATTTCTTTGTTGGTAAGGGAAGAAAGAAAAAATAGGAATGTACTGGAAATTCGCTTTGTTCTCTTAATCGCTTTTTTTCTTCATGTGTGCATTCATATAAAACTAGTGCAAGAAAAAAAATCATGCAAGAAAAGTTTTATCGCCTAAGGCCAAGGTCACGCAATGAGCGGCCGAGCAGTGAGCGGGAGAGCGGGGAGTTTGAGCGGCAAGTGACTTATTACTGACCGTCATTTCTGAGCGGTTAGCGCGGTTAGTTGTTAAAATGCCATTTACAAGAGAGGTTTTTTTAATGTTTTTACGGAAAAATCGTATTCATATTTATAAGAATTTAATGCGTTTAAGAAAAAAAAGAAGATTTGGTGTGCATCCTATAAATCAATCAAGCCAACATTACGGCGCAAATTTCCAGACAGATTTTGGCAATACTTCCGCATGTCTTTATCGGTTATATTTTTATTTTTAAAATTTAGTCAACTGTCTTGCCATAAAGCGGTCGGCTTTGTATAGATGAAATTATAAGCTCCGCATTCACTTTTGCCATGTTTATACTTTGCCGCTCAGATATCAACTAAAAATTAGAACAAGTTCTATTCTTGAGCGGCGCCGTTTAATCGCTCAGAAATGCCTCTTAGCCGCTCAGAAATGCCGCTTAGCCGATCAGAAATGCCGCTCATTGCGCCGCCACTTCAGTAGTATTCCATATGTTTTAATTTTTTGCCGCTCACCGCTTTTCCGCTCATTGCGTGGCCTCGGCCTAAGCGTATCAAAGTGTACTTTTCTTTAAGAGCAATTCTACCTTTACTTACATATGTGAATCACTCAGATCATTTATATTTACTATCTCATGAAATTTCAATAATTTTTTTTAATTAATTTTTTCACAAATAACAAAATTAATATTTCAATAAATACGGAAGTCTTTATTACAAAAATTTAAAATGTCGGTGTAATGTTACGATCATCCTATTGAATATCTATGATCTATGATCATGATCAAAACTCTAACGAAGAAATTGCACTTTCATGATCATTCAATGATCATGTTTTTGTTTGTACGCAATATTGAATTTCAATTTTGTTTTAAAACTTACATCTAGTAAGTTTAGCCAAGTGCGTAGAATGTCTTTCAGTAACATCATATATTTCAATGTGTGGACTTGCAACAAATTTGATCATATACTTGCAATACTCTATTAATTTCTGTAGTGCATATATGTTTATACACATATGTACACTTCATGTGTATAACTCAAATTTTTAGTGAGCCTGCCTGCGTTTTATTTTACATATTTCCATCGCATGTGTAAGTAATTAATCTATGTGTGGGTAAATGTGTAATTTAGTGCATACAGTGGGAGAAAATAAAAGCACATATGCATGGTACTATTAACAATAATTTTATAATATTTATTTAATAAATAAATATGTGAATTAATATATATGTACTTTAAATAAAGAAAATGTTACACTTATTCTTACAGGAATAACGAGTCCTGAAAATAAATCTCAACTATTTTGCAAATCTTTCAATTAAATCATGTTTATCTATAATTTTACTTTGCTACAAGTGTAATGAAAATATAGAGAAAAACATTACGCTTGTATACATAATAGAAACTTATTTTTAAGAAAACTTAACTTAAAATTGAGGAATATTTTAAAAATTTATTAAGTTGCTTGTAAAAAAAAGCAGTCAGTTCCATCGCAAATCTTGGGAGAGTTATTGTCTTATGCAAAATTCTAATTTACAATCCTCCAATGGATTGCGATCTTTAGAAAAAGTAGTTTGAGAAAACTGTTTCGGATATATAAATAAACTATTCTATAGATTGCAAAGAAAGTTATGTCTGACTCAACTCTACAAATTTCCGTAGCATGTTTTTAGATAATTTTTTACGTATGTAAAAGGTGGCGCAAAACTGCCAAATAAAACTGTGCTTTGACATTTATACAAATATATAAATAAGTAGTTGTCAACAAGCTATGGAGCGATACACACCTCTAGAACGTGAGTATATTGTTGCTGCTTACTTGACAAAACTTTTAGTCTGTCAATTTAACGAAGCGTGAATTTTGTCTTCGTTTTCCTCATCGTCAATGAAAACCATTTTCAATTAAATGATTTTATTAATAAAAACAATTTTGCGTTTGTGGGGTACAGACAGAGCTATTGCATCCCCTCAAAGTGAATGTTTGATGTAGCATTTGCAGTGAAAAAGTAATTGCCCCTGATTGTTTTGAAAACGCTGATTGCACCACCGAAACCGTGATTGGTGAACGTTATAGGCAGATGATAAACGATATTTTTTCGACAAATTGCTGCATAGGATCTCGAACACTATTTGTTTCAGCAGGACGGTGTTAACGCTCACACAGTTCAGGCAACGATGGAGACTTTGCGACACCAATTTCCTGACCCATTGAACTCCCGTTTTTGAAATTTGAACTGGCCGTTCAGATTGCAGATCTAATAACACCAGACTTCTTCCTTTGGAGCATTATACAATTTCTCGCCAACCACAACAATACTAAAAAAATTTAAGAAGAAATCACCAATTTAAAACCAGATGTCTTGCGAGCAACTATTTTAGTTTCTGTAGAACGAGCGCTATTATGTATCAACTCGGAAGGTGGCCATTTGAGAGATATAATTTTTTTCCAAATAATATCATCATTTGACACTTTCAAAGAAACTTTCTATGCAAACAGAGCAAATTTTTTTCTATATAACACTACTTTTGCGCCACCTTGTGCAAAGAAAAAAACATGACTGATGTGATAATTGCAAACCATCATAAATTTTTGCCCTAATGATTCTATCAAACATGTCATTATGTTTATCAGAACTATGTTAAATATCATTATAAAAATATTGTCTAAGCTATATTACTATACTTATTACAATAATGCTAAATAATTTTTGCTATTTTTGTTATATATTATATTTATTATATTTAACAAATTTTGCTTGCCGATTTTGTACTGATTAAAAACTTCGACGTTGGCCACCACTGTCAACGGCGAGCACTATAGATCCATGATTATTAACTTCTTTTGATCTGAATTGGATGATATGGATGACTGTTATATGTAGTTTAAACGGAACGGTGCTACGTGTCACACAGCTCATGCCACATTCGACATTCTGCTCGAGCGATTTGAAGTCATGGTCATCTCACGTGGAGCTAATGTGAATTGACAAGCGACATCGTGCGATTTGACCCCGTTAAATTTTATGGCCAACATAAGCCATTTTCTCTTTCTTTCATTACAAACCCACTGGTGAATATCACATGCATATATTACAATAAATTTGTTATTATATATAATTTTTAATTTAGGTTATTAACTATTTAATACTGAAATTCATTATTTGGGATATTCTCCCCAACTAATCGTTAGAAACAATTAAAGCTTTTGCAAAATACATAGAAAAAATCAAAAGTTTGTTGTGGCTTTAGCTCTTCATATGCCGACATTTCATTGGTTGCTAAAACCAAATCGTCAGTGAAGTTTAAGCAGTTTGAAAACATTCAACCTCGGATGTTTATGCCACATAATATTGAAATTCTCATATTATATTTGATTTATGTGGCATAAACATCCGAGGTTGAATGTTTTCAAACTGCTTAAACTTCACTGACGATTTGGTTTTAGCAACCAATGAAATGTCGGCATATGAAGAGCTAAAGCCACAACAAGAATTTTATTTTTAAGTTATTAACAATATAACAAAATTCGCCTCGTTGTCTTGCTGTATGAATTAATTCGTCTTTAGTTATCAAAGCCGTCCAATTTCTCTTGTGACGCAGCCACGACATTTGTTTTTGGAACACTCCTCGTCTGCCCTCTATTATACTCTCTAATATCAGTTGCCCCCTCGCATAATATGACCAGTGGAAATTAGTTCACGTTTACATCCCTTTCTTCTTAAAACTTTATAGTTAGACACTCTATCTGCCTACGATATATTCAGTAGTCTTTGGGAGCACCACATTTCAAACGCTTCTACTCTATTCATAGTGTTGATTTTTAAAGTCCATGCTTCTACACCATAGGTTATTACTGAGCTGGAACTGGAGACCAATGTTGATTTCTCCGCTTGAAAGAATGTTTCTATATTTAATGTAAGTTTTGCTTGGCATTTCTACGCGTTTTTTTATTTCTGCGTAAGAATTCCAATCCTCATGGAGCACACATCCGAGGTAGACAAATCTATTGACGCTTTCTATTTGTTGGTTGCTAATGAATAATGCAGCATTCGAGTATTGCTTCTACTTATCATAAATTTTGTTTTCTTTGTATTAAGGCTTCATATATGCCTCCTTGTGTGCATACTGCATGTAGAAGCGATTGTTGATCCTCATAATTGTCAGCCAATACTACCGTATCGTCTTTATATCGGATATTATTGATAAATTGGCCATTTGCATTTATTCGGGCTTCCACAATGCTCATCGATTAATGGAAACTAAGTTCAGAGTATAAATTGAAAAGAAGGGAAGATAAAGTACACCCCTGACGAACACGTAGTTTGTTTGTATGTATATCCTTCATAGGACCTTCTGCCACCTGATCCAAGTGAACATTTTTTATACAACGAATATATTTAATATCCCAGAATTTCAATCATTTTAACGTGTTGCACTCTATCGAAAGCTTTTTCGTAGTCAATAAAACATACAAATAAATATTTTCTGAGATCGCGACAGCTTTGCACAATGATATTTCACACACTTTGTTTTATTTGAACTTATAGACAAAAAACCACTTAATGCAAGACCCTTTCTATGTTGAACTATTGAAATATGCACTTTAATGCAACAAAATTTTTCTATCTTATAATATTGTTGCAACAATCATATTAAACATTGGGGTATTAATAATAATAATAATTTTTTTTAATTAATTGACAAACACAAATTGCGAAGCCATTTGGCTTAACCGCAGAGACACCTGGTGTCTGCGGCAGGAGTTGAACCTGCTACTAGTCTACTCACACATGAAAATACTCAGGGTAAAAATATTAAAACACATTTTTAATATGAATAGTTTCGATTTCTCAATTATGTATTGCTGGAATGAAGAGAAAATGATCGCACTGATCATTTATTAATCATATTTTTCTTTGCGTGTACTTTCCTGTTACAAAGTCCATAGAACAAGTAAAAACAAATAAATTAAAGGGGTCTTTGAAATTATATTTTAAGTAAAATTTTACATTTTCTTAGAACAATAAATGAATTTTTGTTAATAAAACTGTTTTACTATCGATAACATCTTTGTTGCATACACCAAAAGCTGTGTTTAAAGCCAGCATGAAAGAATTTTCATAGGAAACTTAGCAAATGGACCAATAGTTTGATAAGTATGAATGCGATTTTAAATGCCATTTAGCTCTTGTTTTCGATGTCGCCATGATTGCGTTTGTGGTTTCTGCAATTCTTTAAATAAATTTTGAAATGTAAAATCTAAATATTTTTGTCCTTCAGTGTTTTTGCATTAATGCTCATATAAATTATTTTCAACAGTTGCAAGATTAAAAAAACAAAGCATTAATGAATGGAAACAGCGTTTTTTTAGCAACATTAATCTTAATAATTTTTTGTTTGTTTTATACACGGCAATAAATGCAAAATATGAATTGCAGCTTTGGCTTATACAGTTTTTATTTTGGCAAATGCGGGTAATAAATTTTCCAACAAATTTTTCTTATTGTTTCATAACAAAAATAATAAAAAAACAATTGCATTTTAAAGTAATTTATTTAAATCATTCAAGGCTAATTATGGAACAGCATGATGATAATGAAAGCTATTAATGAATTATTTTTCAAGAAAAGAGTATTAAAATTTTTCACAATAACACACTACAGATCATATATTGAATGTCAAAATTGTTTTCAATATTTCATGAGCTGTTTCGAAGGACATTTTTAAGAAATAATCTTTAAAAAAACACTCAACTTAAGTTTTAATGAAATGGTATTGGATATCAATACTGATAACATTTCTACCTTCAAAAACTACTTTTTTCGTGAAAAAAAATTACAATTGAATTTTTCCAAAAAATAACACTGTGCTACAAGAAATATTTGTATGCAGCGTTTCTCTATACCAATTTTTGTTTGCCGCAGTCTCTATAGTAAAAAAAAGTACACGTATTCTCTATCGTGGTTCATTCTGATTCATGAAGAAACTTTATTCGTGAAATTTTAAATTCTTTTTACGTGTTCCTTTTTTTCTGAAAGATATGATCCCAACTTTCAAACAAATGAAGATTCTTGAATATCCATCAAAAACAACAGAGTGACATTCAATTGAGTTTGAGAAAACATTCTCTATTTAAATGAAATAAAATATTACTTGAACTCCAACTTGACTGCTAGAAAAAGAATATATTTTTTTATTTTTGTGCATTAAATTAGATTTCAAAAATGTTCGAAAACCATAAAAAGAAAATTGTATAGTTGTGCTGAGTTTTGGGAGTAAATTTATATATTCATTTCTGTTTTTCATCTACAAATGCCACTTATTATTTAAGTTACACAGAATATTTTATGACAAAACATAAAATAATTAATTCATCTCTTTGTAAAGGGTGTTTTTTATAGAGATATAGAACTTTAAGTTGCAATAAAACAACGATGGATTATTTGATTGACATGAATTTTATTTATCCGAAAGATAATCTTGTGGCATTACATTTTAAATATGATTTCTGGCATACGACCGCCACGGCTGGCGCGGATATAGTCCAATCTGGACGTCCAATTTTCGATGACTTTTCCCAATATTTGTGGCCTTATATCGGCAATAACACGGCGAATTTTGTCTTCCAAATGATTAAGCATTTGTGGCTTATCCGCATAGACCAATGACAAATGCGGCAGTTTTGCTTGTCGACGTAGCCATTCAACCATAAGTGCGCTTCATCGCAAAACAAAATTCGCTTATGAAAATCGGGAACAACGGTAATCTCGTTTTGGGCCCATTCGACGTATCTACGTCTTACTTGATGATCGTTTGGCTTCAATTCTTGCACGAGTTGGATTTTGTAAGCGCGCAAACCAAGATCCTTCCGCAAAATCTTCCATGAGGTGCATGGACACAGATCCAAGATTCATACGTAGTGCGCGATACGTTTTCCGCACAGAACCATTATTTTCGAAATAAAATTGCACTATTTGCAAGCATTGTTCAGGCGTGAGTCTATTCATGATGAATTGCCAAACCAAACTGAGAATAAATCACTTGACAGCTTTTAAATCGGTCGCCATCTTGAAAAGTAATGCCAACTTAAAGTTCTATACCTCTATAAAAAACACCCTTTATATTTTTATATGCTTATTTGTATAATAAAGCCGAGATAATGCATTTTCTTAAGAAGGTAAAAAATTTATTTTTATTTTTATTCAGGCTATAGGTCACACATTTATTTAAGTAAAACTCCTCCTTTGTTTTATTAAATTAAATTCTTTATTTTTTTATTCGATATTTCGATCACCGTCCCTCTTTTTATTTTCACAAACTTATTTTCACAAAGTTTAGATTTTAAAATAAAAAGACGGCTTTACTCAAATTCCTGATGAAGAAAATAAAATGGTGAAAATAAAATATAATAAAGCATGACTTGGATCCCGAATAAAAATAAAATTAAATTACATACCTTAAGTTCGAAAAAATTAATAAATATATGTAGAAGGTAATAAATATTAAAATGAACTTTTGCTATAGTAGTCCTCAGTGGATCTCCAGGATACAAGAAGTAAAACACTGTGTAAATTTTAGATAGACTTTATTCTTCACAGAAATTTATTTACATAAATCTTGGTGGGGGGATACCGAATAATTTTTTCCTTTCAACGAAATGCTTTATTGAAGTTTTATTTTGAGATGGTGTTAGTGTATTAGTCACACCTACGCCCCGGATCTATGGCTGTAATAAGCAGTTGTATCCCTCTGCGCCACTAAAACTTCCTGTGGAAACTATTGTGGCTCCAATAACCAATAGAAGTCTTCTGGATTATCAAAAACACGTTGTTCTATTGTGCATCGATCCATTCTGTCTAACACCAAAGTGTCAGCTGTCAAATTCTTTTTTAGGTTCGCCAACTCTTAAACACCTTTTACAAACACAATCAAATATGTTTGTCTGCAAAAGCTTTATAGCCCTGCCATTATTATATCTTTGCAATGCTTACCTGATAGTTGATAGTTTTGATATAAGCTTTTCAAATGTCCAGTTTAAATTCTACTGATTAATCGGCAGTAGGGCTAAAGAAATACATGCTCATAAGCAGCTTAACCTCCCGACAAGTGATTGTTTTTATATGAACTTGTTGTATATTGTAAACTAAGCTGTATATATGCCTGCACTGGCGCTAAGCAAATTATCAGTAGACCTTTTACACCATATTTAACAATCATTCAAACTAATATGTTCATGCAAGAATTTAAAATTACAGCTTGGGATTTCAGGAATTCAATCATATTTTCCTACTCTTGAAATACAAAATACATGTGCATAGTAGACTTTTTTATAAACAAGACCACAAATGACTTATATTCGACTATAAATGACAAAGAAATATAACTTTCTATCAGCAATACTTATTAAAATTCTTCGGAGTATTATTTGTTTATTACTGGTTTAGGGCTTTACGTAAGCTGGAACGATTTTCAAATATGATGGCTGAAGTCTACTGATGATATGAATAGCGTGAATGCATTTTTTTATTTGTTACCAAAGTTTAACGGACATAAACGGGAAAGCTACTTGGTTTGTCGGCAGAATCGAACCAGTACACCTTGTCTCAGTGTTTTATCGATACAACAATGGAATGTAGTAAAATCGGGGAACACTTTATTTACCAAGAATGCATCCATCTGTGGTCAATGGGCCAATGAATTGCATTATTCATTACAAAGATAATTCGTTCTTTAGCCCATCTATTCGTATGTGGAATAAACCCAAGGCTGAAATCTTTTCTGTTACTCTCAGGGTAAAAAAGTTCAAATGGAATGTTCATGAGCTTTAATGGTCTATCCTCCTTCCCACAATATATTTTCCTAATTCTAGCACAATGAATTATACGACTAGTGGCCGTGTCCTTAGTGCTGATCCTAAAAAAAATCTAGTGGAGCTTGGCATCAATACATCATATACAGACTCCGTCAAAGCTAAAAAATGTTTTAACGTTTCCATATAAATATTTTCATAATAAAAAATCATATATTTCGTATAACATATAAGCAGCTGCTTTCGAAAGAATTTTCGAAGTTTCACAAACGTGACACTGAAAGAAACTTCTGAAAAGGAATTGATGCCTGAATAATAAATTAATTAAATTATATGTGTAAGTTTGTTGTATTTATATATTAATACTTCTTTCATTATGTTTAAACTTACACTATTCATTCATAACATTTATTGCATGCAACTTCTTTTATTCGCTGATAGAAGTGATGTGGATTGGCAAATTGATAAAGCTTCAACAAATATCCTGAAAAAAATGTGTAGTGTAAATACAGCCTGTTTTTGTTTTATACAAAATGAGGAATATTTATTACATAAATTTAATTACAATTAACATTTATATTAAAGTCAATATTCATATGAAACAAATTTTCCAATTTCTCAAAATGTTAATGAAAACATTTTCGTGCATTAAAACTTCATATTCAGACATTTATGTGGAAATTTGTATTGAGTCTTTTGTCTATTTGAAGACACCATTGTTTACATTTCTAATGATATACTCGTACTGAGTCAACAACCCATTGCAATTTATAAATTATACATTTTACTGACAGTTGCTACACATAAATCTTTGGCTACAACCACAAATGTGTGTTGCACATGATGGAGTGGATGTGCTTTAAATTTATACTTTACATAAATACCTTCATACGAAGCCCATTCCAAAAGTGCTTGTGGAAGTGGTACAATGTCTACTTGCATTACAATTCCTCAATAGAAATAATGAAATTGAATGTGGAAAATTTTAACCATATCGAAACTAATAAAAGCTAAGGAAACCGTTCTTATCGTAGACAACATTTTATTCAATGCATTTGTCCTAGATAAAATGTTTACAAATTTCCTTTACGCATTGCTCCTTAACACATACGCACAGGTAACTTCGCATAAATACAAAACAACTAAATAAAATGAAGATGTTTGTGTGACATACTGTAATTTAGGAAAATGCTTGGTTGACACTTTGTTCATTTGTAAAAGCTTTTTGTATTTAAGTTGCTGTGAGTGTGTTTGTCAATTTAAATGCAAATGTGTATGTTTGCCTTACAAATACCACAATGCCACCAATTTTAACAAACTTTTTACCATGTATGTAGACTTAAAACATTTTCTAATTTTCAATTTATTTCAAATACTCCTATATAAATATGTTGTAGTTGGCATAGTAGTACAATAAATTAAGACACGCATGTAAATTTAAGATTATATGTGTATAATTAAGGCCATAACGTTCTTGGGAGAGAGCAGACAGTAGATTTGAGAAAGGAATTCCAAGTTGAATGGCGTTATTTTTCTTCCGCAATATTTAAAAATTTTAAGACGAAAATGGAACTGTGCTAACAAGTTCTTAATCATTTGCTGGGAGAGAATAAAAAATAGTAATACAAATACAGAATAAGTAGAAGAATGTTTGTTAGAGTAAACAAACGACGCGTCGTTCTGACTGAGGAATTATAAAATGTTTCGTATTTTTTTCAGTAATTAATAACTTGATAAGTATATTGACAAGTATAAAGAATGTTTGATGATATTATTCCGGAAATCTCGAAAGAGGCTAATTATGATTATTATTAATTCCTTTATTTCCCATAAGGATCATAGAGCATCAAGTTTCGGTAATCAGTTGTTTTAAGATTAGTAGCTGATTGGACTTCTGCATCCGTTTCTGGAACTGGGGCTGCTAGCATGGCCTCCAGGCTGGTTTCAAATCCTTGCCCGCTTAGAACCGCCTATAATATAAGGAACAGTCGCTGGTATTTGTTGGCTATTGGTTATTTGAAGGCGGCAATCACTCGCCTTAACGTTCCAAGTATCGTAGCCAATTAGAACTTGTTAGGAGTCCGGTGCCACCCGAAAACCTGAGATTCTGCACTCGGAACCGCTGATTGTCTGCGATTGCTATGACAGCAGCTCCGCTTATGTACGGAACTTTCTACTATCCGTAACCTGTGGACGCGATCGAATGAATTCAACTATGGTTCCTTAGGTCGTAGGGTGAACTCACTTGAATAAGACCGTAAATCTCATTTTTGTGCATTTCATTCATTTCACTCCCGACGGCGGCAATTGCTCGGCATAATCCGGCAATACAAACCCTCGTAACGTATTGTAGAGAGCAGGGCAAGGAATTTTTAATAAGATTTTTCGGTGTTTAAGAGACCATTTTGGAAAAGATAAGGACTAAGGCTATACATCATACATTGGTTGTATAAGACAGTGATCAGTCGAATCGCTTCTCCGCTAGAGAGCAGTAGGCAAAAAAGCGCATATCTCTCAACATTGAACAAGGTGCAAAAGTTGGCATGTCTTACAATTGCTAATGCAAAGAGTTCGACTCCTTAGGCCAGACTAGGGGTTTGTTTTGACATACGAGATATATCAACAACTTATCTGCTGATAAACAACTAGACTCAGAGAGTTAATCAATTTGAGGCACCATTGTACGAAGAATTGGTGGACAAGTCTTGGATGTACAAACAGAAACCATGATCCCTGTTATGAACTTTGACAAATCCATATCTGTCGGGATATCCAGTAGGAATGACTAGAAGGAAGGAGCTGTGATACGAACTAACGTGGTTTAAGTATTTACGGTCGGCTCCACAATGAATTCTAATACTGGGTCGGGCATATTTCTGAAGATCTTCACCTTCCAGTCTCACTCAGATTACTCGATATTTTCACATTGTTCCAAGCGACGGCTGGTTGAGACATTTTTGTGAATTAAATTGGTGGTTAAATAGTAGTATAAGCTGGCATGTTTTAAATCTTTGTGTCTGATTGATTGAAATCATATTAGGAAAGCATGGCTTCTAAGCTACGGAGGCATCCAGCGTAAAAATATGGGTGATGAATAAAGAGGACTTGGCCTTGGAATTTGTAAACTCACAAAGGGATATCTGTATTTACTTGGATGAATTGTCAAATGGCTTTGTTTAAAGCAGTCGCTTTACACAATTGAAATCAGGCTTAATTGTTTAACCCTGAGTTCAAACAATTGGCAGTTTTTGACTATCCAAGACCTATTGACCATCACTGGAAATCGGTTATACTAAACAGCCCCTTGCAAAAGGTACTCTGGCAATCCTGGTAGCAAATGTTACACAGTAATTTATAATCGGAACGTCTAAGATTCCGCTTTGTTAGTCATTGTTGGAACTGTATCAACAAAGAGGGGGAAGATCTAGTTTAGCATTTCCCATGCTACTCACCGGCCTTGCAGAAACGTACGCTAAAAAGTCTTAGCAATCATTTTATACAGAACCTGAACTTCTTAAGAAAGATCCACTGATTTTCCTTCTGCGCTTTGAGAATTGTTCTAGTTGTTTCTTAGGAGCTCAAATTCCATAAATTTATAAGAATATGTAGGGTGAGTTCAGTCCTCTAAGTATCACAATGGATCATAAGGCCTTCGGGTGTACCCACAATTTTTCGTTGCTTGTTGCAAAATTAATTGGAAAATATTACCACTTCGTCTTGTTAAAGATTATTAAGACATGCTGCCAATAAATCTCTGTCTTATCTTTCATAATTGACATCATTTGTAGTCATTTAATCTTTGATAAACATGGCTTATGTTCAAAGCACATCATAACTTTTTGCATTATCGTTGGCGGAGTGATTTTTATAAGTAATACATATTTAAAATTATTTAATTGACCTTTTTTTCTTAAAATTGTTGTTAATAAACATTTATTTCCATTAGATCTATTTTTTACATACAATTTATTAAAAAAAAATTAATTCAGTATTTCGTCCCCTCTTTGGGTGTCTTCTTCAGGAATTATTTATAGTACAAGTGTTTCAAAATCGCAATAATAAAAAATTTTAATTTTTTTTAATAAATTGAAAAATTTTCACAAATCAAATTAATGGTAAAATAATTTTACAAGGTGGCGTCTCTGCGCCAGAATATTATTTTTCCCTTTGATCCTTTTCAGTTCACTTGGCTGTCATAAGCCAATGTATTTGTGTGTGAGTTTTGTTTGTTGGTATTGATAGTACCACGCATTTTACATAAGCAAAAATGCATGTTTTTGTTGTATTGTTGCACCTGTAGCCCAAGGTGACGGCACAACCTTTGTGAAGCTATTTCACCATGAATCCAATGAAGGAAAATTACATGAAACAAAAAAATTTCTCTGTTGGAATATTTATAAGATTTCTTACCAATAGCGGCGTTTACATTTATTTACTGATACATATTGAAAACCCGGTCTAGGATTCAAATGTGAGATTGTAATTGTGTGGCACTCGTACATGTATTTCTGGTCTGACCTGTGTCCTGGAATTCTAATCCTTAATTTCGTAGTACCTTATTATTATCAACACTACGACAAGTTTCATAAACTACTCGTATTCTCAATTTCTGAATACTTTTTTTTTGTGTTTGCGAATAATCCATTTGCTGCAATATGTAATTTAGCTTCCATTTTATATGTTTCTTTGTCAAAAAATTTTAATCTTGGTAATATTTCAAACATTGGTACATATGTTAATGATTTATAAAATTTAGGCTCTAATACAGTGTCAGCTTTTTCCTTTATAAAGAGTAAGTTTAAGCGTTTCAGTTTTAAAAATTGATGAAAATAAATAACATTTTCAAAAGTGATTGAATTATTTGTTTGAGGCGACAAATGAATGCCTGTCATTGGCTTTCTAAAGGTTATTTCATGTAAATATTGGCCACGGCTACGGCGTATGTGGTCCATTCTTGAGCTCCAATTTTTGCATAATTTTTCAGACCAATACAGGTGTAATGTTGGTTTGGCTCTGTTTACGAGAGACTTCACTTATCCCCTCAAATTAATAGTCTGGCGGGGTAAAATCGGAATGGCTGCAAAACGTTAGATTAATTGCTCATAAAAATCGCCACTCTATAGGATCATTGCATCGCGTGTGGCACCGTCTTATTGAAATCTTATATCAACAAAGTCCAATTCTTGCATATTGGGCAAGAAAAGTCAGTAAACATCGCACGGTACTTTGCTCCATTGACTATAACGTTGCGATTTCCATCGTTAACGAAGAAGTACGGTTCAATGAAGCCGCCGGCCCACAAACGGTACCAAACAGTGCGTGTTTTTGGGTATATTGGCAGCTCTTTAGCTGCCTCTAGTTGCTCTTCACAACAAATTTTGCAATTCTGTTTATTGACGTACCCATTGAGCCAAAAATGTGCTTTGTCGCTGAAGAAAAATTTTTTATTAGAAACATATTTCTCACACAGCACGAATGATTTGTAAGCGTTATTCATTTTTTAGTCTTTTCATGGTAAAATGGCAAACTTTACTGAACATTTTTTGCATTGAAACATATCACTAATCCTTTTTTAAACTGAAAATATTTAAACTGAAAAAATTACACTGAAAAAACAAGCAGCAAATAATCAACCAATGTATGTGAATTGTCTTATTAATGTACAAATAAAATGTATTGGAAAACTGTTACCATTACATTTGTTCGTTTGGGGAAATTCCATAGGACTTAATAAAGATTCTTCGCTGTATTAATGACCACTGTTTTTCGTGTCTAGAATAGTTGTTAATGATTCTGCCTGAAGATGTAGACTTTTGGTACCAATTTGTACAAATTGAATTCTGTTTGATTTAATTCTGTTTGGATTCTCATATGGTATTTGTAATTTTTGGTATAAGTATACGAGTTTGAATGCTTTTCAAACATGAATTACCTGAAGGGTACTGAAATGCAGACATATACTCCGCTAAGTGAACAATAAACACTAAATTTGTATTTTTTTCTAAATGCAAAAGTACCGAATTAGATTTTTTTTTTTTAATTTTTGAAATAAGTTTAACTTTGATAACAAAGTTTCGATTTAATTTTTTGAAATAATGCAAAACAGGTCATCAACATATTTTGTCAATATCTTTGGCTCAATTTCTAATATCAAATCGTTTCGCTGGCAATTCTTCTAAAGCAATATCAGCCACAATTGGTAGTGCCTGAGCCACCATTGGTAAAACTTTTCGTTTGGATACATATTTTATTATTATATTGGAAATATCGATTATAGGCGTATGAACAGCTAAGCAAATTTAAAACTTAAAACTACTACAAATTACCTTTTTTGCCGCATTCATTCATGGTATTTTTTCCACTTTGTGTTTTTTTTTTTTTCAAAATAATGAATATACATCACTACTATGCAACTTTGTGGCAAACTTTGCATGTGCATCGCTTTTTATAATTTTTACTACCGCTCATTTTCACATTTGCCTTTAAGAAAATCCTAAGTGAATGGTTGTACTTGCTATTCCTTAGGATATAAGGACATTAATAATTTAATTAAGAGTCCCTTTTTTAGAGAAATCATATTGATTCTTCTCAAAAGTAGTCAAAACAGCTTCTCATGACTTCAGAACGTCGAGATTTCTTGAAATGCTTTTTCGTAAACACTCACTTTCCATTTTTATAAAACAGGATATTAAAAATCTTTTATATCCCTAATGTTTACATTTGTGAATTTGTAGAATTTCAGTTATTTGTTAAATTGGTACTATTGAAATATAAACAAATGCTATATTTAAAATATCATAAACAGACATAAATTAATTACCAAGTTACATTTTCATCTAAATTATTGAAACAACAAAACACTTACAAAATACGTTCAACTAATTTATAATTTGCAGAATATATTCTTAAGGAATGTTTACAATTGTCCGCAAATGGAAATGTAAATATGTAGTGATGATGTTTAAGTGAACAAATTATATTGACATAATTATGGCAAAGCAGTAGTAAAATTGCCTACGAGAGGTAAATATAAATTCTGGATTTCAATAATAGTTCACATGAGGAATAGGATGATTTCATTTAAAAATCATTTCGGTAAGGTTTTTATCAAATATCAGTAATGGTTTCCATAGCGTGATATGCTAAAGCTCAGGGTTTTATTTTCTGAAAAGCATATAAGACAAAAATTTGCCTTTTCTTTTTGAATGATTTCAGTCAATTGCAAAAGTATAAACTTTATGACATAAAAAACTTTCAAAACAATCCTACTTAGCGGTTGATCCGCTAATAATGTGAGTCAAAGCTTGAGTACTATAAAGCCACGATATCTATACATTTTAGTTCCCTTAAAAAATAAAATCTTAGACTTGGTAACGTCTCTACTACCAGTAAATTTCTGCCATTTCAGGTATCAGAATACGACGAAAAAGAAATAAATTTCTTTTTGAGATGGGAAAACAGAAAAGCTATTATGGTTATAAATTCTGTAATTCTCATATATGATAGATTTCTCAAAAAGTATTTTAAAGATTTTATGTAATCATGGGAAGTTGAATGCTTAAAAAACAAACTGGATGTTGTCGGCATTAGGAAAGTTATTTGAATACCGTCTCCTGGCTGCAATAAATTATTTTGATAGAGGCTTTTCACAGGACTTTCAATTATGTCGTAGAAGCAACTTTGATTTTACATTTACTGACATTTACGATATTTTCATGAGTCTGAACAGATGATTTCATGTCAGTAAGTTTGGGGTTTGCCAAAATCTTCGGTACATTTTGGCGTGATGATCTCATATGCAATGTAAGGCATATGAGATTTTATTAGAGGCATTTGATGAATGGTTGATAGGTTTCCAACAGGCAAGAGTGGTAATCATTTCGTATCATGCCGCTAAGCTCTAAATAAAAGCGGCAACGCCATGCCAACAGCGAAACTAGTGCTTTGAAAATATAAAAGCTCTGGGTACTTTTTTTACAGCACTTAAAATAAACTGTGACATATATTTTTTTACATAAGTATATATTTTTAGATTCAAAATATTCATAAAACTCGAATTTTAAAGAAAAATAATAATATTAACACAGTATGGAAATTCTGTTTGCTTAATTCAAGCTTTCTGCAGCTAACTTCACTTCTTAACGCCCCATTAGAATTGGTTTTCACAATAGCTTAACGTCGACGTCAAGTTTTATTTGGTTTGATCTATACCAATTGTATGGGCATGAGAATGTCTGATTGCTGAAGAACGCTTGCCGGTCTTGTTTAGGTTTGTCTGTAAGGGATTGACTATTTAGAGGTCGAGACGGAGATTTCATCTCTCATGAGGCTCACGACTTCGCTCGGTTTTATACAACATCTTTATGTCAGATATACTATAGCCGCCACAAGGCAATATCTTAATATTATATAAATATGATGTCATCATAGCTCTTTCGGAAACCAGGCCGGGAATCATTACCGATGAACCAATACCTGAATTTTTTGAAGTGACCTCGAACCACGGTTGCCAATTTAGCAAATTTTGTGCTAGATTTAGAATATTTTTAACTCATTCAACTTCTTAAAAAACTGGTACCAGTTCCTGGTACTTTTCTAGCATTTTTAAATGGTGTCATAACATTTCTTAACCCATTTGTATAACGCAGTTTTTGTTAAATCTTACATTATTTTGCAATTTTGCAACTAGTTGTCAAAAAGCTTTAATCGGCAGTTTTTTTTTACGACCTTTTGCGAAAATGTAAATGAAATGATTTCTTATAATTAATCAACTCAATTCAATTTAAGTATATAAATATTTATTTAAAAAAATACCAGAACATCTGATACAAAGTCGTTAAAATCTGGGAAAAAAATTATTACAAATTTATTTCCAAGTGCAAATTAATGCCATATGAATTATCGCATATAATGAACAACTCTTCCGGTCCCAACAGTTTTGTGGAAATATTTTATAGAAATCATTATGGGTAGAACAGATTAGGGTTATAGCCAAATTTTGCGTATAACAAACCAAACACCAACTAAATTACCCAGTCCCATCTAGTTCATTATAACTGAACTATACTGTATGTAATTTATATCATTTTGATAAAGAATGAAAGCTTAACAATTTTGTGTTTATTTTTTGTCTCATTTTCATAAGAAAACTGAACTGAAAATGGAAAAAGAACTATAAAATGCTAATAATGTCTTGTTATATTTTTTGTTTGTTTTGTTTGTTTTGTTCCTTAATTAGTAATTAGTTTTTAAGTTTATAGAATATTGTGAGCGGCTTCCTTTTTATCTTCCTTTTTTCGGAGTTTAATTGGATTTTTGTTTACAATTCTTCGAAGGATGTATTTTAAATTTAGTAATTTAATATTGTTCATTAGGAAGAATGTGCAGTTAAAGTTTTCGCTTTCAATTCTATCTCAAACATTTATTCAATGTTGGTTTTAAGTTGAACGAGCACGAGTGTGTTAGTGAAGGAAGTGCGAGAGTATTGCGGGTTGAAAGCAAAAAATGAAACGTTAATTATTATCGTACTAATTCTGAATTAGTCTTTGATGAATAATTTAGTATGCAAGGCGTTTTCAAAAGAATTTGAATAACTTAAAATTGTAATTATTCCGATTAGTTGATAAGCGCCTACGAGATGTGAGTCGTATGGAGACTTGTTAAAACCCATAAATAACAACAAATTTTTCAAATGACTAATTTGGAAAATATCTCGTTTGAAATATTATATACACGCTACCAAATACTAGTAATTAAGGTCTATTTCCGTTTATTATGTTATTGCTAAAGGCTGCTGGCTTTATTAAAAAATTTAGCAGCAATGTTAACGATTTCGCTATTCAAGGTTGCACTGTCGCTATCTTGACACCAAAATTTTTATGAGGTTACGTGGCTCTTTTCCTTTTGCAAATGGCGCAATTTGTTGCTTTATAGAAATGTATCAAAATATTAAAGCTAATTTATTATTTTATTGCATGATTTTATTTTTTTTAAATAATAATTAATGAAATTTGTGAAAAAAATATTGCTAAAAACTGCGTGGCTGATGCACATTCTTTTGCTTGTTTCTGCTACTCGTTATGCTGTTCTCTTATTTTTGGCTTGATGTTGCTTGGCATTAAATTATAACAAAACTGATAACGAGAAGTTAGTGAATCAAACAAGGCTTTGTTACGTCGGCTAATTTTGGGACCGCCCTCGTACGCACATATCTAACACATTAATTTCATTAACCATTTTGATTCAGTTCAATAATTTAGCAAATTTTTTTATTTTGGCTTTCATTAAAGCCAAGATTCTCACTTTAAATTTAAGATGCAACATGAATCCCTGTTTGCTACATTTAGAAATGTAAATATTATAAGTTAAAAATTATATTTTTAAAATTTTTCTTTAAAGTTTATTCCATCTTATTTTCATAAAAAGTTTATTTTAATTATATCACATAAATAGCCATCTATGTGGTTGATTTATAATTGCGCTTGTCTCATTGCATTTAAATTTTTTGCACGAAAAACGTGTGGCTCAAAACATAAGATTTATTCTTCAATCCATGCTTTCAATTCTTGCAAGGTTCTAAAAAATACAAGATCTTAAATAGCCCTAAAATAATAACTCTAATTTTATATTTGGGACGATTTTCCGTCATCCCACGTCAAATTTGGTTTGAAAACAGACCGGTTTCGGCTTTGTGCCATCTTCAGTGTTCTCTTGAATACTAACCATTTTCATGTCATATTGTTTGGAGAATATCTCGAATAATGAATTTGATAAATATTGTTATTATAAATTTTGTTTTTTCATTGCCTTATAAATACTTTCATTATCACCAAACGGGCGATTAATTGTATAAAGGCGTAAAAAGAAAAAAACAAAAAGACGCAAGTCAATTATAATTGTTTGTTGTGCTGTGATTGTACAAAAGCATTCTAAAGCTATTTATACTTTTGTATTTTTTGTTGATTACAAATAGAAAAATATGATTGAGTTCTGTTTGAATTCTCATATAGTGTTTTTAGTCTGTGGCATAAGTATACGAGCTTTGATTGCTTTCAATCATGATTTGTCTAAAAGGGTACTGATGATTTGGTTAGCGCCAATGAAATGCAGGCATACACCTAGCTAAGCCAACAACAAACAATATAATATTAAAATGATTATTTTGGAGAATATCTCGGATAACGAATTTGATAAATATCATTATTAATATTACTTTCCCTCATTATTATTTTACTCAGTATATGTCATATAGAATCTATGCATTTTTGGGAACATAGGGATTGCTTTAAGAAATATTTTACAATCTATTTCATTTGTAGAACTCAGTAATCATTCATTAAAGAAGCAACACCGAAATTAATCATGAAAGAAATTGAAATAAATGATATACAAACTTTTAATGTAATGAACAATGTGTCTTCTATTTTAAGAGATGAGCGTATTACATTAAAATCAATATTTGAGTTAAAAAAATTTATATCTTGAAAATGTCCACTCAAAATAGGTTTTTTGTAATACGAGTATTTCAAATATTTTCATAAAATAATTTTTTGTAATACAGTTTTATTCAAAGTTGTTTGAGAAACTACTTGCGAATAGGCTGAACACAATATTAAATACCTTTGGATGTATTCCGGTTCACCAATTTGGTTTCAGGAAGAAACCAAGCACCATCGAACAAACACACTGACCTGTAAATGTAAGAACTGCGTTTGAAGAGAAAAAAATATTGCTCAGCTCTGTTAATTGACGTTTCCCAGGCCTTTGATAAAGTTTGGCATGAAGGTTTAATAAATAAATTGAAGCGGAAGTTTCCCGCAAATGTAATGTAATGTAATGTAATGGGGGTGTGGCCCAGGATGGCCCTTTGCACTGCGACCATTGTTGATCTATTGTGCTTCCTCTGTCCCTAGCAGTCTAATACGTTCTCCAATAGGATCAGCTCCTTCAGTGGGAGTATTAGCAGATCCTCTTCACTCAGCGTATATGCATGTAGAGTCCTGTGTCTTCTGTGGCACAATGCCCCACAATTTGCTATCAAATACTCACAAACACTCACAACCTTTTCGTAAACTACTTAACTGGTCGCAAACTTATTGTTAAAGAAGGAAACTTTTTGAGCACACCCCAGCCAATAGAATCAGGACCTCCTTAAGGCAATATATTAAGTCAAATTTTGTATTTGATATATCACTCTGACATGCCAGTAAGTAGTGTGGCTGATATATCGACATTTGCTGCTGATATGGCTTTTTGAAGCATTTATAAAAACATGCAAACAGCTTCCGCCAAGTTGCAGGAATACATTTTATTATTGGAAAAATGGAGAATAAAAGTGAACGAACAAAAATGTGCTCACATCACTTTTATATTGCGAAGGCAAAGATGTCCCCCTATCCAAATTATTGGTCAATCAATACCGCAACATAATGAAGTCATATACCTCTATAGTCGTTTAACATGGAAATCGCACATAGACGCTTAATTGATAGAAATCAATATAATGGTTACACAAATTAAGAAGCTTATGAGGAGGAATTCAACACTAAGTATAAGTTGCAAAATTCTTCTATACAACGCGATCCTGACACCAATATGGTGCTACGGAATCCTGTTGTGGGAACCGTCTAAGCATAAAATATAGAAAACATTTAAAGGCGCCAAAATAAAATTCTGCGTACGATTACAGCAGCCCCATGGTATGTAAAACAATCGAAGATTCATCAAGACCTATACGTTCCTTGGGTTAAAACAATATTATCAAAATACGTAAGAGCATATTTAGAGAAACTAGAGTATCATCCAGACCCACTAGCCGGCAACATTCTACATTACAGAGGCCACTATCGGTTGAGAAGGAGGGACACTCTTGCTCTTAGCGGAACGTTAGAGATGTGAAGACAACACATAAAAACCCGCAGAAAATTGTGTTTTTCGGTCTGGCATTGACTGGGCATAGATTAATAAAAATTTACATTTAAAATTTAAATACTTATTGTTTGTTCAATTAAATTGAAGATGAAATAAATAAGAAAAATTTATAAATTTCCACGGTGGTACAAAACACTAGATTGCTCTAAAATTATATCATTCCTCCTCCACTACTTGCCTAATCTTTTATTCAATTTTTAGTCTCTTGTCGTACATATTTGAAATGCTTTTAAGCAACAATATTTTAAATCGTTTTATTTCTCATTTGCACACTTCTTGTTGCTAATGTGCGTGTTTGCTGTTGCCGTGAAATGAAAAGTGAATTCGAATGAAAATAGAGAAATGAAACCTTTTTCCTCTACTATATTTGCATACATCGGCATTCATGTGAAATTTCTTTTGTTACTTTATCACTGAATTGCTGCTAAAATCTAAAGTAGCTACCAGCACACCTGATGTCATTTTAGTTCTTCTTTTTTTTTTTTTGATCATCTTCCGACATTTATCTGTAATGCTTGCATACATTTCACTTGATTTTAAACATTTGTTGTGCACTTTGGTACCAGCATCGTAGTCGCTTAGTTTTACCACCCCCCAACAACTGCTACAACAATTAGGATGAAGATAACAAGGTAGTTATTATTTCTTCAACATTTTACATCGACTCCCCTGGTAATGATTAAATAAAAAATATGAAAAAATTATTTTTTAGTAGTGCACTTTACAGCTTCAGTACAAGCTTTATCGTTATATTAACATCTTTGCATGCAACTGTGCTGCAAAATATACAAAAAAAAAAATGCAAATAAGACAACAACAAAATTACGTTGGGTAGAAAAATGTCATGGTAAACAATTTTTCGTGTATTTCCAGTCATTTATAATACATTTTCTTTTTATAATTTTATAAATTTTCAAATTGAAACAAAGATAATTGGAAGGCGTTATTAGTGGGGACTGCCAACTGTTCAAATTTTGCACTAAGCGTTAGATGCTCTAAAGTGTCCTGTATCTGAAAAATTTAAATTTGTGATATTAAAATTAATACAAAAAAATTCCACTGGATGCGTGATGGGTCTCCAAGTAGTACTGGGCACACACTCAAGTTTGCTCGTTGAAGTCATTACCATTTACAATCTTTAGAAGATGTAGCTGCATCTATTAATATGCTCCATGTACTATTTGTAAATAGATGCATCTGCGATGTAGCAAAAATTTCATTTACAACAAAAAATTATTATGATGGTATCGTGTAGCGCATTATAGAATATCGCTCTCAAATTTGAAATTAAAGGTGAATATAAAATATTGTAGATTCGTAAAAGCCAAAACGTTTCTAAACGTTTGAAAAAAGTTTGAAAACAATTTCAATACTAAATGAACTCCAAATATTTTTCATACAAGCTGAAAACGGTTTTCAAAATATTGTCGTTTCTATAACCCGAACATAATAGTTTTCATATAAATTTTCTAAACGAGTGGACAGTTTGGATGTGCCATCTGTATCAATAAATTTCGTACATTCATTCACCTTGTTTACATAACCCATACAGTTCAGTTCACATAAAATTTTCAGATCGCTTAGTTATATAAATTTATAAACAGCACTTTATTTTGATTCTAATTCACTGGTGATATTGGAACTTCATGCAGTCGTTCTAAAAATCACTCATTTCAATTTTTGCTTACGTATCTATTCGTCTATATATTATTTCTATTATTGTTAATGTTTTTTACACAAGAATTTTCACAACGGTGCAACATAATTTTTCTACTCTTCTTGCTACATTTATAATAATATGTAATACACAAATATATGTAAATTAGCAAATGACTCCTACAACACTGAAATGTTGTGTGAACAAACCGTAGTGTGAACAAGACACCACTGTCACATGCAGTTCCAATTCCAACAAACGAACCTGTGCCAACCATACAGCTTCAACACACCAACAGACGAGCTGGGAATAATCTACTTACCGCCACGACATGCAGTTGCAGTTTGCAGAACCACACCTGCGCTTATCAGCAGCTTCAAAACATTAGCCAATCGTCTGGGAATACTTTTCTTCTCACAATCAGTCAGACGCTTTGCCAGACAAATCGTAGCTAGGAATTAGTATAAAATAGGTTAGGGTAAGAATTAGTTTTTAGTCTGATACTCAACTTTGCGAATAGAGAGCAATAAAATTGGGACATAGTCCCTAAGAACCAGTGTTTTATATATATGACAATCATTAGTACCCTACAATCTGCTGTACTAGATTAGTAGTTAAAGAATCACAAGATCGATTTCTGTAGGCTCTGGATGTGTCTTTTTTCTGTCTTCTTTACTCTTTTGTTTCAAATTCTCTATTCTCTATCTATCACAGGTACAATGCAGAAACCAAATCATGAATGCAAGTGAGTGAAAGTTGCGTCTCAAAACCTGATCTAACTTTGATAAAGTCACTTGTTGTACATTCAGAATTGTAAATCAAGAAATTCTGGAAATAAAAATCACTCCGTGAACTTTAAATGAATTTCGAAATACGAGGTCTATTCAATAGAAAAAGTGAATTTTGATTTTTCTAAAAAAAAATATGTGGTTATTCACCAATTTCTATTTTGTTCCATTCAAGGCAGTCCTCCTTAGATGTAAGATATTTCTGCCAGCATTTTTTTCAATCCTCGAAGTAATTCTGATATTCACTTTTGGTATGGCCTTGAGCTCTCTCAGCGATTCGATTTTTATCTCCTCAATCGTCGAAAAAACGCCATCCTTTCATGGGTCTCTTCAATTGTGGGAACAGGAATATGTTGCAGGAGGTCAAATCTGGTGAATACGGTGGCTGAGGCACTATTGCGGTATTTTTTTTGGCCAAAAAACCAGCAATGAGGAGTGAGTGGGTGCATTATCGTGATGCAAAAGCCCCAATTTCGGACTTTTTTTTCGTATCGCTTCTAGCAAGCGGCGCATAACATCAAGATAATACTCCTTATTAACCGTACGACCATGTGGCGAGAACTCGTGATGCACTACAACAATGGTAATCGAAGAAAAGAGTGAGCAAACACTTGACATTTGATTGAACTTATCGTGCTTGTTTTGGTCTTAGCTCTTCTTTGACTCTTCCATTGGGGCGATGGGACTTTGGTTTCTATGTCATAAATATATATCAATGATTCGTCACCAGTTATGATCCTTTTGAGCAAATCTAGATCGTCGTCAATGTCATTCAACATTTCCGGAGCGATGCCAATGCTACGATTTTTTTTTCGAAATTCAGCAATTTTGGAACAATCTCCGCTGTCACATGCTTCATGTCAAAAATTTGCGAAATAATTCTACGGCATGAGCCAACTGATATGCCGGCATCCCTTGCAACTTCTCAAATAGTGATTCGACGAATTGCTATAGCAATTTTCCTCACTTTCTCAACATTTTCATCGGTTTTTGATGTGATGAAGCTTCCATACCAAGCGTCATCATTCACATTTTCTCGACCTTCTTTGAAAAGCTTTTGTCGCTTGCAAAAATTTTTCTGACTCAGAACACAATCACCACATGGCACTCTCAGCATTTGAGCACTTAATGCCATTTTTAACACGAAATTTGTTGCAAGTTATTTGATCCATTTTTTTCCGCAGCAGGAAATCTCCGAACGAGCAAAGCATGTCTTATTGTTATGCCTCTTACAAATAAACTCAACTAAGAACTTTTGTTCGAGACAAGTGTGCCAACATAAAAAAATCACCAATCGAATGCACGTAGTCTGAGAAATTTCAAAATATAACTTTTCTATTGAACAGACCTCGTATATTTAAAAACAGCCGAAAATTTTATCTGCTTTTTTCTATTTAAAACTGCCAGAGTAAACCTTCAGCCAATATAGGAACATTAAACAGACCAGTAGTCCAAAGGTCGCAAGTTCGTTTGCAGACAAGCCAATTAACTTCGCTTTTCAGTTTGTTACTTTGTTAAAAATTATCCAATAAGGATGATGTCACTCAAATACCCAGATGAAACTTTCATATTACAATTTAATAAGTTCTATAAATACACCAATTTAAAGAGAATGACATAAATGCAAAAAGTATAAATGAATTTTATCCCGAACCAAGTCAAAACAAAAAAATTTTAAGAGACCGGAAACTAGTAAAACTCTATATAGAGTGCCCGTAAATTTCGCATAAAAATAGGACAGTTTTGTGAACTACTTGAAACAACAGCTGGTTTAAACTACCACCAGAGGTTAATAGGGCAACTATCATTTCATACAATAATATTTTTTATAATTCCCTTTAATTCACAATCTATTATCAAATATTTTTTAAGCATTTTAAATTAAATAATATTACTTAAGTTTTTGTTTTGAAGACAAGATTTGAATTGAATTTCCAATATTGTGTAGTGGGTTATATTACCTAGTATATTTCTATTTAAATTACCACTATTATCATGTTTGCCCTAATTTCTGTAGTAAGAGAAATGCATATGCACATGTGATTTTTACACATAAATATTCTGAATACTTTCCTTCGCCCTGTAGTTTCCAGACTGGCAAAAAGAAAATATTTAAAATTTTTATATTTCTATATCAAATTCAAGGGGTAAGGCAGAGGAACACTGTTGGTTATATCCGTGCTGGTCCATTAAATCATCCGAGTGAAGAAACTATAATAGAAAGTTTCGCATACGATTATCAAACTCTGCACGCTGCATTCAACAACAACATATCACGAATCTGACTCAGTTATATCGTTCGATCTGTTGTGATTGGATATAACTGTGGTCCTGTAGTTTCCTGTGCCGTGAAACCAAACAGTTTTTAATGTAAGCGTCACAATACTGAACCCTGGTAGTTTTGCCTGTCTGGAGGATCCCTTGTGATAATTCGCCGTCTTGTCTTTAGGGAAGAGAATAATCAGAAATAGTATTTTTCGTTTTACTGTACCTTCTTTTCCTTCTTCATTATCTACGTAAATCTTTACACAAAGAAAAATTATTATCTCCTTTCATTGAAATATTGTTTCAATTACATTTTAAGAAATAAATTTTTTTAAACAATTAATTACTCATTGATGTTAAATAATTATTTAATTAATTTTCCATTATTATTAATTATTGAATCTTTAATATATATTATTCTAACAATATGTATTCCAATCTTAGCTCAAAACTTAAATATATAAATTTTTAAGTCCAGCCAATGCCAGACAAAAATCCAATATTTTAACCAATGGAATGCCTCAAAATCAAGAAGCGGCTGTATTCTTACGGAGGGTTTTATTTTGTGAGTTTTCTATATTTTTCTATATTAAATGCTAAGATTGTGCCCCATAAATGAATCCCAAAGCTCCATATTGTCTTTAAGATCAGCTTCTATCATAAAAATTTAAAGTCTGGTGTATAGTTTTTCCAATAAGCCAATTAAATTGAACTGCTTCCAAATTTATTTGTATTACTTTTACATCTATCAGACGGTAGTTAATTTCAATGTATTTTATTCAGAGTGTTGTGGTATAGTTTGGTTTCTTACAGGTGGACATATTTTCTTGCATTTCTGTTCCTTGTCCTTTTTCCTTTATAGTTTTAGTTATTGGTCTAGCAGTGATGTCTTTGTTTCTGCCACTTGCGGGATGCTTCTTGCGGATATTTAGTGATCTTGCTGAGATGTTTGGCTGGCATGTTTGCCTGTCATCTCTAGATCACAGATGGGTGATGAAGTTTTAAATGAGTACATTACAATGGAAGCAGACATGTCAAAACAGAATCACCTAATACTATTCAATCGCTTTTTATCATGCGAAGGCATTCACGTATACTTTGCCGACAATTGTTGCGAAATGGTCTAAAGCTAAATCATAAAAAAACTATATTTGAGTCTTTTATTGGGCAAAGCCATTGAAATTCTGGAATCCATAGCATCAGGCATTTTTTGATGAACTAATTACAGCTGCAAAAATATTTATTAAAAATATGTAAAAAGCGAAATTCTAAAATAAAAATAATAAGTAAAGAAATGAGAAGAATAATGTAAAGCAATATAGCAGTTTACGCATAGGGGTTACATGAGTATGTCTATATAGTTAACACTCCTCATATTAAAACTTTAACGCACAACCATTGTCCTATTCAAATACTCCAAAAGGTTCATTCCCACACATTTTCTACTGACACAGCACACGCGCCGCCCAAAATTCAATGGGTAGTGCAACGTTCAGAAGCGACGCCAGCAGCAACTGCAGCAGCGACGTTAGGGTTTAAATTGAAGTATTTAAAGAAATTCTAAGTCAGTCTTAATTGGGATTGAATAAAAAAAGATCATAGCTCTAAAAAAATATATATTTTTTAAATTCAATACAAATAAATGAACCGTATACTCTATATATAATGTGCACATTGCTTTTGTATATGTATGTGCATAAAAATATTTCATATAAGAATATGCAAAAATTCAAAAGTTTACTTTTAATTTGATGAATAATGTAGCATCAGGTCTCCTTTTATTATTAATTATATCGAAGACGATATGGAAATGTCGATACAACTAATAATAAAATTTTTATAAGAAATACTGGTTCTGGATTATTACAAAATTGAAACTGTGAAAAAGGTCAAAAAATGTAGAAATAATAATAAATGTAATAAAATGTACCTGTTTTATAATACGTTTATACACATATCAATATAATTCTGACAACTATAACAATAAGTTTACAATAATATTTCATCACATTGACCATAATATTTTTTTTATTTATTTAATAATATGTCTATGGATAAATATATCCTTACAGACAGATATTCAAATGTACATTGAAATATGTAAACTTATATCAACCAAACATTGAAAATATTATACATTACAATTCATTTAACAGACTAATAATTTTACTTTTAATTAAATTAGGAGACAAAGAAAAATCTATGATTTTATAAAATTTATTAAACTGGCAGCACATCCTCCTGAATGGATCGGCATTTGCATAATTAGATGTATAGTATTTAATAAACAGTAACTCATAATGTCTAGACGGACGGTTAGGAACATTCAGCAAAATATTATTAAGTAGGTAAGGTGAGCAAATGTCACCATTTATTAAATTCAAAACAAATGATACATTCAACATAGTCCTACGACTTTTAAGAGTTGGTAGCCTAATGAGTGAAAGACGACTGGTGTACGACGGGAGATATAAAGGATCCCAATGAAGACTACGGAGGCAAAATAATAAAAATTGCTTCTGTACCGATTCGATGGAATGTATATGTGTCATATAAACTGGGTCCCAAACCACAGATGCATATTCCAAAACAGGTCGTACCAGCGAAGTATTTAGCTGTTTAGTGACATAAGGGTCCTTAAATTCCTTAGCCCATCGTTTTATGAAACCCAGAATGCTACGTGATTTGCTCACAGTTAGCGAAATATGTTGAATAAAGTTAAGTTTAGGATCAAATTGGACACCAAGATCCATGGTTGAAAAAACTCTTTCTAATTGATGATTTTCCAGGGAATAATTTACGTTAATATAAGAGCCTCTGTAGAATGTCATATATTTACACTTATTAAAATTGAGCTGCATTAGATTTTTTTTACACCAATCATAGAAGCAGTTCAAGTCATTTTGTAGTAAAGCGTGCTCAGAATAATTATCAAAACTTAAGAAAATCTTTACGTCATCAGCCTACATTAAGACATTCGAAAATTTAACGGCTTCTGGAAGATCATTAATAAATAAAGTAAATTTGTTTGATAGAATCATCAATGAAAATAACAATAATAATTTGCACTTGTTATTGCACCTGTCATGTATTTTCTTTGCCTTTTGTTACCCGTGAGAGAAATTATTAAATCCAAGTCTTGGAGTAATAAGTAGTGTTCCAAGGAGGATAGCAGGTTCAGTTACTGACAAACTACATATAAAAAAGAAATTTTGCGTTGCAACTTGTGAAGCAGTGAAAGGTTTTAAAAATATCAATATTGGTATTAAAGTTTTATATCATCACAGTGGAAAGATCTTAGACGCCGCACCACACTTCAGGCGTGTTCATGATTTGCTGGCAATGTTACTTTTACTTTGTATGACGCTTCTGCTTTCCCCTACTGCCTTCTAGTAGAACCCATGCAAAAGTATTAATTCTACCTTTCCTAACCGCGCTACTAACACCTTTTTTGTATCTTAATACAAAGTAAGTCATAAATTTTTGAAGTCAAAGAGGCGTTAAAATTTTTATAAGTATTGATTTTTTTTTAGCAATTACAAAACATGTGTCTCAAGAATGGTTTTGCTCTTGCTTTTTAGTAAAAAGAAAAAACTTGGTGTGGGTAAGGTAAGGATTTAAAGCAGAAATGTCCTTGGAAAGAATTTGTTGGTCTACAATCAAACTGATATAAGGCGAACTGTTTTTTTTTAATTTTAGATCAGAGTTGATTTGATAGTTTTATAATATATTTTATATTCCTTTTCCTATATTTTTATGGTTTAACTTCTCTTTTTTTATATTTATTCCTGATCTCTGATATATTCATAAGCAAGGGTCTGTATTGCCTCAATCATTAGTACGTTTTTTGGTAAATTGAAAACGTATAATTTAGAATCAGAGTGATCATTACATTGAATTTCCTAACTAATTTATTCATAGAAAATCATTTTTTAGGCGTTTGGCATTGTTCTATTTCATATATAGGGAATCCATATTCGGCCGTTGTTTGGTATCTAAAAACAATAACACATGCATCGTAATGGCAGTCCGACTATATTGATATTCATGCAATTTTATACAAAACCTTTATAAACAAATTAATATTAATTGGCCTTTTGTGATAACTTTTTTATTGCTCTCGCAACACATCCATCAACTTTCATCATCTTAAGCACTGGCGGGCTCTTGTGCATCAATTTAAATTTTAACACAGTTAAATAAGTTTTTAGTGTATTGCCTGTATACACGTGCTTTGATGTTTAAATATGGCATTTCTGATTATTATCTCGCTTTTTTCCTTTGGCTTTCAACTGCAATCACTTTGCAAGCAGACGTTTTTCGCAGGTAACGACGATATGACTAAAGCAAAGTTATTTTTTCTTAGAGAATGTCGTATCAAATATATGAGAAACACATTACAAAGTGTCATTGTATTCCAAAATGCTGAAAGTATGCAAGTGAACTATTAAATGATAAGTTTGCTAAGATAATCATCTGTTTAAAGAAACGTGAAAATACTGAGCTATTGAATTATAAGTAATTTTACGTTATGGAAAATTTATTTCATCTAATTTAATTAGTTTCCATATGTATGCACATGCATTCATACATAAAAAAACAATATATTTATTCAGAATTTTAGTTATTTCTTGTTTCCTAAAAATAAATAGGAAGAGCACTAAATTAACTCTAAATTAAATATAAATCTCAGTAATTTCATGTATGTTTTGAAATTTTGCTGCCAATGTTTAAAATATTTTTAGGGCGAGGTAGTAAAATCTTGGGCTTATAAACATGCGATAAATTAGTGGGTTGACCGAAATTAAGCAAGATAAAAATATATATTAATAAATAAAAAAAATCAAAAGAATGAACATACATCTTTAAATATTAAAAAAAAAAATAAAATAGACCTGGTCGCCTGGTATCGCTTGCATTATAGTTAAGGCGAGCAAAACAGCCTCAAAAATGGTTTTCCTTCAATTAAATCTACATTTATAGAATTTAGTTAGAAATGTACCACTTTACCTATTCCTATTCCATTAATTTTCTAATAAACTAAGCATAATGTGTTTCATCTTAATCACACCAATATACTAAATTAGTAAAGTTCATTAACGTGACAGTTACCTGTCCCTTCACTTAGTCTTAAATTTTCGTTATCTATATAATATTTGCCCTCGAAGAAAATACTCAATTGGAGTTAATATCACATTATACTGTATATAAAAATTATTCTTTTACTCATCTGATTTTTGTTCACATAATTTTTAAATATATATTTGTCCACTGGATTTGATCTAGAATTTCAGAATATTATTTTATATACTTAGCAGCCATATCATTTATCACCTCACCCAGGCGAGCATATAGAAAACAGTAATGGCACTAAATTAATATTGTCGGAGTAAAGTTCTTTGGAACAAAATTCATTAAAAAAACCAAAATGACTAGATTCCGATGTGGTAAAGGCGCAGCACTTGGCTCATTTTTCAATGATCTTACGACAAGCTTGTCACACAAAATAATCTTATTTAATGCCCTTAATTTTATTATAACTAGCTGTCTTCATTAGCTATCAACTTGGTATAGAAGTTTTATAAAACATAAGTCTCACAAGAATTCAGTTCGTGAAGACCACATATGCTCATAATTCGTTTTTGAGACGCCATTGTTTCCCAAGGACATGTTCGAACAACCATGTTTGCCTTGACGTTTGCCATGCAGAAGAAAAGTAATAAATACATGCCCAAATTGGGATAGACAACGAAACACATATGCGAAAAAGTGTAACAAACATACGAAAAATTAATAATTTGTCTGATAATGAACATAAACATGTATTCCCCAAATGCAAGAACCGGAACAAACTAATACAGTTGCTCTGTCGGCATTGTAGTCATGACTTGTCCCAGTCGATGGCTCGTGAAAACATAGTGAAACTTAATTTTAACGTACTAAGAAGAGCAAATGTTTTGTCTTTTATTAAGAAAATCGTTTCATATAAAATAACGATTTAGCTATTTATTACCAGAAATTCTCGATGGAATAAACACTTTCAGCAGGCACAATATGCTTTTTCTGAAACAAGAGTAATAGTTTCAGTTAAAAATTTGGCCAAAATTCTATTTTTACCTTAAACAGCTTAGAAGTCGAAAAATGCACTAAAACGCAATGAAAATGCCATTCCTTAAGAACATCATAGTTTTTTTTTCGCTAAAATGTTTATGCGATATATTTTCACAAGATATCACTCATACACGCAAGACAACTTTATTGGTGCTCAGAAAAGTATGCAATTAATTTCTTCTAATACATAATTATAGGCGTAGGAGGCGTATACTTGATATTAAGCCGTTTACTAAATATCGCATAATATAAGAAGTGTTTAAATTGTATTTTCTTATACGAGTACATGAAAAATTATTAACTTTTATAAAAAAGTTTCCCATATATATATATATATATATATATATATATATATATATATATTTATTTATTTATTTATATATTTATTTTATTTTCTTATACTGACAAGAAACTTTTTTCACTCCTATTGGTCAGTTTAACTTACGAATCAAATGCCAATGATTTTGAGCAACGTTGTCTACGCCAGTTTTGTAGTTTAATATCTTATTATTTGGAACATTAATAATATTAAGAATTTCTAACTTTTTACGGCGTTTAAATTCCTCTCTGTACCTAAAACTGATATTTTTTTTAAAGACCGCACTATGGTTACAATTAAAAGAATGTTTTTTATTTAATTATAATTAAAGGAAGTTATAAATTCTTGCTCACAAATATAAGGCATTCCCACCATTATGATATTATATGGGAGCAAAAAGAAAAAAACCAATTTGCATAAACAATATTTAGTTTAGAAAATAATCGAGATACGTTTGCAAATATTGTTGCAAGAGAATGTATTAAATGTTTTGTTTGTTGTTGGATTAGCTGAATATATACCTGCCAAATCTTCAGTATACTTTAGCCAAATCATTTTTGAAAAGCAAAAATCAAAAATCAACAAATACTCTATGATAATTCTAAAGCATTCATTTGTGACTTATAGAATGTGTACGTATAATACTTTTAGAAGCCTTTTTATTTATACAAATACAACGCTAAAAAGTTCTAATGGACTTGCGTCTGTTTTCTCACACTTTTATACAATCAATCGCACTTCGAGTGATAATGAATGTATTTGTGAGGCAAAATGAACAATGAAACTCATTATTCGAGATATGCTCCAAAATAAACATTTAAATAATAATATTTGAAATAAACAATTTTATATGAAAATAATAATTTAAAAATTACAAATACTTGTAAAAAGATTATAGGGGAAAATCGTGTATAAATACGAGAAGCTTGTTTTGTAATCCTGAAATCGTTGTAATGTTTCGTAATTCTTAGATATGATTGAATTTTCTATAATTCTCATATTCTATTTGCAGGTTTATATATGACCACACGAAGTTGTATGCACTTGAAAAATAATAACTGAAGTTCTCTGATGACTTGGTTAGCGCCCATATTTAACATGTAGACTACTTTACTCACAACGAATAACAATTTTGTAAATAAGATTTAGGAAATTAAATAATTTTATTTCATTCAACTTGACTAAAGCTTAGTATAATTGTAAAACTTTGAGAATAATTAATACAACTTGCTTTTGAAGTTCCAGACAGTTAAAGACAACTGTAGTTAAAGTGGACGATAAAGTTAGATATAACAAGATTTTTAAATTAAAAATGATTTGTTTTTAAATGGCAACAAATATCCTTTAATTCATGTCGTAGTTATTTTTTGTGTATTTATAGTTTGGAAAAATTAAAAAAATTTTTGTGGAAAATTTTTCAATGTCAACAGCCAAGACATTATCAATGTGGCAACTTCAAATGACTAAAAATAAAAATTATAAGTAGGATGAACTTGTCTTTAACATATCCTTCTTTTCAATGTGAAAGTAAAGTGATAATAATGAAAAACTGTTTATCCGTCCGACAAAATCCTACCTTTACCTAACGCCATGTTATACAACTGGCCCTTAGTATATTCACTTTAAAGTTCTGCATCATTATGGATAAAGATTGGTTATGATTCCGCAATAATGAACAATATTATAAGTGATCAGTTCACAAGGTCTGGTTGTTTAATCTAAAAAATTCTCAAAAATAGAATAAAAGTACATGAACGCTTTACTAGTAACTAGATTTTAAGTAACCAAAGTTTTTTGCACTTATTATTTTAGCTGTTTTAGACATATTTGCTGTTGATAAGAAATTTCCCAAAAAAATTTGTTTTTAATTGCAAACACTCCTTGTATTTTAAGGAATTCACTAAGAAATAGCATTTGCTAGTCCTTCATTTAGGAAGCACGCACTGTCCCCGAGGTAGAATATTCTGTCCGACTTAATTGAAACATAGTGGTACAATCTAGATGTTGTATGTGATGGATGTAATTTTTTCTAGGTTTAACAATAGTTTATTTTCGGAAAATAAATACAGGCGCCTTCTAAAGTCACGGCGGTTTCAAATCACAAACCATCTTCAAATTACGCTGCCAATTTTATGGTGTGCAGCAAATCAACTGATCTTAGATCTTTCGGCAAACGAAAAATTAATTGAAAAAAATCAACTTTATTCGCATCGATTTCTCTAATAGTGAAGGAATAAATTTCTTAAAAATTGTTTTTCAGATGGTGACAAAATCCATTTGAAGCAAATCAAAAGGGTAAATTATTGCAGATTATATTAAAGAAAACTTTAAGCAAAGATGGAAACGAAGTAGCCGCAATTCTCAGGTACTTATTGCTGTTGCCATTTGTGTACATTTTATGATTTTGTGTCAATAAATTTACTAAATAAAATTTCTAATTATTGTCTATGAGTCTGTTGTCGTAGACTCGAAAATATCCTGGAAACTGAATGTGCAGCTCAGGTTCAGTAAGAATCACATTGGTAGAAAAATTTTTGGTACGAAATGAGCCACGGGGTTGAAAATCTTGAGGTGGATATATTTTGTGGTTATAATTCTAATCTTGATCTATCTATGGTATTGTGTACTGTTGCAGAGATTAAATATGTAGGCCGGTTATGCTGATTTCAACCATCCGCTTATATTGGTGTATGAGGCGTCTTACGCTGTAGTCCCTTAGAGCCTTTGAATGTTATTTTGGTTCGATTTTCGATTGACTTGTCTTCAGCTATAGTGTGGAAAATATAACCGTATCTAAATGCGAAGAAATAAAGAGCAGTTTGCACGACAAAGGCTTTAAAGTAAAAGCCGTTACGAATATTAGGAACAGAGAAAAGATTCCTCAGCCATTATTCCGTGTGGAATTAGAGCCTGGTGATGTTAGACTAAAGAAAAATGAAACGCACCCAATATACGACTTAAAACTCTTTATGCACCGTAGAGTTACTGTGGAAGAACCACATAAGCGATCTGGTCCCATACAGTGCCTTAACTGTCAAGAACATGGTCACACCAAACCCTATTGCAAGTTACCCACCGTTTGCGTCGTGTGTGGTGATTTACATGCTACGTCGCAATGTAGTAAACCCAAAGATGACTGCAGGGTTAAAAAGTGCAGTAATTGCGGTGGAAAGCACACTGCAAATTACAGATGTTGCCTTGTCTTTGAGGTTGTCAATCGCTCCTTGACACAAAAAACTGTTCCAGCCCCTCCTCAGCCAACTAAAATACATACTCCAAGTAGCCAACCCATAACCCAGACAATTAATAGCCAGGTTTCATATGCCAGCATTCTAAAGTTAAACCAATCGACTGTGCAAAAAGAATTGCCAACTAATGAAAGATCCAGCTCCAATCTTAGTCGACTAGAAAGTATTATGGAGAATCTGATGCAAACAATGAATAACTTCATGACAAACATGGCCAGTATGATGCAGGAAATGCAGAAAACGCAGTCGAAGCTACTGCAGGCAATACTTAATAAAATATGAACTGTCTAAAAATATGTTTCTGGAATGCAAACGGCATACGCCAACATAAAAATGAACTCGAGTGCTTTCTTAATAGCAATAAAATTGATATAATGTTGATCTCTGAAACACATATGACGTCGAGAAGCACCTTTAAAATATCTGGTTATACTTTTTACTGCACCAACGACCCCAGAGATAGATCATGTGGTGGCGCAGCAATACTGATAAAATCCAGAATCAAACACTATTTACTATGTGGCGTTTCTGAGAATTATCTCCAGGCAACAAGTATCTGCGTGCAGGATTTTTGCGAGAGCTTAGTGATTTCATCAGTGTACTGTCCCCCAAGGTTTATAATAACAAAGAGTCAATTTAGTGACTTTTTTAAGTCACTAGGTCACCGACTTATAGCAGCTGGCGATTATAACTCAAAACATACGTTCTGGGGCTCAAGACTTATTAGTCCTAGAGGCCGCAGTTTGTATGATTCCATTACCGAAATGAGTCTAAACGTAATTTCAACTGGGCAACTTACTTATTGGCCGACCGACCAGCAAAAAATTCAGAACGCTATTGATTTCGGAGTGGTGAAGGGTTTATCGTCGGAGCTTATTGAAGCTGATGCATCTCTGGGGCTATCTTCAGATCATTCTCTCACCATAGTAACCATCTGCAGTCCTCAGCAAATAGTAACTCATGGTTTATTTTCAACCAAAATGGTGAATTGGCTAAAATATAGAAAATATATCAGTTCTCACTGCACGGAAAGTCTACCACTAAAAACTACAGAAGACACCGATGCCTGTATTAGGAGCCTTAGTGGACATCTTGAAAAAGCCGTAGAACATGCCTCTTCTACCTTTCGTCAAACCAGATGCAATCGAGTTTATTCTGATGATGTACAACAGCTCTTGTCTGAGAAAAGAAGAGTCTGAAGAGAATGGCAACAACACAGATCGCCCCAAC
Source organism: Germaria angustata (assembly GCA_963681545.1). Taxonomy (NCBI): domain Eukaryota; kingdom Metazoa; phylum Arthropoda; class Insecta; order Diptera; family Tachinidae; genus Germaria; species Germaria angustata. Next base: position 66,452,782 of record OY813000.1, read on the forward strand.
TTAAAGCCAGGTTGCGAGAATGTACAAACCGGCTAAGAAAGTTGTTAGAAACTCAAAGAGCAGCATCTCTGGAGAAACATCTGAAAGGTCTAGAGGCGACTTCTCAGACAAATTATTCATTATGGCGTGCAGCCAGATACCATAGAAGACCCGTAATCGCAAAACCACCCCTGCGTAACTTACATGGACGTTGGGCAAGAAATGACGAAGATAAAGGTAACCTTTTCGTAAGTCATCTAATGAATGTATTCACTCCTAATACAGGTACCGACATTAGTGAACTACCTCCTGTTGTTGCAAGACCAGCTGCGCAAATTCAATTTCAATATCTAGAAGTTGTTAGGGCTATTGACAATCTAGACGTTAAAAAAGCGCCCGGCTTTGATAAGATCAGCAATAAAATGCTTTTGGAGCTGCCTCGCATGGCAAAGAGAATAATCCTTTTTATTTTCAATGCAATCTTACGGCTTGAATACTACCCAGCAAAATTGAAGGTTGCTCTAGTCAAGATGATTCCTAAGCCGGGAAAAGACCCCACAAAAGTTGAGTCGTACAGTCCAATAAGTCCACTTCCAACGATATCTAAATTGTTCGAAAAATTGCTAATGGCGAAATTGACACCGATATTGAACGCCAACAATATTATTCCAAATCACCAATTTGGCTTCAGACGTCAACATAGCACCATTGAACAATCACACAGATTGGTACAAGTTATCAGAAAGTCCTTTGAGGAAAAGAAATATTGCTCTGCGCTCTTCATCGATGTGTCTCAAGCTTTTGATAAAGTGTAGCATGAAGGTCTTTTATTTAAACTGAAGCAGAGCTTGCCGGTAAATGTCTACAACTTATTACGAAAATATATAACCGACCGTCAGTTTATAATTAAAGAAGGAGATTATGCAAGTTGCCCTCAACCAATCCTAGCTGGTGTACCACAAGGTAGTATTTTGGGCCCGGTGCTTTATTTAATATATACAGCGGACATGCCAACGACCAGCCAAATTCACACCTCAACATTTGCTGATGACACCGCTTTTCTCAGTATCCACGAAAATCCAAAAGAGGCCTCTGGACAATTACAGCACCACATAACCGAGGTGGAGGAATGGACTAATTTATGGAGAATAAAAATAAACGAGCAAAAAAGTGTACACATAACATTTACCCTGCGAAGGGAATCTTGCCGCTCCATCCGTATAAATGGTCAAGTAGTGCCTCAACACCCGCACGTTAAATATCTCGGTATCCACTTGGACAGGCGTCTCACATGGAAACATCATATAGATACAAAGCTGTCCCAAATGAAGCTGAAAACAGCTCAAATACATTGGCTCATTGGTAGAAACTCCGTTCTCAGGCTGGATTGCAAGCTTTTATTCTACAAGTCAATTTTGAAGCCAATATGGTGCTATGGGATCCAGTTATGGGGCACTGCCTCGGCTTCTAATATTGAAAAAATTCAACGCCGTCAAAATAAAATCCTAAGTATGATAACTACCGCCCCCTGGTACATTAAAAACAGCAATTTACATAAGGATCTTGATGTCCCATTAGTCAAAAGTGAGATCTCAAAACACGTGGAAAATTATTTAAGAAAGCTCGGAACTCTTCCAAATCCCCTTGCTCGCAATTTCTTACAACATCGCGGGCATATTCGCTTGAAAAGGAGAAACACCACCGCTCTCAGATGATCAAATTGTTTATGAACATTTATTTTATTTTTTAATTGCAAACTAGTTATTTCGTCTAACATTGGCTGGACTTATACTACACATTTAATTTAGTTTTATGATTTAAATACTTATTGTTAGTTCATAAGATATATGAGGAAAAAAAATCTAAATGCAGAAAATCAAGGATATACTGCCATGTGAGCATCTTAGAGAGACCTCCTCCAGATTTAAAGAGGCCGTTCGACTATAGGATACTGCGATTAGACCTTGATAGTACTTTTAAAGTTCATTTCGCAACCAGACGAGTTTGAACTATGATATCAGCGTTTACATTGATGGATCAAGAATGATCGACGTTGGTCGGTTCTCGTATTTTCTCCGAAGAATTTGGTATATGTTACTCGTTCCGTATTCTTAATCGGAAAAGTGTATATGAGGCGGAAATACCGGCTATTAGGAAATGTAATGACAGATGGGAATGCTTGCGGTAAGATCGGGTGGTAGCCAGGCAGCAACTCTGTCGCTAAGATCTCTTCATTTTTCTTCGATTCTCGTCGCGAACGAACGAACTGAATAATAACAAGATCTGAGGCTTGTGACCCTTTTTAGTGCGTTCTTTCATAGCTGTGTTATGGTAGATAAGGAGTAGATGGTTTTTAATCTTCTATACAATTGCCCGGCTTTGCATTTTTCGAGACTTAGTATTCTAGGAAAATAATTGCTGGAGGACATGAAGGAGTTGTCAGAGATCGATCTAGGTGATTTTATCAGATTTCCCAATACCACAGGTTAGATTTAGTACTGTTCGCGGAGCTTGGACCTGAGTCTTGACATTGATGGTTTGAGTCGTGCAAGTAGTGATTTTTGTCGAAGAGGCATCTTTCGATTCTACTTAAATGCTCTCCTGTAGTGTGAGCAGTCAACCATTCAAAACCATTCTGAACATATTTAATTGAGTTATTTTTTTGGTTAATTTAGCTCAATAAATTACACATATTTTATATTTGTGTTTCTGGTAACCACAGATGTGTTTTCGAATAACACAAATCAACTGAAGACAAAAGACGAAGCAGCAAATCACAAGAATGTCAAATAAAACTATTTTTTTTAAATTTATAAATTTCACAATTATTTTGTGTAAAAGCCATAAAATATACCATATATAAAAAAATATAAAAGATGAAAATAATTTATTGTAAAACTCAAATCTTAGATAATCGGCTTCAAATCAAACATTACGGAAGTACTTTTTCAGTGATTTAAAATAATTTTGTTTAAAAATTTATTTTAAAGCAGATCTTATTTTCACTTTTCTTTTAGTAAAAATTTTATAGGTAACAATTCGATAAAAAAAATTTTTTCCTCAATTCCCGTTAGAAATTTTTTACGAGTATGTGGACAAGTTTCGGTAACAACTTCTAACAATTAACATAAAAATACTTTTAGTAAATTAATAAACCTATAATTATAGCGTCCCTCTCAACTTGATAATTAATTAAACGAAATAAGAGAAAAATTGTAGTTCAGTATGAAGAAATGCTTCCCCATTTAACTAAAAGCTATCAGTAGCTTAGCGTACAGAAAAAAGAAAAAGACGAATGTCCTGCCTTAATTTAAACTACGAAAAATGCGTGCCAATAAGGCTTTACTGCTTCTCTTAGAAGCAGTAGAAGTACACAAACAAACAAAAGTGTGGTTGCAAAAATAATTAAAAAATTACAAAACTTTAAGTCAAATGGCGCTATTTTAACATAAAATAATAATAAAAACAAGGACACAATAGGCGAATTCTTTTGATATATTAATATATGCTTCATTAGAAGGCAGAACCAAGTGCCTTTCCAATTTGGCCGCCTGCAGACTTAATGTTGAGAATGTAAATGTGTAAATTAATCAAAATAAAGAATAATTATAACATTTTGGGACTAACTGCCTAAAGTTCTTATAAAATTTATGCTTTTGGTCTTTTGAATATATTTTGAAAAAAGACACAAAAACCCTTTGTTCATACAAAAGGGAACATGTTTTTGTAAAAGCTTTAGATATTTTATTGGAATTGCATATTTACAATTTTTAAGAAAGAGCTTAACACAATGGCCCTTATAATTATTAAATTTAAATACAAAATACTAACTTTAACGTAATAAAAAATATAAAAAGCTCTTTCCTTTTTAAAGCTGGGGCTTAGTATATGTATTCGTATACACACATACACACACATATGTCTATAATACATATATGTATGTATGCATATACAAAAATACAGTATTGTTTGAAAAAGAAAATTATTTTTCTGTACCAAATGCTACAAATATTTTTCTAATAAAAGAGAAGCTGTTTATTATGTTTTGTTTCACAGAATTTAAAATAGAATTTTGTTTATAGAAATTTATTTTGGTTCTTTCCTTTTTTTCTAATTTATAAGCCCTTTGTGTTGTTTTTGGCAGTTTGAGTTACAGTTATTTTTTACTTTAAAATTAAAATTTTAAATATTTTTAAGGAAATTTAGGGCTTAAAACTTTCATGTTGAAAAAAATTTATAAAATGCTTTTAAAAATTTTATATATTTCTCAGTCCTTTAATTCAAAAAGTGTATGGTAAATAACTTTGGACCCAAGAACTAATATTTTGTTTAATAAATCGTATTTTGTTTAAAATCGATGTTATTTTTAAATAAATTTTTTTACTTGAATTTAGGATTAGTTTAGTTTTTCTGTGTGTAGGTAATTCCTATTAAATTCTATAACTACACAAAATACCAATAGCTTTAGCGTGTTTTAATCGCTTTTTACTTTATGCCTGAAGAAATTTTAGGATCTATGATGTATAAAGCAGGGACAATGTAGTAACCAGCATATATTTAGGGCCATGGCAGCAGTTAATAGAAATTGGGCTTCCAATGCTGAAGCGCAGAGAGTGAAATTTTTTTAAAAAACATTTGGCTTCGCAAGTGTTTTTTTCTGGTGAAGAAAGCTAATGTTTACAAACAAATAAAAAACAAGTTTTATTCCTTAGAAGTTCAATTTGATTTTCAAAGAAATTTTATTTAAATACATTTATATTTAAATAAAAGCAAACAATATTAAATTTTGTATACATATAAAAGTAGTTATGTGCTTAATATTATTTGAATAAGCTTTGAAAAAAGCAAAAATAAACAAATTAATGAAAGCCTTCATAAACATTCAAATCGATTATTTAAGTAAGACAACTTCATTCATATTACAAGAGCATACATTTTGTATTGTATGCCCGTAGGAATAAAGGGACTTAATTTTTTTTTGTTGTTGCCGCAATGTTCTCTATTATACGCCTTGCCTACCCCCAACCTCATGTGAGTTCAATATCTATTTTACATAGACATCAGAAACATGGGCGTAGCTAGGTATGGGCCTAGAGGGCCGTGGCACCCACCTAATTCTATAAAAAAAATTTTTACATGCATACAATATAAAATTATTAAAAAATACACAGGGTATTATGGACGGATTGCTTTTTCTATTCAAGAAAACACAGCCAATTTAGGAATAGAGATGTCTGTTCCAAGGATAGTCTCTCGTCAAACGCACCATTCAAACCCCCCGTTTTCATCACCTGCTGAATACTGGAAGCGATCTATATACATTTCTTATATAGATTCTTTCATCACTGGACAGAAGATTTAATGAAGAAAATAGGCCAGCGTTTGCAATTCATTGTTTGCACCCGTCAAACATGCTTTCTTTGAAGCTGGAAGAACTTAAAGATGCCACAAAAACGTTTGAGCATTTTTATGAGTTGGATGATTTGGAGGGTGAAATTGAGGTTTGGTATAATCCCTAGCAACAAAAAAAAAAAATGGGTAGAGACGAACGAGCCGACTTAGAGCTGGCGAGTATTTTGAAAGACGCTGGATTATTTTATCCAAATGTAAGTACTGCGTTATTAATTTCATTGTCACAGCCGTTCACTACTGCAACGGTTGAGCGGTCATTTAGCACTTTAAGGCGATTAAAAACATGGTTGCGCTCCACAATGACTGCAGCTCGTTTAAACGGTAAAATAATATGCAATTTTACTTATTATCAAAAAATAAGTATATTATATATTGCAGGACTATGTATGCTAAGCGTCCACCGAAGATTAGTAACCGAGAAGGAGGACGAATTTTTGAAAAAAATTCTAGCAAAATTTTCAGAAGATCCACGCAGATTACTCCTCAAATAGATCGAAATTGTAATAATCGTAAAAAATCGTAATCATAAAAAATCATAATTTTCGTGGCACCACCCTATTTCATATCCTGGCTACGCCCTTGATAAGAAAAAACAAGATTTCGTAATTAAGTAAATGAATTGATGCAAAACAAAACGAATTTTCATTTCAAACCAAATCCCCAAAATCTGATCTGGGTAATACAATTTCAACTCATTCAAATATGAATAAATAAATACTTACATATTAGAAGAAAACGCAATAAAGTCTAAATGAACACCGACTTTATAAAAATTATTAAACCAAAACCCAGCGAACAAAACAACAACCTGAAAATAAGACGGCTTTACGCAAAGTGAGATAATAATTAAAATCATATAGTGCAATTATTAATTACGTTCTCAGTGTTTTTAAGTTTCTGAAGAAGAGAACCGATTGTGATCGTAATATCGAATAAATATATTTTTTAACAAAATTAGCAGACACATACTTTGATTGTCTGCAGAAAGACCTAGAGTCTTCGGTAGGAATCGAACCTGCGACTTTGGGACTACTAGTCTAGTGCACTAGCTATTAGCCTACGAAGGCACTCTATAAATGAGTAACAATATAAATAATAAAATTTAATGAAACAAAGGATTCTTACTTATATAATTGTATGTCCTAGAACCTGAACAAAAATAAAAATAAAATGTAAATAAATATATTTAGTTTTATTTTTATTAAAAAAAGAAACAAACCTAAATTTGCACACCCTTCAGTTTCACAATTTCAATCAAAGTTTTTTTTAAGGGCTAAGAACAAGAGTGTCCCTCATTCTCAACCGAGTGGGGCCTCTGTAGTATAGAATGTGGCAGGCTAGTGGTTTTGGATGATACTCTAGTTTCTTTATATATGCCGTCATGTATTTTGAAATCACAATGTAACGCACAGGTCCTTTTGACAGCGCTATTTTTTTACCATACCAAGGAGTTACTGTAATCACGCGTATGATTTTATTTTGGCCCCTTTGAGTTTTTTCTATATAAGTTGCTGCGGCCGTGTCCCACAACTCAATTCGATCGCACCGTATTGCTTGTAGCATCGCGTTGTATAGAAGAAGTTTGCAATCTAGTCTTAATGTTGAATTTCTCCTCATAAGCCAATCAGTTTGGGCAACCTTTAATTTCATTTGTATCAACTTGGCGTATATGGACGATTTCCTTGTTAAACGACAATCAAGGTGAATGTCTAGGTTTGATTGTGACTATTAATTTGAGTGTGGGTGGCATGTTTCCCTTCACAATGTAAAAGTCTTATGAACCAATTTTCGCTCGTTCAGCTTTATTGTCTATGTTTTTAGCCATTTATCCAATATCTCAATGAATACCTGCAGTTTGTGGGTTGCTCACGTAATGGCTCTCTAGATGTTGTGGGACATATAACAAACCAAATCGTGCAGTTCCCTACTTGTAACATCAGACTTTAAGAAGTATTTTTAACTCCTGGTTTTAAACCATTTAGCTACAAATATTTTTATAATATTATGAAATCTTTATTTGCTGATCGCACAACTTTTTTAAACGCTCACTAAGACTACGTCTCCCATAGGAAAAGTCTAAAAGTGAAAGGTAAAAGATTAGAAATGCAAACCCATTAAATTTGAATTGAGCAGAAGATCAGGCGTTTCTATTAAAATTAATAATCGAGTTATAAACGGTGGTTCTTTAGTAGAATTAAAATTGAAAAAGGAAAGGAACTTCGCGTTTGGATTGGATTTTAGACTTGTACTCGCTTCTGAAACAAATAGTTGTGGCCAAAATATATAAAAATACTGTCAATGCGAATTTATGATTATAAGCAAAAGTTTTAGCCGATATTACAATAAATTATATTTTTAATTTGATTATTATTATTGATAATATTATTGGTTTTCCATTTGGGTTACAGTCCTTGTTGTTCTCGGGACAGATGCTTTTAGTGTAAGTTAGTTGTGTAGGACACTATGTGCCCGTTTTAGAATAAAACACTGAATTTTTTAGAGACTATGTCCCAATTTTATTGTTTTTTATTTAAGCGCTATGCGCTCTTGTCTTTACAAAGGTGAGTATCAGACTCTAACGCTAATTCTTATTCCACCCTATTTTATACTAATTTCTAGCTACGATTTGTTTGGCAAAGCGGCTGACTAATTGTGAGAAGATGATTGGCTAAAGGGTTGAAGCTGCTGATTGGCGCAGGTGTGGTTCCGCGAACTGCAACTGCTTCGTACTGTGAGAAGAATTATGAGAATAGAAATATTCCCAGGCGGTCTGCTAATGTTGTGAATCTGCGGATGGGCGCAGGTGTGGTTCTGCGAATTGCGACTGCTTGTTATTGTGGGAAGAATTATGAAAACAGGAATGTTCCCAGACGGTCAGCTAATGTTGTGAAGCTGCAGATTGGTGCAGGTTTGGTTCTGCGAATTGTGACTGCTTGTGACAATGGTGTCGTGATCAAACTATGGTTTGTTCACACACCATTTCAGTGTTATGGGATTCAGGTGCTAACTTGTATAATAGTAAATTCATACTTCATCAACCTTAGCAAATCAAGATCAACTAAAAACACTCTTTATATTTTCAACAATGCAGGATATTGCATAAATGACTATTGAAAAATGCTCCACCATCAAAAAAATTCAGCTGGATTTTGTTATGAATTTGTCTGAAAACTAATCAGATGAATGTGGCGCATCTTTTTCTTAATGCTGGTGATCTTATCAACCGCAGGCGTTGCAACTCAAAGCTTTTATAATAATTTTCAAATACTTTTTTGATTATATCCAAAGCAAATGCTTTGATTTAATGGACTGGGATGGGATGAGACGAGATATACTGTCATGATTCAACTTATTTTTCCAATGGCCAGGAGGTCTTTAACAATGGCGTAGTTATGGCTTTCTTCCTAAGAAATTATAACTTATTTTAATGTTTCTATGTACTCTTAAGAAGTCTTATTCATATTTTCCAGTTATGCTGTATAATTTTTCGTTTTACTATATAAATCGAGTGTACCAATATCTCAAAAAACATTTCATGTGCACCACAAAAATTTTTCTTTGCTGTAGTGCCTGTAATTCCTCATTTATATTGTTTTGTCATTCAACAGTCTCCATCTCAGTATTAGACGACTATTTTTTTTCAATTAAATTTAATGCTTTCATTTCTTATATGTATTTTAAATTGCAATTTATTTTTGTTCATTTGCTTATTTTATTTGCTTAATTTGCACCTAACATTCCATTACGTAAATTATAACGTAACACCCATTCGTTCTGCGCATATGATTTTATGAAACATTGCAAACACTTTGCAAATATAAAATGTTCATTTTCTAAATACTTTTCTCATGTTGTACATTCTTATACGTATAAATGATTGTTTTAATAGTACATTCTTATCAATGTCTCTGTTGATACTAAGTAAACTACACCAAGTCAAGTTTTTTTTTAATTCTTGTTTTCCACACTATTGGAACCAGGAGTTTATCTTCTATCCAGAGGTAAAGAGCACTTATTCGTGTTTAATGTAGTATTTCAAATAGAAAAACTAGGAACGAAACCAAGTTTAAAGTGTTTAGAGATAAGAAACACAAAAATATGTGACATCAATGACTGCTTTTTAAGGATTCATCACGTGTCATGAAATTTTTCAGTTGTTGAGGTTTAATATTACGACGCCCTTCCTCGCGACGTTCACGTTACAATAGCAGAGCTTCGGCCTGCTCTTCGGTTGGAGTACCAACGCAAATATCTTCTCTTCCCAGGTGCCCGAAAGTCCTACAGGAGCTGACGTTGTCTTGTGTCCAAGTATCTACATTCAATTACTTGCCATTCGTGCTTTCTCCACGCCATATATTTACGCTTGTAATAACTGACCTTCGTAGACTAGTAAGTAGTGTACTAGACTCGTAGTGCGAAGGTCCCAGGTTCGAATCCTGCCGCAGAACTCTGGCAGTTTGTGTCTGATAATAAAAAGGGATCGCACAACAAGCCTTCACTGGCTTAAGTGTATGTCGTATGACATGGGCTATCACACCCCTCCAATCAACCTAACCTAACCTAACCTAACCTACGCTTGTAATATTGAATGTTTTTGTTTGTGAACCTCATGAAACCTGATCTTATTTGTTTTCTTGGCACCTTGTAGTCTCAGTTGTAGCATTTGACCTGTGTTTCAGATTGGTTCTATAACATCGCTTATCATATTGCTTTATGTCTTGGCCATAAATTTTACACTTTGCACTATGCACGATTTTGTCTTATAAATGATTCTGACTGCATCCTGCACCTGTACTAAGTGCGCCTTTTATTGTTATAAAGAAATAGCAGACCTATTGTTCTTGGTGTATAAAATATTTTAATACATATTCTAAGTTTTTTTAAATAATATTCAACATGCTTTAGCGGTCGTGTCTCAAATTTGCAAATTGTGACTTAGTGTAGTTTACTTATTGTCAGCAGATATAGAATTGTTTCTCCTTTTTTTAAAAGTTCCTTTTCTTTTCTATTTCTTTTTCCTCTTTTGCTCTAAATTGCATGACAGTATGAATAATTCCATTATTTTAAGGTAATTTCTTACGAAATCCCAAATGGAAAAATCTTTCATGTGTGTTTGTATGTATGAAATGGTGAATAAACAATTGCAAAGCCACTTCTAATAATTGGAGAAAATAAGAAATTCTTTACTATTGAAAATCTTTTATTGTAATAATTGTAAATAGATGTAATTCAAAAAAGTTCAAAAAAAGTTCTTTCTTACTTTCTGAAGTATTGAGTTGATAAAGTTCATATATTCTAAATAATTTTCCGAAAGTAGTTCTCGTGAAATAAGAAAATATGTAACAAAAAGGAAGATGGGGCAAGTAGTGGACATTCTGTGGATATTTGACTTGAACTTTTCCACCTCAAAAAAGTCAGGCAAGACATTTAAGAAGAACAGTTGGTTTTTTCCACATATGAATGATGCAGCTAAAGAAAGAATTTCTTGGTTAAGCGAAATCCTTTTCGCTGGCTCATCGACCACTAATAAATGTGTTCTTAATAAAGACCGAGTTATTTGTAAAAGTAACGGGTCTCGGGAAAAATTTTCCTATTTTCATTGGATCACATTCCATTGTAATATCGATACAACAGGGAGACACACTCCACTTTGTGTCGGTGCTCGAGTAAGTTAATAGAGTTGGCTACGCTCCTGTCATCGAGGAGCTTCTCCACGATCTTCGCTTTTGAGCAGGAGAGATCCCGATTGTTTGCTGATGATATTTTATCAGACATTGAGTTCCATGGGGAGCACACAACAGGCTTTTTACTAGTTCAGGCGTATGTCTTTTTAACATTATTATCATCTTCCTTTTGGCAGTCTAACTTAAAATAATTTTGATCTATGAAAATAAATATATTTTTATTAAATAAATGCACAAAAAAGGTAATATTAACCGCAATACATAAAGCAATTAATAACTGATGTCAATTGACAACTAAGTCTGAAAAATATTTTAAAAATAAACATCTATATTATTTAAAATTTGTTTAAAACACAATATCTTTTCAACAGCACGCATCGTTAAAAATGAACCTTCGTTGGCGAAAATGTGCAACACAATCTATTTAAGTGTAATAAGCAGATTCCCGCAGGAAAGGAAACTTTATGAATTACTTAACGCTTACTTTTCTTCATTTTGCAACTTGTTCAATCGCAAAAAACTCAAACTGAAAGAAATATGTTACCAATTTTTCTTAGCCGCAAAAAACAAATTGAAAGATATTGGGTACCCAAAAACTACAAAAAACATAAAGTGTCCCAATAATTCAATTTCAAATGGGGAGTTAACCCCTTAAGCAGCTAAAAGTCAATGGAAATTGTGCCAAATAGAGTGAAGATTAAGTGAAAAAAATTATGTAAATCCAAGGAATAAGGAATGATGTGAGGAAGATAAAAATAAGGGAGATTATCATGTTGGCTTAAGCACAAGAAATTCCATAACGATATAATAAATTCATAGCTGACTTTTACCAAATAGTCATTAAAATTTCATGGCAGCAATATAAGCATTACACCTAAAGGGTTTAAATGAAGAGCAAGTTAAAGCCAAAGGAAGGCAGAAAGCCAAAAAGCATAAACAGTGATCCATCCTACTGTTCAAACATCTTTTCAAGCAAATACTCGATTACATTTTATGAAGGCACCGTCTTTAAGTGTTTGTGCTTGTAGCGGTTGGAAACGTTAAAGTTATAAGTTTATAAAAAACTACAATAACTTAACTTGATTTACGATATTTGAACATCAAGTGGTGGAATTTGTAAAATAAAAAATATTTAAAATAACACTGAAGGGGAAAATATGAAATCAAAAGAATTATAAAAAACAAAAAAACAAAAAAGCAGTTTCCCTAGCAAAGAGGATATAGCACATAGAATATATTGTTAAAATTAAACCCCAAGGACTTTCTGTTTGAGGACATGCAATAAATACATTGTTGCCAAAAAATAATAGTAATAATAAAAAAAGGAGTACGAAAAGTGGATGTGGAACATTCAAAAGTTTTCACTCTCACACACAAAAATATAGACCAGTACAGCATATTCAGAGTGGTTGTTTTTAATACAAACTCCATTACACACTTTCACCAATTTTTAACAAATAAGATTGCGAACAGTACCACACAACCTTGTGAACATGTGACCAGTAGCAGAGAATTGTTCGGTGATGGGCGCTTTTTGCTTAGGGGCCTCAGAATGTAGATTATCATTCTGTGGCGCTAAAGTCTACATTTTAAAAGCGTAATGCTTAATCTGATCCGCTTTGCTTGTGATCAGGTATTCTTCCTTAAATGCAACGTTGCGTTGCCGACGAAGCGGGTTTAAATTTTTAAATTTTTCACCATATTTTACGCATCAGCTGTGGGTTATTTTTATTTTTGTCTGAAAACAGTACTGACAGACAAAACTTTCAAGGGGAATTTTTCAATATTAATAAATATGTGCAAGTATGTCATTAAAATTAAAAAAAAAATCTAATAATGACATAAAATAAAATTGTTTTATACAAATGTTAGTTGGTCATATGTGTTGACTTTTACATCCTTTTTTCAATAAATAAATTCAAAATTACATGATTGTCCTATTTGAAGCTTTTATATTGAAATATTTTAAAAATAGTACCAATTTATACGTCAAGCGATAAGTGCAAACAGAACTTTTTTGTATGATTGAATGATTTGTTCATTTTTAGCCCATACGTGTGACCGACCACTTACACGTGAGAACTATGATTGTTAAATAACATCTATTTATAAAAGATTATATATAAAAGTATATAAAAAATTGTTTCAAACCCAGTCGCGCGGTAGTCGTTGATTTGTAACCTAAACTAATTTTGAGCACCATCATTATTTTAATCGACCATATACACGATAATTAGCTACGACTTTGTAAGGAAGGTACCCCTTACATGGCCGATTCACATTTTAGGACAAAAAAAGTTCTTCACATACAAAAATACATAAAATACAAGCGTTTGACCAGTTAACTTCAGATTGAGACTGAATAATGTCCCTCATGAGATAATTCTCATGATATTCAAGACGAGACATGAACTTCTTAAGTAAGACTAACGCGTAAGTGGATTGCGGCTGTACTTTGGCTTTCCTATAAATTACCGAATTAGAAAATCTTTTTACATAATTTTTAAAATTTACACATAGTCTTAAGCAACTACGCTCCAAAATCTCCAACTCTTTCATGACTGTTGGCGAAATTGTGAACCAAATGGGAAACCCATACAAGATAGCTGAACGGATACATACTTAATAAATTACCAATTTTGTCTTCTGACTGAGGTGTCTGTTAGCTAATAATCTGGAAAATAAGTCCTTAACAAGTTATCCTTTGGACTTGGCAATTCTTCCTTGTTGGTTAAATTTGAAGAGCTTGTTTAAGGTTACCCCGAGGAACTTTATGTGGTCCTTAAAGGATATAACCGAACCCAGCAAGGAGAGATTTAATACTTTACTTAAAGCAACGGTATTGCGGAGTCCTTTACCTAAGGCATTACGGGAGCAAATTGCTTTAGACTTAAGAGTATTAATCTTTTCATAAAAATGGTTAGTTTCCTATAAATGATTATGTACATTCCTCAAAGCAATTGTAGGATCCCTATCATGAGCGTAAATTAAAGAATCATCCGCATAAAGAATGCTCTTAGACTGACTGAAGATATGCGGAAAATGCGGCTAAGATTGCATTGTGATTGTGGGACGCCACAAGAAATGCTACCTAGATCCGATTTTATATTATCAATCTCTACAATAAAGGACTTATCCTTAATGAAGCTATAGATAAGTTTAATAATAAAGGACTCGCAGCCTTTGTCCTGACTAATTTATTGAATTATTTATTGAGTTTGAGTTCATTTCAAACTCAATATACTTGTTTTTAATTATTGATAATATTCAATATTTTATTTTTTTCAGGAAACTCAAATTATTAAAAAAAATTTTTCAAATACAATTTATTTCAATATTTTCAACACAAAAAATTTACAAAGAAAATATTTAAAAAAATTTCTTTTCATTATTTTTATTTAACATTTTGTAAAATTTTTTGAGTGTCGTGAAGAAGACACCCACAGGGTCAGAAATAGTGAATGTTATTAATAATTAAAAATGTATATATTGTGTTTAAAACGAACTCAAAGTCAATAAATTTAACAATCAATAATATTTTAACAGCACATAAGAATTCGCTTGTAATTTTTTCAAACACTAATCATTTGTCCTGCAACCTTTTGATAGATTTTTCACTTCTATTCCACAGGAACTGTTCCGCGGCCGATCGAAGTGCTACATCTGACTGATTAAATATTTATTATGTAATTTTTATAGAACTCAGTTGTTATAAGTAATTAATTAACTGCCGTGCTGCTATAAAACTAAAACTTTCCCCTCCCTCTTTTATTTATTCCCATGGAGATTAGAATTCTAGAACATTTTGTCGCCAAATGGAATTTCATAATAAAGCCGTATATGAAATTATATATTTGACAGAATCTATAGCCAAATTGATTTTAAAACGATTGATTAGAATTGCTAATTTAATGTTTAAGCGAAATGTATTTTTGTTCATATTTCCTGCATTTTCTGGCGCCTTGTTCTCACTTCACTGCTTCCAACCCATGATCATTTTCTTCAACCGTAAACTTGGTAGTGAGGAATAACACTTTAGCATTTTCGTATAAGCGAATATTTGGTAAAGTAAATAACACGAGAACATGGCTGTGATAAGATACATTGTTGCTTATTTGTTTGGTAAGCAAAAGTGTTTGTGTGTGTGTGTGTTTGTGTATACAATAACATTGTATTAACATCAGTTGTAAATCCAGTCTTTACTTTTAAATATAAAGTGGAGATTTTATTTATGAGGCGAATTAATATGAAAAAGGAACAATGTTTTAGGGCAAACAGACAAGACACAAAGTGATTACAAAAACACCAACCAGCATTTGCACAAATTTACGAGGCTGGTCTCGTAGGTACTCGAAGTAACTTAAAATTAGTGAACATTTATTCAAGATAATACTGAATTTGGTAAATCACGGAGTTTAAGTCACATTATGCGTGAAAATGTCATTTTTAATTGAATCGTTTTAAAACGAATTTTTTATTTAAGTTAAATTTTATGTTACAGATATAAATCATTAAAGCTTAAATAAATTATGAACTACTCTTAAGTTCCAACGATATATGTACCCATGGGATGGGGTGTTAAATTTAAAAAGGAAAAAATGGGTACTATGATCCGATCAAATGTCTTTAACAGTATTAGAACTTGTCTTTCTAACAATTCCTGGATATCCCTCTCCAATGTATCCTTTTAAAGATAAAATAAAGGAAATGCGTTTTTTTATTTTCTTCCTCAACTTCAGCAATAAAATATGCCACTTGAATAAATTTGATTGTTATTCTAATTTATTGTTTCAAATCTATGAGCATTAAGAAGTAACTTTGTCATAGATAAATTAAAATCACTTACGCAGAGGACTAATTAATTAAAAAGAAAGTTGCAAATGTATGGCCTACATGTATAAGAAATGTTTAAGGTAAAACCACAGGGTGTAGAAATATTGAAATTTGAAAAAATAAACACATTAACTTTATAAAAAAGACCTCGAGGTTCATAAGTAATTCAATTCCATTTGATCTAGACAGATGTTGAATAATTTCCTCAATTTATCATATTTTTATTTGAAGAATACAAAAGTATATAAACATATTAATCTCAGAAAGCTTTTGTATGTACAACGCGACAACAAAGATTTCAAAACTAACAGTTGCCTAATCATGTGTGAGTATTGTATTCGAAAGGACCGCTCTTCCGGAGAGAAGTTAATCGTTCTTCCTGAAATATATTGTCGGGGGTATTACTTTGCTCAACCTGATAAATTAACTTGTTGTTCATATAGCAACACATGGGATGTCGAAAAAGCTGGTACCTGTTTGAACAGCTGAGCAAGAAGGCTTGTGGGAACACAGAAATCCTGCACCGACCATGTAAATAATCTCGAGTAATTGTGAAAGAATCCGTTGAGTACAGATAACCTTTTTCGATGGTGGCCATCAACTTTGGGAAAGCTTTCGATACACTTCATGAAGCTGTATGTTTTGCTTTTATATATTGGGTACTTTACAATCACTATATAAGAGAAGTGACGTATCTTACATGAAAACCAGCACTTGTAGAAGAGCAGGGAATATAGTGGATACGGCTGGAGGGGCTGGACCACGCGGTTGACATCTATCTATGTGTCATAGTTATAGTAATATTTTTAAGAAATTGAAAAATTTTGTTAAAGCTACATTGACGGCGATGCTGAAAAAATAAACACTGAGACTAAGGCGAATCGAATCAACAGCGACAATTGACTCCTTCCTGGACACCGAGATTTGAATTGAAACGGCGAACCAACTGTTAAATGTGTGGAAATCTCAAAAACTTTCTAGCTATTTCAAGACTTAAATATAAATGTAAAGCGTCCTAACAATGATCCTGTACGACTGCGAAACTTTAAACGCACCTACACACATGATATTTTAATGACGTTTAAATCTTTTTCGATAAATGTATGCGATAATCTTGAAAATATTTTGACTTTTGAAGTCGACAATGAAAATGAATTGGATAAATGTTATGTAAGCTATAATACGACCTACAATTGAATGAAACCACAAGGTAGATGAAGAAGTAGACCACCCTTACAGGATGATAAGGGGCCCACCAAGATTAATAAAAGCTGGAGAGAATTGTAGAAAATCGCATTATATGGACAACATTTGTTGAGATGGCAACTTAAGTTGCATACATTTCTATGGCGTTACATATAAATTAATGCAATGTACTTTAGCAAAAAGCAGTTGTTTAAAGTTTCGTTGACAACATCTTTCAGTATGTATTTAGCATTATACTCATACAAGCTCAAAGTTATTTTAGAGGTTTCGGAAAACTTTTCCTTTTTCCTGTGCTTCTTGACCATCGATGTCTATTTTCTAGTCCCGTTGGATATTTCAAAAATAACAGCAGCATTTTATATTCATATTTGTTTAGTAGTTGGCCTATAGATGATCATGAGATGATACAGTAAAAAAGTAATTTTTGTAGGAGTCGTCAACGAGATCTAGAACTTGTGGTCTGGAGGAAGTGCAAATGCCTATAATTTCTGTTCCATGTTGTTGGTAATTGCCCTTTTTTTTGTATCCCATTTATTAGAGTCAAAGTCATATTTATGAAATTTATTGCGATTTACATAACACGCGCTTTTGAAGCATTAAAACCCCATTTATATAAATAATATTTGTTACTAATATTTTTGATTCGATTTAAGGACATTCTCTTTATCACGAAATATTTTTCCATAATATAACTTTGAACTATTTTTGTTATATACTCTGTGAAAAATGCTTTCAGCGTTCAATGCTAAATTATCATAAATAATTTCAAAACATGCTCGTCATTATTAGTTCCACTATTTCGTGGCCATTAACTGAGTTTGAAGCCAGTTTGAATGTTCTTCAAAAGGAAGACTTCTGTTATTTATTTATACGAAGGATGTACCCGCGACTTTGTGCTCGTCTGGGAAGAAATACATCTTGTCTGAATAATTAAAAAAAACTGAGTAAGATATGCTTAAGGCCTTTTTGCATATTTTAAGTTAATACACTTCTATTAACAACACTCGCTACTCTTGAGCAACCGTCAAAAGGTTGAGCCTGTGATAAGCAAGGACATCGAAAATATATTGCTGCCACTTTCAGCATTTTGGCCTCAATGTGTTTTGAAAATGTCTACAATTTAACGCAAACTCTTAAAAACAATAATAATTGGGATTCAGATGATCAACAAGCCCATTATCTGTCATCAATAAGTGGTGAAAATCATTGACAGATATAATATTATCATTTATGTCTATTTCCAGTTCACCTTCTCCTTCGATGTGGCTTTAATGCATAAGCACCTGGTTCCAAAACATTGAAGAGTTAATCACGCCTGTTGCACGTAAGGTAAAGCTTTTCTGACGATGTAGACCAGTTCACACAAATAGAAACAAATAATTTTCCAGATAATATTCTTTATTTGGCTTTGAAAAATATTTCCATAAAAAGAAGTTGTACGTTCCTTTAGATTTACAGCGTTGTCGCCAAATGAACTAAATCACGTTCTATATTTAATAAAATATTATTTGGGTGTCAAATTTTTTTTCCAATTCCTTTCAGTGGCTTCTGCTGATTTCTAAATATCAGAATTATGGAAATAGTCCATTCATTGTAGCATGTATATTAATTCAGTCTATTAACTATTTATTTAGCAAATTTGATTCAAATCCCTTCATCCGTTCTAGCGTGATGGAATAACAAAACATCCAAGCGTGCAAACTTTCATATTTATTATAATAGTAGCAATTAGAATTTTTATTCAGCCTTATCGTGAATATGATGCGAACAAAATATTCACGTAATTTGTTTCCCATTATAAAAAAATTATCACAAGTTTATCTTAATGCTTGTAGTACGCAAAAGCAACAACAATGCCAGATTTCCAATAGAACTTTTGGAAAAGGAAACAGATTTAATGTGAAATTTTACTCACAATTGAGGGGATTATTTATTATTATACTTTTGTTTTCAAAAAAGTTTATATTCAGCTTATCAGTAAATACTATTTAATGTAATGATAAGTTTCTTAATGAATATTTTATCATTTTAACTTCCTAGGAAATTGCAAAAAAAAAACTTTAGAGGTAAAGAAATTATTATTTCTTATGAATGACATCGATTTTACTGGAAAAGTTTTATATGTTTGGTTAAAAAAACCCTACATAAAGATTTTCAACAAATAGCGATATTATTAATATATTTATTAGATCAAACATTGTCTTCTTTAAATTTATAAGTGTGATAATCCCTTTCTGTGGTCTAATATTCTACTTCTACAGCAAAATATTTTCCTTACAAAACCTTCACTCTCTTCCAGTTTCTGAGCCAGTCCATAAACAAAAAGGAATTAGCTAGGAATTGGCCAAAGTCATCGATCGTATGCTTTATATTTAGCTTTTTTGAAAGCTCCTTTTTTACTGCTCTTTATTTTTAAATGCATCTGAGACTAACGTCGTATATTAAACAAGACATTTTCTTTGTGCTTATTCATGTATGCGTTTGTTTTTCAGTATTATTCTAAGTCTTTTTGTACTTTTTATTTAAGTTTTTAATTGCAATTTTTGTTGACTCATTTCGTTGTTTATGTGCTTATAGTCGCTTGTCAGTCTGTTTATACGAATGACACAGTTGGTCAGGATATTCTTATTACCGTGAAAAAATGGCAGCTAAATAGTTTAAGGATATTTAGTCATAATATATGATAATGTACTGTAGGTGACAATTTTTACTTTTTATTGGAATCATTAGTACAATTTAGAGCTAGAAATTTTTGCCAAAACTGGGTTTTCGTAACCTTCAAAGTCCATGTATGTGAAAATAAATTGAAATTTAACTAGTACATACAAAAACCATATTTTTTAGCAATGCCAATTTCAAAGATTAAATTTTTCAAACCTCATTTGTTAAGCTTCCACTATTATATTTCATTTAAGCACTGCCTGGACTACCATCTCTATATAGTGTGTAGTATCAGCCCCTCTCCATTTTTCCAACATGACCACTAATTTTCTCAAGAAATTACATTTTCTTAAACGAACTTTATTGTTGCTCTAACATATATTTAGCCTTCCGTATCGTCACAGTTTCATTAAGGAATTTTTGGAGCATATTTCCTGCTATATAGTTTTTTTATCTTTGTCGTAGTTCCTATATTTCTCCTTCTAATAATTTAAGAATTCTAGCAAAAGTTTTTATGGCCTTTGTATACTTTTGTATACATAGTATCTTGATTATAAAAAAAATTGCTGGCTTTGCACTATGTTGTTTATTGAATTATTCAGAAACTTAATTGTTCTATGTTGATTATAGCCAGTTCTCAGTCTTCGATAGTTGAAAAAAGATCTTTGGGGATGCGTATGTCGCTGTCGAATATTAGTTCATCTCGTGGTCTATGTATTTGGAATTGTTGTTGAAAATAACCATTTTGAAACATGTATTTGATTTTTAGTACTGTTCTCCCATCTTTGGTTTTTCCGACGATCTTTACAAGGTGTGAACAAACCTTTTAACTGTTCCAATAGATAATAAGATTGTGCAATCTAAAATTTTTGTTTTTAATAAACGTGACTATTCACATTCACCTACAAGGCTGGCTAGTAGGATTCGAGTTGCAAATCTACTCTTACACCTGCAGCAAGAAATGTAGACGATAACATACCTTAGATAGTCGTTAGTAGTTGGCTGTATAGTTTCGCTATATATGTATATCTGGCTCGAATCTGAACGAAAAGTCGGTAGCTATTATATTAAAGCTCTCTAGAAGAGACTTGATCTTCCGTGATTTCTGCAATTTACCCAAACTAAGGCAAAGTAACCACCTCCCCAGTCATCGCCCAGCCATATAGAATAATCTCCATTATATTATGATTATAATATGACGTGGTAGTTTTCCTATAAAGGCCTTGTTAAATCTCAAGCTGTCATGTTTGAAAGGATTACGAAGATCGAAGGTGGTATGCAGTTGCATTTTCAATACAAGAATAAGATAATTTAAATGCTCATCTATAACAAAGTGCCGATAAATTTGGATCTATAAAAGCAATAAGTTTTACCAACTTAATGGCCCAAAGCATGGAAAACATGTCCCCCACGATATGGTTATTATGCAATTTCTAAAAGGCAAAATGTACGCCCGCACATTGCATAGAGAATGTGAAGTTGTTTCTAATTGGCTACAATTTACTCGCAAACTCTTCATGAGCTTAGAATTCAATATTAGAGATAAGGAAAAAGAATATTCTTGTTATAAAGCAGTATAACCCTTCAGAAAAAAGAAACAAAAAATGGCCAGACCAAATACCACATCGCCAATGTATAAATTTTATTAATAAGCATGAGTTTCCTTATACTCAGGCAACGTTTTGTGAAACGAAAATATAACCTTACAACGTAGCATCACTACGCCAGGTTATTTTTTTCCTTTCCTTCTTTTCAAAAAAACGTGATCTGTCTTGTTTACACGGAATTTTTCTTTTTATGCGTGTGTGAGTTTTTTGCTACATTTTTTTTTCTTTTTTTGACATTTCCATGCATTTTACATAAACAAAAATTCCAGTTTTTGCTGTTATGTTGTACTTGTAGCCCTAGTAATGCTACTTTGTAAATTTATTTTCCCATGGTTTCGATTACTTGTATCGATAATAAAAACAAATCTTAGTTTTCGTTATTGTTTTTAATGCAAATATATTTATATGAGAAGAATTTTCGATCACTTAGCAAAATCAGTCCATTAGATATGGTTTTTTTAATGTTTGTTTTATTTATTTGAAAGAGAAGGTGAATTTTGACATCTACTGGAAACTGTCCGACAACTTCTTAAGGCAGCATGTGTAGCTCCGATAAATTTCCTGAACTATTTTTTATTAAGAATCTCATTTTCTAAAACAAAACGTTTTTGAACTACTAAAATATTTTTGATAAATACTGACGAAAATTCCAATATATACGGGATATATTGGAATTTTCGCCATACAAATATCAAACGTTTAAAATGCCTTCCTTTGCAAATTAAGACTATTAATTTTAAAAAAATATTCGATTAAAAACAGTAGTAAAATGGAAACAATCACTTACTGGAAAGAAGGTATTGATCAAAAATATTGCTCATACGCACAGGGGTATGCAATGGAATGCAAATCAGAACGTGGGAGTAGGCAGCGTATACTTAATATTTAAACATTTATGAGTTAAAAATATTTATCAAATTTGTTATTCGAGGTATTGTCCAAAATAACTTTTTCATATTTTATTATTTGTTGTTCGCTTAGCTGAGTATATGCCTGCATTTCATTGGCGCTAACCAAATCATCAGTACCCTTTAGCAAAATCATGATTGAAAAGCCTTCAAGCTCATATACTTATACCAAAGTCTATATAAACAAAAGCTTTCTAAAGCTATTATACTTTTATGTTTTGTGAATTCTCATATAGTATTTGTAGTCTTTGGTATTCAGCCAAGCCAACAGCAAACAATAAAATATTAAAAAATTTTTGAGTTAAAATAATTAAGTGAGACTTAATTTTTTGATATCACAAGAATCGCAAACTAAAACACATATTTTTTTTAAAGAGAACTTGAGACATTATTTTAACAACATTATTTTAAGAACATTAATACAATCATAAAATCTATAATCAGAAAAATCTATAAAATAGTTAATAAATTTATTATAAGGGATATTCTTCCCAACTAATCGTTTGAATAATTAGAGTTTAAAAAAATTATTATTTATTTTAGATTCAATTACTCAATGTGATTGTTGCTCCCGTTGCTTTCCTAATGAATTACAGCACATGTTTCTTTTGTGAAAAATTATTTGTGAAATTTTCTAGCCTAAAAATTTATTACAAGTAAAAATCTTGCACATTTATAAAGATCAGAATGTTCTTTTGGTTAGAACTCTGTTTACAAAATATATAACAACACACATAAAGATAATCTCGATTTTATTCTAAATTCGCTTGCCTGTAACAATTCAAACTATAGAGAATCATTTTAGCCTAGACGAGAAAGCAATTCTGCTCTTAGTCGAGCGAGAATCATAAATACAGAAGAAACTTATATAACTAATAATTTTTATATATGATTTGATTGCTTATTGTTAACAAATTATGCTGAATAATTTGTACTGTCGCCACAGCTTATCACAATATCAATTGATATGTATATTTTTTGTTGGCTGACTCACATAAACAATATTGCTTTAATTAATGTTAATTACAGACTAAAATAAGATCGTATAACCACTCTTTACTTCTAGTATTACTTTGTAGTTTTGGGAAATTTTCTGCAATAAACCCTTCTCCCCTGTCACTGGTAAATTAATTAATTTTTATTTAGGCTCCAGGTAATATAAATATACATTAAAATTAAATACTTTAAGGTCGAAGAGATTAATAAATATATATATTGGTGAATGAAGTTGTACCATTTATGCCTATTTCTAGTAGCCCTTTGTGATTTGACGTATATTTCGAACATAAGCACCTGATTTTAAATTACTAATAAGTTAAGCACGTATGTCGCATATAAGGTGAAGCGTTTCTACCCTTGACTACATTGGCGACGCCTTCACATACGCATTCATTACATCTGCCGATGTTCCTTTCTAAATGATGGTATCTGTCTGAAAACAATAACTAGCGTAACTAAAACATCAATCATCAGGGCCTGGTCTCCACAAAGTTCTTTAAAGCTGTAGTTTAATGCCTCTACTGAGCACTTATGCAACATAGTGAACTCGTCGCACTCATATAATTTTCATTATTGCCAAAGAGTGCTGCGACTGTTATTGTCATATTTTTGTGTTAAAACCTAGTGATAATTTAAAAGTAGAATTTGTTGTGCGTCCGCCTTCAAGCAGCGTTTAAGGAGTTTAGAAGAGGCCACATTCAGCGACATAGTAAAGCTATTCATAATTTGACTAGCGGTTGGCTTAGCTCGAATGTGTTCCATATCTCCTTTTGCCTGCAGAAGGTAAGGGCTCCCAACTCGCGTTATTGTCAAAACAATTTCTTGATACACTGTAACTACAAATGATTTAAATTGAAAGGAAAAACTTTCCTTAATTGTTGGTGCATGCTGGTGCTATTGTATCGCCACAATGGAATATAATTTTTTCTTCTTTATTAAGGGGAAAAGCTTGTTTTGACTATTTCTTTTTTCTGTCTCTAGTGAATGATTTATAATGTAGCTTTTGCTTTTGAAATCAAAAGAGAAAATTCTTTTTGTGATATAATTAAATTTTATTATATGCTTTTCTATTACCCGTGAATAAATACATGAATGTGCGTTTTCTTTTCTTTGTATATATTTGAAAAATACACAATTAAAATTGAAAAAATATCCATCTATGTATTTTTTCTTCTTCTAAAGATGTCAAATATAAAAAGTGTCTTTGTTGGCACTTCTATGAAAAATTTATTATGAGCAAGAATTTTGTTTCTTTAACAAATTAAATGAATCTTCTTAACTTCATATATTTAAGTTCTATTCTCGTAAAGGTATAATACTAATTAGAAACGTAAATAAATATACTCGTACTTTAAACTTATTTCATTAATTTATTTATATCATGTCTTGTCCTTATCCTTATAATATCCCTAAATTGTGATCAAATTTCAAATTACAAGAATTAATTGAGGCGTTAATACGTATTATGGTTAAAAAGGTGCATATATTCACACAAAGAAATCTACACACAACTAAAAAAAATGCATTTGCAGTCAGTTTTTTAAGACTTTCCTATGAAATAAATTAATGCAAACGAAAGAAAAATAATTATTCGCCTCTGAAAACCGAAGAAAACTTTAAGAGAAGTTGCAAAAATGGTAAAAAATACAATCCTCTCAACGGGGAGTTATTTCCAGGTACAAAAAACAGGAGTTATTTTATCTAAGAAATGTTCTGGTCAATGCTTTTCGACGCCATCTATAGGTTTCACCTTTAGACGGTTATGAGAGCATGGCGATTCTAATTATGGGCGCCATACGCCATTTGGCCACTATAGGCGTGGGGCTATGCAGCCGTTACTGGAAACTCCAAAATACCGAATTTCTCTATAATACTCAAGATATCGGACTCGAAGGGGCACTCCCTAACTCTGGAATTATTTACATATACACAGGTGGATCCAGGAGGGGGAATACGGTTGGAGGTGGCAAATACTACGAACAAACGACTGTACGATCTACCTTCAACACACTTTATGCTAAAGTGTCGGCCATAACAAAGCAGTAAGTCGCCTTTGATATCACGGAATATTCAGCAGGAACATCAGAATATTCACCGATAACAAGCCTGCAGTTAGCTCCCTCAGGAAATCCTAAAGGACATGTTTACGCCGGTGATCCCTGAACAGAATGGCAAGACTTTTAACCTTCATTTGCGTGCGGGTATTTACGCCCAATTTAGGCAACAGACTGACTAAAATTAGGGTTCTTATTCCAATATTGGAAATCGATGCACTTGGGGTTCCAAACGCAGTATAAAAGACAACTGCAACAGTCTGGTACAAAACAGGTGGCTTAAAGAAACTACTTTCGGGATTTTTGGGCATGGTATGTTCTAGTGTGGACCCTAACTGAACTAGTACTTTTTACGCTTCCGCAGGGAGAGCTTTTTAGGAGCTTTTAGCCTTTCGAAGTTGGCAACAACTGAGCTGAAAGGCGTTAGCCAAAGTTAACTAAACAGTATTTACCTGCTCTTTTTCTTTCCTCTCCGTCCTCCTGGATCTTCTGGCTTTGTTTGCGTTCGTACACAAGTAGCTAGTGTACTAGACTAGTAGTCCGAAGGTTACAGGTTCCACTCCTGCCGCAGATTCCGGGTGTTTCTGCTTCGCAATTTGTGTTTGTTAATGAAAATAATAATAATAACAACAATAATAATAATAGTTGATTTTAGCGAAAACCACATGACGCTTAATATAAAAAAAAAAATTCGTGGACCCAGTTGAAAGCCATCCGCTAAGTCGAATCTATACATGACCGTTGAGATAATAAAATTTAAAGAAATATAAACAGCGTTTAATTCATAAAATAAGAACAATGACTTTTTATTACGCAGACTGTTTTTTAAACCGTATTAATTAAAAATTTCAAGCAAACGACGGAATTTTTCATGTTTGACTCGGACTCTATCTTGACTGGCTTTATTCTTAATCTTAATAAATAAATCAATTAATTTAAATAATTAAGCAAATTTAATTATTTTCCCAAAAATGCTTACATACTCGTATATTATGAAAAATTGCAAGCGTACAATTTGTTTTCTTATATCTTACGACATAATGAATATTTCGCATTCTTACCTAAACGTTAACGCAATACACCACATACTATACACCAGCATATGTACGTGATTCTTAGATAATTAACATCAAAAATTTAACGTGCTACGAAAATCTAATGCTTTTCATGAAACACTTTCATGCATTATTAGACTATAATTAAAAAATTTCCTTCCACGTATGAAATATTTCACTTTTCCGCACACGCATACGCACACATGCTCGCTCGTATTTATTTTCGAACGTGTACTTTTACAGGGAAATTAGTGAGACGCTTGGATGCATTCAAGTAAAACACACTTCTTCTAATACTAGTAGACATCATAAATTCGTAAATGTTATGATGTGTTTGTTATGCTGTTAATTATGTGATTAACACACACACATATATATACAAACATGTTCTTAAATACATTCATATGAATAAAGTAGATAAGTAGCAGTCACGAATTCTAATTACTTTCTATCAAGAAAGTTCACATAATTATTATTAGGAAACAGAATGATTACTAGATACATTAAGTACGACGCACAGTGTGACTTTTCGCAATTTTAGGTGGCGAAAATTAATAATTCTCGCACACAATACAAATACAAAAAATTTCTATACATCAGTAAAATTTAATAAAAAAATGGTCGTGACCCTTCTACATTTATTGGGTTATTTCTGGCGTTTGCAGCTGTGATATATTTGAAAACTTCAGATAAAATTTTATTGTAAATATTTTTGTAACATATTTCTGAACGCCATACTCTTTCTTATGAGGGCTTTCACTAAAAGTAATATATTAAATCCATATATCAAGGACAATGTAAAATATTCTTGTAGTCTTTTACATAAAATTATAGGAGATACCACATATGAAGGTTTATTAATAAATTACGTTTAGATTTACTACAATTACAACAATATAAAACAACACGCATATTGTTGGTATAATTAACTTGACTACTTGTCAAAAGTAATAGCGACGCAGAAAAGTGCTCCATTTATTTTTTAGTGGTCAATTAGAATTAGGGCAATTGGAATTAGAAAATGATTCTGAAAAATAACAACTCATAAAAAATTATAATTAAAATAGGCAAGGTGGTGCAACTTCTGACTTATATTTGATTCAGAAGTTTTGTGTAGCAGCACACACAACTTCTCAGAAAACTCATGCGAAATGACCAAAACAGCCCAGAAGAAGCTGAGACGATATACTACATGTAGATTTGTGAGTTTTGAAAATTTGAGTAAGGAAAACCAATGGGTACAGCTTGATTGGCTGTTTTTCATTTCTAATGCAATTAATTTCAAATGCAATACTGTTCCCATTAACTCCCATCTATTACTGTCATTTATTATACAGAAAAAACAAAATTTTATTTTCAGTAACCAAATTCTTTGAATCATAAAATATTTTGTATGAATGCGGACATACAAAGAACTTTGTTAATTCTGACAGTTTTGAAATAATTTAAGTGGAAAAAAAATTACTTATTTCTATATTCTAAAAATCCCAACTAATATTTAACAGAGGTAATAAAAAGTTTGACTTAAAAGAAAATTTACTTCAAAGAACATCTTTTGAGCAATAATTTTTTCTGTGTACTTTATTTTTGGTCGTTAGTGTTAAAAAAAACTATCACTGAAATTAAAGAGAGACTTGATAAATACAATGGGGACTCCATCAGATTCCATTCCTAAAAGTTCTGTTGCAGTCGCACCAGCCCAAATCACTTGAAAGTAATAGGACGCCCATTTGATAAGATCCATGAAATGACAATTGATGATCGGAAAATTAATAAGCAAGAGATGGATTAGGATGTGATTGCTTGTACTTGATAATAAATGTGACCATGTGAGCACTTTAAAGCAGATTCTAGGGATATCCAGGTACAATCCGAACGAGCTTTGTGCCTTTTTATAACTGTGAATAAAACATGAATACATCACAATACACCAGAGATCAAAGAATGTAACAATAGGTTTCGATGTTATTTACATCGATTATCCTGAAAAGTATAACACGATCACCGACGAATATTGTAGAGACTTTCTAACAGATTCATTATTGATTTAAAGCAAAAATTATCTAATCTAGGGAAGAAAAAATTACTGTTCCCTTGAGATAAATCACAATGTGATGTAGTTGCTACAACAAAAATCCATAAATTGTGATACGGACTGCTACTCTCCAGAATTATCTCCTTAAGATTATATATTCTTTTTTGGGTCAAATAAAAAGGCCATTGAAACAACGCCTGTTGTGAGGGTCCAAAAATATTTGTGGAAAAAATGGAAAACCATTGGTTTAATTGTACTTGTAAAGGGGACCAGAATCAGAAATCAAAATTGGAAGTATACATTATTATTTATAAGTTTCTTACTGAAAGAACCTATTTTATATATCTGCAACAAATTTTGTTAATAATAATTAAATAAATAGTTTCCCACTAAAGCTTTAAACGGAATATTGCCTGAATTTCATAATAATGCATATAAAACTTGTTTGTTATGCTGTTCGCATAAAAGCTTTCTAAGCTTGTTAGATTATATTTTTTTAATATTCATTTACGATAGAGAATTCTCTTCGCAGCTCTGGACTGCGTTACTAGTTTTCAAGTGCGATCAGGCTCGCTTTTGTTCGAAAGTTCTGCGTGTCGTTCCTGCCTGTATTGATGACTAGCCTTGGCTTACTTACGTTTTAAGGGCATGGGTCATTAAGGAGTTTCCGTAAGCAGTAACTCCTTTGTTGTAGAGCCTCGCTATATAGAAAGCACTAACCTCGATACTAAATATTTAAGAACAAACAAGATATATCATGAGGACTTTTTTAATTCAAAATTAATAAGTAGAAAGTTTGCTATCACTGCACTAAGAAAACTTTGCAACTTTTTTTATTTGTGAATGGTGTGGAGTAAGATTCCGCAAACGATAAGTTTTAATGACACGGAAGTTGTGTATAATTAATAAATTAATGTCCAAAATAAAACAGGCAGGAGGCTCTTACGCACAGACACCCAAACATAGGTTACTCATGCATATAATCAAATATAATTTTATTAAATAATACTCAAGAGATAATACATTATATAACCCCACAAGGAATGAAGTGATATGATATGAAGAAAATATAAAAATAACAAAAAGCCACATAAACCACATGTGAAGTAAATAAAGGACAGCTGGTATTATTTTACTGGAAACAAAATAAGGCGATGAGAGCTCCAACAAAAATCATTATTTATAAAATTGAAGGATCGCCGCGAATAACGTTGTAAGTGACAAAATAACAGTTTTTCAGAAGAGCAAAAGAAAAACATATTTGAAAAGTTTGATTACCTCTTTTTTTAATGCAAGAAATAATTTTATACCGGAAATCGAGGAATTTAAATTTTCAAATAACATATAAATTATTTGTTAATTGTTTTTGAGTGGAAAAACGTCTCATGTACAAAGCGCGATTGCAGTTGAAACGTTTTTCCATTACGCAAAGCAACATGACTGGCGTTACTTCAAATTCATAACAAAAACTGAAATGGCATTTAAAATGTAATTTGGCTTTTATTTTATTTGTGTGCCTAAAATAAAGAGTACATTATGGCATTTAAGAAATATACATAAATATGTATGTATTTATTTATGACAAAAAATTAATTCAAATACAAACAAAAATTCATTTCGAGAACATAAAAAATAACATTTCTAAAAATTAAACAAAGTATGTGTGTTTGTATATTAGATTGACTTCAAACACAAACTTTATAATTTCTTTAACTTAATTGCAAATGGATTTATAGAAATCGGCGTACTTTTCAGGCAAATAGGATGCAAAGAGATCCTTTAAGCTTTTCGTCACTTACTTTTATGGGTTTCTCCCGAAGATGTGGCAAATGAAGACGATAAGAAAACCGTTGGTTCGTTGTAATTTTTTTTATAGAATTTGCAAAAATTCACCTGTCCCATGACGTATTGTTCGTAATTAAAGTGGCATTTGCAATCACAAATCGATATACATAACAAGAACTTGAATAAATAATAAAATGATGTGCACATTACCTGCTCTGGAACGTTTTTTGGAGGCACACTCTTATTTTTTTTCTGGTTACGTACGCCCTTCCACTATTCCTCAACATTTTATTTTTATGGTCATTCCAATTTTCCACAACAACTTTTCGTTTTGTAACTCTGTTACATTTCTCAATCACTTTCGGCAATTCCTTTCGTATCATTTTGTTAACAACTTGCAACGTTCTTCCACTGGCTGACTCATTATAATTGCATTTTGATAAAATTTTTATAAAATTAAATCGTTGTTTTGAAAATATTTATTTATTTAAGTGTTGTGAATGGCATTACGTAACAATTTATATTTTGGGCTTAACGAAGGTAATAAAAAGGACCTTTATTCATTATAATGAAACTGTCTTCGTACACTACCTTTTTTAAATATATTTTTATAAAAAAAACTATGAATATGGAACCCTCCAGTTGCGTATTATTAACTGGTATGAACTTATTTTGGAAAATGTTTGTTTTTTTCTCCATTACATCTCTAGGGAGCATATGGCTTCCATTAAGCAAAATTTTCTGCAGTTGTTTTTCGCGTCTTCCCATGTAAGATTGATTGTTATTTTTTCCTTGTAGCATTTTCGCTAATCGGTTGTTGGTCCAGCTAAATAGATGATTGGTCTGCTGTAGCAGGTCCTAGGATAATGTTGCTGCCATCTGTCATTGCCTAGAAACAACGCCCTCTGTTTATTTGGTGTAGTGGTGAGGAAGCTCGCTAATCTTTGACTCTTATTTTTTTCCAAGAAGGTGGTGGTTCTGCCTGACCTTTGTTTATCATGATGTTATCCTCTTTTAAAGGGAGAGCTCAGAGACTTCTTGTATGGAAATGTGAGATCAGGGGATCTGATGTTACCATCATTCGGTGCATAATATCTTCATTCGTGGCAATTCGACTGCATTTTCTGGAGTGTCTACGACGATATTTTTTATAGTCTTTGTTACGACTTTCCTGAGCCTCTTCGGATAGTATGCCTACAGGAAAAATACATTTTTCAATTATATCTTTTCCATGAATCAGAATTTTGTGAAGTGTAGGTGGCATATTGTACCACTCGTACAGTGCAACAAACTGTTTTGCCATCTCCAGACAAAAATCACCAAATTTTTTTGGATCTACTACCTCGGTGATTGTTATAGCTTCGAGAATTATTGAAAACCTCTTGATTATGTTTTCATCTAGACCCGTGATTTCGGAAATCAAAGCAGGATTAGCCAAGAATCTTCGTGATGTATTTCCTGAATTTGTCGTACCAGAGCCCTGCTTAACAGTATCAACCTGTATTCCAATTTTTCTCTTTAAGTTCACGCATTATCAAACATTTTCGGTCTTCTTTTATCGGACGAGTATTTGAGTCGACTCTCCCACGTTTAAATTCAATATTATAAGCTACATGCAAAAGACACTCCATCAGCTTAATACGCGCATGAAGTGGTGACATACCAAATTGCAGTGCTTGTTTGTTTACGGGCGTAGCTTCAACTTCTTCGATTTTATTCATCTTAGATGTTGTGGCTCCACAAATAAAACAAGAAGATGCTGCTGGTGTTTCTGTTACTGATTGTGCTGTCTTGCCGTCAATCATTGTAAAATATAACTCATGTTTTACTTTAAAGTTACGATTATTTACTTTTAAATCAAATTCTTTTAGTTGAGATATCTCCTCGTCGACTCTTCTCTTTTCTTCTCGTATAACTTGAGGTGTCTCCTTAACGTATGCAAACTGTAGTGTTCTACAATACTGTGTGGAAGAAAGTGTTCCATACTAATTTATTTATGTCATCACTTAATGATAATTTAAGTGGTACAACTGATGTCATATATAAATGAGAGTCAGAAATTTGATCATCTGAAAACCTCTGTTGGTATTCGCTTTGACTAAATGTCCCATCACATCCCCATTTATAGTACATTGTTAGATTTCCGCTTTCAATTTTATTTATTTCCTTTACTGACTTGGTCTCTACGACTCTCTTAGCAGTATGATCCAACAGATTTTGTAGAGGTACACTGTAGGATTTAAATATTTATTTTTTAGTGTGTTTATAGTTATTGAATCTTCACAATAACATTTGAAATCTTCAATGGGAGAACTAAAAATCTGGGTTTCAGTAAGAACTTCTGTGACCAATTTTTGCCCGGCTTGGATCAAGGGTATCCCACCTTCCTAACAATATTCATTTTTTTAATATTTAAACATCAATTTCTATTTTGTCCCCTTCAATATAATATAGTGCACAACGGCAGAGGGAGAGATCACATATTTTAGTTGATGCTTAGAATTCAGAGTGAACACGTGTTTTTAAAGTCTTTAGTGCGAGTTATTATTTCAGTAAAATGGAGCAAGAAGGCATCTATGAAGATGATGTGATGATTCGTTTGCTTCATAAATGAAGTGCAGGAAATGTTAGTCCTGAAGAACGGAAGCGACTTGAGGCTCAAGTTGAGCAACTAATGGGACAGGAGCTCGATCCATTCGAGACTGGTGATGACTTATTAGGAGGTAATGACTGTCTTCCAGAAAATGATAAAAATTTTGATGAGGCATCCGACATTGAAGAGGAAATTGAACTAGAGTTCGTTGATGATAGGCGTGATGACGTTGAGGATTTGTATACAGAAACTGTGGCCGCCGTTTTACTTCAAGCTCCATCCAAAACTTCATCAGCCAGCACATCCAGCATTCAAGATCATACGTATCGCTCAAAACACGGTAAGATATGGAATTCAAATCCACCACCATCTGGGAGGCCTCGCTCTCATAATGTGGCAACTTTTACCCGCAAAGGGCTATTTCGAGGAACATCCGAGGGACACCGAATCATGGAGCTATCTTGAAGTCGTTGTTGTCCCCCGAAATCGTTAGTATTATTGTGCGGGAAACTAATAGAAAAGCCGTTGAAGCTTTTAGAGTATGGACCGAAACGCATCCTAATAACAAACAGAGAGTTTGGAAAATGACCAGCGAGAACGAAATGTATGCATTTTTTGGGATGCTACTATTTGCTGGTGTGTTTCACGCAAATTCTCAGCCAGCAAAAGAATTGTGGGCGAGCTATAACATGCCAATTTATAAGGCCACCATGTCATTAAATCGATTTAAGCACTTGACTACTTTCATCCGCTTCGATAACGGTAGCACTCGTGCAGGGAGGTTAAAACAAAGCAAATCTGCATAATGCTGATGGGCAACTTAGAAAAAGCGTACACACGAACATTCTATGCAATTACATAATTGCAAACCCAATTGCTCTTTGTAATGTACATATATTAAATGAATTAAATTAATAAATAAAAATTATTTCTAAAAAAATATTTCCAATGTTATTTTCATGGGTCTGGGCAGACCCGTATGCTACACTTAGGGTATCATATGGCACCGAACATCGGAGGGTTAAGTGGTACAACTGATGTCATATATAAATGAGAGTCAGAAATTTGATCGTCTGAAAACCTCTGTTGGTATTCGCTTTGACTAGATGCCCCATCACATCCCCATTTATAGTACATTGTTAGATTTCCGCTTTCAATTTTATTTATTTCCTTTACTGACTTGGTCCCTAGGACTTTCTTAGCAGTATGATCCAACAGATTTTGCAGAGGTACACTGTAGGATTTAAATATTTATTTTTTAGTGTGTTTATAGTTATTGAACCTTCACAATAACATTTGAAATCTTCAATGGGAGAACTAAAAATCTGGGTTTCAGTAAGAACTTCTGTGATCAATTTTTGCCCGGCTTGGATCAAGGGTATCCCACCTTCCTAACAATATTCATTTTTTTAATATTTAAACATCAATTTCTATTTTGTCCCCTTCAATATAATATAGTGCACTTAGATATAATACAATCTTCGAAGCAGTTTTGATATTCCCCTTTTAGTATGGTCTTAAGGTTCACAACGATTGGGACGATTCCTCAATCGTCCCAAAACGCCATCTTTTCGTGGGTCTCTTATATTTGCAGAACAGCTAAATGTTGCAGAGGGACAAATCTGGTGAATACAGTGGCTGAGGTATTATTACGGTACTTTTTATTGCCAAAAAAGTACGAGCAAGCAATGACGAGTGAGCAGGTGTATTATTGTGATGCAAAAGACATGAAGTGCTTTTCCACAATTACGGACATTTTTCATATTGTTTGAAGATAATATTCCTTATTAACCTTACGACCATGTGCCAAGAACTCTTTATGTACTACGCCACGGTAATCGAAGATAACAGTGAGCAAAACCTTGACATTTGATCGAACTCGGCGTGCTTTTTTCTCGTCTTGGCTCTCCTTGGGTCTCCTTTTGAGACGATTGGACTTTGATTTCGATGTCATAGGAAATCTGGATGGTCGTTGATATTATTAAATATTGCGCCAGCGATTCTCATGCACCGGTTTTTTTCCAAAATTCAGCAATTTTAGAAAGAACTTTACTGCCACACGCTTCATGCCCAACTTTTGCGAAAAAGTTTTATGGCATGAGCCAACTTTCAGGCCGGGCGTCGTCATTCACATCTTGTCGACTTTGTGTAAAAAGCTTTTGTAAACATTTTCTGACTCAGGATACAATCACCATATGCCACTCTCAACATTTCAAGTGCTTTTGATCATTTATTTCAATTTTTTACACAAAATTTTATGCAAATTTTGTGATTAATTTTTTTCTACAGCAAAAAATCGTCGAAAAAGCAAACAAGCTCAATTAGAGACATATTTTCGAGACAAGTGTGCCAACATAAAATGCATGCAGTAAGAGAAATTTCAAAATTCACCTTTTCTATTGAACAGACCTCGTATGTCGTCATTCATTTTGCCAACTCAGTTCTTACCATAATTTTTTTTATATATAGACGAGCCTTTAACATGCCACTTAATATCAATAATCATACGAAGGATATTCTTTTGTTGCCTTTAAGTTTTTTCTATGTTTGAAGCTGAAGATGTGCCCCATAACTGTATCCCATGGTACCTTAGAGGTTTCAATATTGAGTGTTATAGAAGATGTTTACAGTCTAGGCCAGATGATGAAGTTATACTAAAATAAATTCTTAACGATATCGTAATTAAAACAAATTATTTTGATTATTTTACCATTTATTTATGTAGTATCAAAAAGCACGTTATACGTTCTAGTTTTTCGATCATTTTATTTTTTCAAGCTTGAGGTCTCTTTTAATTTTTTATCGATATTTCGGTACAATCGATTACCATCTTCAGGACCTTAAGCTTAGAAATTTCTATATTTTTATTAAAATAAGGAGCTTTTAAGATCTGTATGGTGATTGCTTGGCAAATTGCTACGCTTCTCTGAGGTCAGATATATCCTGCCAATGGTGAGAAAATTCCGTTTCACCCTAGATTGCATTCATTCTTTTGATAACCTTTTGACCCATTCTTATACTAAAGAAGAGATCTAATGTAACTAAAAGTCGTTTAAGTCCACTATTGGCTCAGCACTATCGTTACGTCTACCAAGTTCAATGAGAGATGCAAAGCAGTCCATGACAACTAGGACTTAAACTCATACGATAGTAAGGCACCATATCTTTCCTTTCTTTAAACATTCTTTAATAAAAATAAGGATGGCCTAGATATGTGTTTGCTTGGAAGATAGTTGGGTTTATATTCCCTGAAATATTCATTTGAATCTGGCGATTACAAGCACTTGCCCTTGTGTTGTCCCTCTTCTGCTTAAAACCATTTGATATTATTGTTATTTATTTTGTTTTGGGGTTCCTACGAAATTTCTGTTCAGGGACCCTTGCAAAAAAATTTTTGTCGCGGAACCACTGTGATGCCTACGACGTATTTTGTTTTTTAGGATTAATTAAATCTGCAAAAAAGTAGAAAAGAAAAACATATTTATATGTTGATTAAAAATTTTATTATAAAAGTTCATAAATAATAAAACAAACTATAGTTATTACAGAAAGGTTAAAAACGATATGTTGTTATCTTGTGAAAAGTCGGAAAGCGCTTGACACATATGAGTGGTTTTGATGTTGCAAATAATTATTTAACAAACAGAAATCCGCCTTTATTTTATTTTCATCAATATATTGGCAATAAAATAAAAGCTGGCTGGAGTGAGAGACATCAGTTGTTTCGTCACATTGCAGAGCAAAATTAAAACTGTTTTTTCGGTTCTTCCCGGGCCGCTTTGATGATTTGCTACGGACCCCCGTTTGGGAACCGCTGCTCTCAACTCTCCATATTGTTGGATTCTTTTGGTAAATATTCCAATTTAGCAGTACAGGGGGTAGAAGTAGTAAACATTTCTTATGCGTCATTATTCTTCATAATCGGCCCAATCATAAATATTCCCAAGGAATTTATTTCATGCGGATAAAATTTTTTTAGACAAAAAATTCCTGCACTTATAATTTCCTTGGGAAAAAAAGGGGAGGGAAAATCCGTTAAGTTTTTAATACTTTCAAACTAATTTAAAAAATTAAATACATAAATTTTGTAAAAAAAATTTCGTGTAGTTTGCACAGGAATAAAATATGGGGAATTCGCAATATTTCCGCTTATTTTTGAATTAAATGGGAGGGAAAAAGGAAACAGTTTATGAAAATGGGGGGAAAATAAATCAATAACGAGAGAAAAGGGAGTGGCATAAAAATTTCTTAGAGGATTTCTTAGAGTGATTAAGAGCATCGTCTTATACGAGTATTAGAAGACATTTCTAAGCATCTGAATTTTGTGGAAAAAATGCTTAAAATATATTAGATATTTAGATTTTTGCCATACGAACGTTAGTATCTTTCGGTCTATAGAATAGAGGCCTAGAATAGTGAAAGAAATTTTAGAGTAAACAATTATTTCAGTACTTTATTTTGCACGGAAAAACTTAAAATTTACACGGTACAATTTAAAAAAAACATGTACAATATTCACAACATGTTACAATAGTAGTCTCGTTAAATATAATTTACAATGCCACAAGATGACACAATAATATCTTTGTAGGCTTTGCCATTTTTGTTGCCATAATCTTCGATGCTTTTTAAGACTTTTAAGCCCCGGCAAATTCGTCCAAAGCCAACACGGCGACCATTACATGCATTCAGTGGCTTGAAGCTTATGGCAAAGTTAATAATAGATTTTGCGGAGCAATAAACGTTTTTTACATTAAACGACAATACGCCCGCGTACTCATTATGATCAATAGAACGTTTGTCATATTCAATGTTGCTTTCTACTAAAGTTTGATCATCCAGCAATATGTTACCTTCCAGCCAAAGGTATGGAAACAAGCGTATGAAATGTATGCGGTCCTTGTCCTTTTCATGACACAAACGTACAAATTCCATTACTATCTGAGGAGCAGCTTCTGTATACAGTTCCATAGTGATGAATCCTAATGGACGCACATCCTTTATTTCCAGATGAAACCATATTTTAGGTCTTAGCAACATTTGCAGTTGCAAGGGATCGCTGGGTAATTCTATTGGCGAATATTTGCTCATTACCAGCGAAGGATATTTGAAACAGTCCGTCTTCTTTTTAACGCTTTTCCTGAGGAATTTGTCATTCAACCAAGAATCTAACTCGGGCTTGGCATCCAAAATCATTCTGCCTATTTTTAAATTTTCCATATCTACTTGGTCTAGCCAACGATTCATATCAGGCAACCTGCTATAGGGTTGTGAGTGTGCGATTCTCTGTGTGCGAAAACTATCGACTTCACCTTTAGTACGAGCCACTTTGTTAAGGGCCACCAAAAGTCGGGCGTTCTGCTGGTGGCGGGCAATAAAAGTTGCTACGTCCTCTTTAAGCTTAGATAAACGGGCAAAATTAACTACATGCAACATAGGTGGACTATTATCAATCATGGCTTTAGCCGCCTTAACCCGAAAGCGGTGTTGCTTATATGAGTTCTTAATATTGATTTCCGCGGCATTCATATTGTAAAAATCTTCACTAAAATTTTACTAGAAACATAAAAACAGAAATTTTTCCTTTTACTTATTTTATTTTTACTTATTAACAACAAATGACAGACAATTTGAAAACAAGAGCTTTTTATGTATGTGTTGTGCTTCGAAACATATTTATTTTACAAGGTGGCCACATTACGGCAACAACCGCAACTGGAGCCCAACGTGTGTACAACAAATGTCAAACGTACATGCATATAAATTTAGATCTAGTATACTAAGCATATGTATGCGAAGGGAAACACATACATACATACGCACACACACGAAGTGAACCACTCCTGTCAAAAAGTGTATTGACTTTAATGTCGCAACTTTTTGCTTTTGATGTTGTGCACCTGCCTGTGGGTCAAGCCACCTTACTTGTACAGTTCGTTTAAGTGCCTGTACTTCGTAGGTGCTACTGCCAAATCATCTACTAAGTATTCCGAATAGTTTCTATTGAATTTTGTTAGCAAAAAGTTAAATTTATGTTTCTCCTTACAAATGGGACAACTCAAATCTTTTTCGATCCAGTCAGGATTTTTACCTGCTGATACAAATTTTCTTCCTGTCTGTGCATCAGCTGATGCAAGTAGACCACTGCCGTATCTCTAATTACTGAAAATATCAAATTGACGTTTTTTTATTAATATAAAAATATTTTATCCGATTCGATATTCTTCTAAGGAAAGGATGATTTTTACACAATATATTTTCGAAATTTAAATTAATGAAAAACTTAATTTTTGAATTTAGGGCAGGTCTGTTTTTTTTAGAGGAACATGGATTTTTCTACATAACATTGGATCTGATTTCGGAGATCTTCAGATTTTTAAAAGATGAGTAAATAATGGGTCTTTCACTTAGAGCTTTCTATACTTAACTTTAAATAAAATAAAACACGTGTCAGATGTTATTGAACTTATTTACCCATTTAAGAGGCTTATTGAAGCCATTATGTGTGAAATATAATATTGTGTACATGTCCTTGGACTTTCAAAATGTTACATTTTCAATGACTCTGGCCTTGACAACCGCTTTGGTATACGATTTGTTTGCATTGATTTGCGACTTAAAAAGACCCCACCAAGAAAGATTCTAAAGGAGTAAAATTGCACAATATCATTGATCAGTTCTCAACACCTCGACGTAAGATGACCGTGCTCTCAAATCGCTTGTGCAGAGGATATAATTTGGGATGAGCTGTGTGGTACGTAGTGCAATCCCACTGAAACCTTATTATCCAATTTTGGGCCAAAATAAACTGCCTGGCCCACGATGTCGAACGACATCGTTCGCTTGCATAAATACGTTTGAAACAGCAACAAATTTTAAAATGTTGTTTTTGGTTTGAATGTATTTAAGCACGCGAACGATGTCGTTCGACATCGTGGGCCAGGCAGAAAGTTGGTTTTCCATGAACCTATAGCTGGTGGCCTGGTCAACATTGTTCTCAGAGATACATGGACCGATTACGCCACCAGTCTAAAATCCACACCAAACAGTGACTTTTTTGGGATGCATAGGACGTTCGTGGTCCTTATCGAATGGGGTGAAGCGAGCGAAAAGTTGCCCAGAATAGCGATTTTTTTATAAGACAATTTTACCTTTTGCACGTATTGTTTTGTATCCGTCCATCGTGACATCAGATGACAGATGTACTTACAACAAAAGTTTTAGCTCAAAATTTGCTATAGGAAAACCCGATGAAAAACCATAATCTTTCGCGCAAAGTTCAGTCGAATATAAAATTTTGGAAGGGTTGCAGGATCTGAATCATCCAAATAATATGGAGTTTCGTAGTACCCTTAGCCTTTTTATATTATTTAACAAAATGTATTTCTTAGCCATTAAAGACAAGTTATAGACTATTCGAGGTATTTTTATTTCTCTTTAAAAATTTTCGCAGTATTAACTAGAAAACTGAGTTTATTATTCCAATTTTTAAGTTTGCAAATAGTTTTTTGGATCTTGTTGATTATAGTAGTGGAGGGAGCTTCTACAAAGCATATCTTTACACGGGTTGTTGTTGCAGTTGTTTTCGCGTTGTTATTATTTGTTTTTTGTCTGGTATAAGTTTCGGTAATCGGTTGTTGGTCCAGCTAAATAGATGATTGGTCTGCTACAGCAGGTCAAGGATAATGGGGCTGCCATTTGTCTTTGCCTAGAAACAACGCCGCCTCTGTATTTTGGCATAGTTGTGAGAAGTCCTCGGTAACCTTTGATCCTTTCTTTTTTTTCCAAGAAGGTGGTGGCTCTGCCTGACCTTTCTTTGTCATGATGTTATCTTCTTTCCCAGGGTGAGGAGGTGGTCAGGGAGCAAATTGTAGATGGATTTTTAGTGGGTTGAAGCCACTTAATTTTTAAAAACCATGATGAACAATTTTTGTCCTCTCATCATCTGTATATAATAAGGCTTTAATATTTTTGAAACAGTTGCCATCAATGATATGGGAATTATTTTTGCCATTTTTCATAATCTGGGATAGTTTACGGTTTTAAATATTTATTAATCAAAAGAAATGGAAAAATTTTGACATTCTGTAAATTTTTAATAACTTTAAAATTTAATTACACTGTCAACTCCGTCTGATTTCTTGGTTCTATTTTTGGAATTTTTTATTTCCTGTTTTAGGTAAATTTGTATTTATTTTTTAAAGGTTAAGCGATACTTTAAAAACAACAAAGTTAAATTGCTCCACCTAAATTTTCCTTACGTCTATACACTTTATTAATATGCCTCTCGAAAAATTGGTATTGTAATAATATTAGTACATCTGAAATTTTAAATTGAAATATTTTGAAGAATATCAATAGCATTACGACTACAAAAGCATTCAGCACTAAAATCAAATTACGGAAAAAATATTCCGCTTCGGTTTAATATTTAACAAAGGAAAGACAAGTTTACGAAACAAGTACACAAAATTCAACTCAGTTGAGAACAAAATGGACTTGATTTCAATTCCATAACAGTTTTTGTGTTCAGTTTATAAAGCAATTTCCGCCAGAGGCGTGTAACCATATTTACCCAATTTCAATTTTCTTTATCTGTGTGTGTTAAAGTTCTTTTACTAAAATACAACCAAACAGTTTAATACTTTGAATAAAAAATGGAAAAAAATTATAAAAGAGGAAATAAGGGTATGGAAATGATGAATCGTTAAAATAATTCCATTACAGCATTTCAGTTAAAAGATCAAATACTTGTAAATGTCTATTTTGCCAGATGTCATGTTACGATGTAAGAAAAATTTTAATATCAATTTTATGAAACAAGAATTTATATAAGTTATCTGCTTTATATAACCATAAATAGTAGAAAGTGTCAAACATGAATCACAATATAAAAAAGTCATGACAAAATATTTTGAATTTAATTTCATATCGAGTCCTTGCCGCGAAAAAAGCTTAGGTAGCATCATTTTCGAGTTTCGTTTTCTCATCGCAATCAATAATTTACGACTATTAAAATAAAATTTTACAGATTTTTAGAAGAAGAATTACAAAATTAGAGCAAAATCAATTTTGCAAGACCCTTGCAACTTACTCTTCTTGTAAAATGTTGTGTATGTCCCTAAAGCTTTTTTGACCATTAAGACAGGATATACTCGTATAGTCATTTATTTCGATTACTTTCAAATATTTTCCTTTGCCTCCAGATGAATTTGTTATACTGCTGAGTACTGTCACCGTATTGTCATTTTATTAAACTACAGATGTAGATCAATAAGTCCCTGCATTTTTGAATAAAACGCGGTTTTTTTTATAAAAACCTATTTTTATTTTTCAATATATTGTCTTAGAGCTCTACGTCCAACGTTTAACCAATTTATTTATCTCTACAAATATCTCTACAAAAAATAAGAATTTTCGAGATCATCAAAATGGGTATTTGATTGTGACATGATAGCACCGTTAAAGTCAAATCTATTTCCACCGAACCAGGCTTTGAAACAAGAAACCGGTACTTGGTGTTAAATTCGGATAATAGGGCGAATTTGGTACCAATTCGTAGCCTAATTCATTTAATTTTGCGCATGTGTGTACTCTTTCGTTGTCTGGGTGGAAACGAATTTTTTTCTCTAACAAATGCGGCAATTTTTTTCAAATCCTCTTTAAATCGATCGAATAAATTGTCATAATATTTACTATTGATTGTGTTTCTCTTTTGAAGGCAGTCCATGTGGATTACACTGCGTTCATTCCAAAATACGGTCACTGTGACTTTATTGGCTGAAATACCCATTTTGGACTTCTTTGGCGCAGCTTCACCCTGAGGTTAAACTATTGTTTAGTCGTTGGTACGTTGTTGTAAATCGGCATTACGAAATGGCGCAAAAGCTCATCCATATTTCAGATAACCAACACCAAACACTCTTGCAAATTTGTCACACGATTGCATTTGTGGTCGATTGTGAGCAAACGCGGACGAATATTTTCTCATACCCAAGTGAACATTCAAAATTTAAATCACTGATTAGTCATGTTGTGTACACATGGCTTTCACTATCTCTCGTACGTTGTATCTCCAATCGGCCAACAACACATCGTAAATTTTCCAATTATTTTATGTATAAACACCTCAACTGTGTGTCCAGAACATTTTTCATCTTCCGATCCTGTACGGTCACAACAAAATTCAATAAATCATTTTTTACGATTGAAATTGGTAGTTTAAAGTTCTCATAGTATTTTTCAAGCTTATCCTTGGCTTGAGTTATAGATTTTTCCGAAAAAATAATAGTTGTCAAACATAAATTAAAAACTTCACAGGAGTCAACTGAGAGATGCTGCGCAGGAACATTGTTTTGCTTTTTATTCAAGTGACGGGAAATTGTAAAAATCACGGACTTTTTGACCCTCTCTACTAATTTCCTCCTTCAATGAACAATGAGACCATTTAGTTTGTTTACAGGAACACCTTAAATTTTCGGCAGGAATTGAACCTACGAAACCTGGACTACTAGTTTAATATATTAGTTTCTAGACAACGAGAATACCCTACAGCCCTACAAAAGGGCAACAATTATCCAGGATAGTCGGGATCAGAAGTGTTCGAGGCAATCTCTGAGTAACTAGAGGAGGATTTTGTAAGCATTTTTACATAAATATTCGTTTTATTCAACCAATATATACACTTGCAAGGAATGATGCTAATAAAGTTTTAAATAATTAATTATTTATTGCATACATATGAAATTCATTTAAAATTATTGGGTTTTTCTCTTAACTTTCATATTATCGGCTAAAGGATCCTCTTGAACAACGTGAATTTGCATTTTAACTTGTTCTGTAATATTTTAAAAGACTAAATTTTCCGCACAAAAAGTGTATTAAGGTACTTGCAGCATTTGTGGCATCTTGCAGTGCAGCTCTGAAGACAATTACGATTATATAATATATTATCTTTATCAAATTCCTGAGCTCACTTCTGTGAATGGTCAATCTTATATATAATTTCTTCATCACACATCATCGGGTATTGCTTCCCAAGAGGGAATATGGTATCCTCGAACAGACACCCAGGCTTGTAAATGTGGTCAGAAAAGTATTTGAAAAAAAATACGGTTCAGTTCTCTTCATTGACATTTCCTAGGCCTTTGATGAAGTATAGCATGAAGGATTTATTAATAAATTAAAGGGGAAGTTACTCGCAAACGCTTACACCCTATTGGTAAGTTACTTCAGCAATTGCAAGTTCGTTATCAGAGAGGTTTACTTCTTCAACACACCTATGACAATAGATGCAGGGCACTATATTCAGTCTTATTATGTACTTGATATATGACTTCGACATTCCAATAAGCAATAATCATCGCTTCTAAGCGGTCATGAAAACGCGGAAGAAGATTCCTTCAAATTGCAGGGATATATTTTACTGCTGCAAATATTAATAAAAACATGGAGAATATAGGCGAATTGTTTTCACATCACTTTTACATTACGAAGCGAAACTTGTCCCGTAATAGTCAAACAATTCCGCATTACAATAAAGCTAAACACCTAGAAATTCATTTTGATCATTGTTTAACATGAAAATCACACATAGACGTCAAGTGGATTCAAATGAAACTAAGGACTGCTCAAACTAATTGGCTTATGGGGCAAAAAAAATCGACATTAAGCTTAGATTTCAAACTTCTTCTATACAATGTGAAGCTAAAACCAATACGGTGCTATGGAATTCAGT
Source organism: Germaria angustata (assembly GCA_963681545.1). Taxonomy (NCBI): domain Eukaryota; kingdom Metazoa; phylum Arthropoda; class Insecta; order Diptera; family Tachinidae; genus Germaria; species Germaria angustata. The sequence goes on from OY813000.1 coordinate 66,497,330, forward strand.
TGTTGGGGACAGTCTCAAACTTACAATATTGAAAGACTTTAAAGGGCTAAAATAAAATCAGGCGATGAATGAATGAATGAATGAATGCATTCAAAAACACCTGAATGTTTCATTGGTTAAAACCTTGATTTCGAAATATGTGACAAGGGTGCCATTATCCGCTTAGAAAGAGGCACACTCTTGCTCTTTGTCGAACACGAGAGATATAAAGACAACACAGAAGAAACCGCAGAAGTGAGTATTTTTTATCGTGCATTTGCTGGACTTAAGTAATTAATGTTATTAGATGTAGGATTTAAATACTTATTGTTAGTTTAATTTTTTAAGTGAAGTAACACTCAGGCAATTAATGCCTGATACTTAAAGTTTTATTTTTCTGTGAAATGGCAGAAAAATACAGTTTTATTCTTGTTACAATTCTTCCATTGAGCGTCTCACTAATTTGTTTACTAAAGTTGCAACGTCTCTGGTATTTAAGAAGATGCACTAACTTTCTTAAGGGGTAGGTGTAGCCATTTCATTATTTTTTATTGAATATTTAATAAATAAAAAATGGTTGTTAGAAAAACTAAGTTTTATCATATTTCAAACAATGCCAAAAATATAATACGTAGTAATCTTTCCATCCCTGATGCCCTGCATTGTGGTCAGCTGATTTTTACAATTTGACTGATTTTGTATTATTGTAGTTGTTGTTTGGCTGCGATCATCTGTACATATAGAATTGGCTTTCCATTGTTGCCTTCATTACAAGTGTATGAAAGAATTTTTTCGTTTTAATATATTAAATGAGAAAATTTTCTAAATTTTAAAAGCAAATTTCGAATTATTAATTCTGATAAAATTACTATATAAATATATTTGAAAACTTGCCATCATATATTCTTGATTATACCGTCCTTTCTCAGGAAAGCATGTGTAAAGTTCATTCACCCTTGACTTATTCGAATTATAATTAACAATCAGGCAGTGATTCTTTAGAACATTGAAGTAATTTTAAAATTAGTTTTAATATTTATTACGATTCCTAATATTTACTCTAGTAAGTGGGATGTCTTATACATGGTGATTTCAGTAGAAGATCTCGTACAGGAATAAGAGCCCATCCTACGAAATTACTTTTCGCGGTCCTTCATCCACTGCTACATGGTTGATATGTCATTCAGTTATTATCAAGCAGTAAATCCATACGCTATCCATACATAAATATAGTTACATCCCTTTTATTAGAATTGTCATCCTCGCCATATTTTTTGTCTTTTTTTGTATCAACAAAAATCGGTGTTGTGGACACATCTGAAAACATCGTTTATCTCCTCTTTTTGTATACTTTTCATATTGTTTTGAAGTCAATCCAAAATTTATTTCTCTCACTGCCAGTAGGAATAGAAACCAGCCAAAAATTTTTGTTACTTAAAGGAATTTTTGTATTCAAAACGCAGACAACAAATTATTTTCCATCTACTTTTTTTCTTTTCTTTCGTGGATGTCATGATACAGGAAATCAATTTGTGTGTGTCGACAACAATTAATTAAAACACAGAGAATAAAACCCACAACTTTTCCCTTCTTTAGTAGAAAAAATCTCTAATTGTCTGCCTTTATTTATTAAGGATTATGTTTGTCTGGGCCTGGCTGTGTGATGCATCTTATATTAAAGATTAGAATTTTCCGTTTCAAGTGACAAGGTCAGAAAGCAGTACAACCATATACACACATACATAAGTGAGGGTCATAAAATTTATTTCGTTTTGTGTTTGATATTAAATTTTTAGAAGAGCACGGAATGTTTACACAATTTACAGCCATAAGGCATGGGGACGCATGATTATTATTGTTTGTTCATTAAGTATACGATGTGTGGTTCTAATGGGATTTTCATTTTTTAAAGAAAATATTGCAAAGAAAATTGGAAACACATCTTACATGCTACTGACACTCTGCCAATGTGATGCCTTTTCCAAGCTCACAACAGAAGAAAAAAGTTGCTTGAAATATATAATTTTCATATATTAAAATTTATAATTTTTTTTACGCACCGTAGGCCCTGGTAGCTAGTGTGTGTTTTGTAAATTAGGTTAATATTTTATATTATTCTAATAAATAATAATAATAATAATTTTTTTTCCAAATTTTCCGTACTAAAACAAATATGTTAACGAGAATACAAGGAAACAAAGACCTCATTGGTATATACAAAGTAGTTAAATCAGTTGAAAAAGCCAGATAATACGAGTACAAAAAATTTAACAATTTTCACTCGTATGTGCATCAAATTTAGATATGAACATGCTTTGTTTGCACCATCGCCTATTATTTTGCAGAATAGAACAAAAACATGCTAGAGGGCCATATATATTTTTGCACTAAATTCCTTTTTTGCGTTAATAAATGCAAACTATAGTGCAAATTTAAACAGATTTAATATAAAAAGGAATCGAAAATAATTTGTGCGAAAAAGCATAAGTAATTTCATATTATTTCTGTTCTTCATTTACTAGAAGCTATCAATAAGTGTTACTAGTTCTTACTGGAATGATTGTAGCGAGAAAGTGAATAAAAACCGCAAGAATTGAAAGATAGAAAAGTTTTGGAATATAATTTTTTTTATCACTTTGAAAAATACATTTCGTCATTTTGTGAATTTTATTATAAAAAACAAATACATATATTTTATGGAAAGCGATCTCAAAGACAATATCAAGTTTGGCCAAACTGTACGATTTATGTTGTGTAGAATATTCTGCCTTGAAGACAGTGGGCGCTTTATCAAATAAAATAATTATAAAAAGCGCAAACTTCTTTGTGAAAATTTATTGATAAAAGGAGAGCTTGCGAGGGAAATCTTAAATGTTCTAAGTTTAACTTCAGCGCGGCTTTTTCTTTTTATTAATTTTATCAATTTAATTTTTGCTAGAGAAACAACAACACGCAAAAAAACAGATATTTGAAAGAAGCTTAATCAAGCAATCAAACGAAAATATTGTTTAGATAACATTGTTACAAATAAAATTTAAATTTACTTTTTTCATATTTTTGATAATTTGAGAAAATAATTTTTTTAATTTTTGTTCTACTCTTCCGTTACAAGTTTTTACTGGGAAAGTAAACGAACAGTCTTGTTATGACTTTTTCCTTAAGTTTTAATTTTAAGAAAGATAAATTAAAATTTTATAAAAAAATGTTTTTGATTTTTTCTATGCATTTTGCAAAAGCTCTAATTGTTTCTAACGATTAGTTGGGGAGATTATCCCCAATAACAAATTTCAATATTAAGTATTAAAATTTTATTTTATTTATTTTGGCATTAGCCACAATTGAAAGTGTTACTCCTCTCGGGAGCATTTGGGTTCCACAAAGCCTCTTCATATTCCAGGAGTTGTTGCAGTGTTTCACATTGCCATTTTTGCATTGCATCAGTTTCGTTAATCGGTTGTTGTTCCAGCTAAGTAAATGATTGGTTTGTTATAGCAAATCCTAGTCTAATGGGGATACCATCTGTCGTTTCATAGAAACAACGCCCTAAGTGTATTTTGGTGTAGTAGTGGGGAACCTTGCTAATCTTTGATTTCTACCTTTTTACCCAAGGGATGGTGGCTGCCTGACTTTTGTCATAATGTCATCCTCTTTTCCAGGGAGAAGGGAGGTCAGGGGCTTCTATGATCGAATTTTTGATTTTGTATTCAAGCACTTTAACCACTGCACTCCACCACCATATAAAATCCATATAAAGAAAATATTTCAGGTCTTGCATTTTCAATCAATAAAAATCAAAAATTGGTTTGTAGAAACGCAAAGCAAATTTTTGGAACTAGCCATAATTTTTTGAAAGTGAGCTGAATGTAGAGTTTATATCCCCAGGACAAGGGGACATATGACGATTACAAGAGTCATTATTGTTTTTAAGTCAAGTTGCCAGTGTTCACTGATAATCTGAACTAACTCCACCCATTTGTGAAACGTTCTTGCAAGCTTTTTTTTATTCTCGTATTTCCTTATGAAAGTCCTTATGAACATGTTGTTTTTCTTCAATAAATAATTAATATTGTTAATGAAGAAATGAAATTGAGAAAATTTTATATTAAATGGAATTTAGAAAATTTAATTATAGGAAGTGGTATAGGAAAAGGATAGAATTATAATTTCCTTTGATATAGTATCATCATATATCAACATTATACCTCATTTACGTATTAGTAACATTCTGGAATAATGGAACACATTGCCTGGGCGAACATTCCTCAAGTCCCTTCAGTTTTTTCTTGCAGAAAAAATTATTTTCTGTAAAAACAAAACTACAATAATTTATATCAAACGGCAGCGACACATTGAAAGAATTGAGTGAACAAAAGGTACAAATTAAAATATTGACCAAATAAATATGTTGATGATTTATTTGCTACTAGCTGACCCGGGCAAACGTTGTTTTGTTTTCAAAATTGCACTAAATCGACATAGCAATTATTGTTCAAATACCGGTATCGGGCTAATTAACCCCACTACACGCTAATTGAGCACAAAACGCCTTCAGCAAAACGCAGCATAGGCTTATCGCGCTAATCTCTACTGGGTAAAACACAAAAAACAAAATATTGGGCCATCTGTCGGACGAACTTCAAACTACACAGAAACACTCAAATCGGTGCAGTAGTTCTTGAGTTACGGTGCAAAAACACAAACAAAAAACTAAATATTGCGCCATCTGTTTGACGAACTTCAAACTTCACAGAAACACTCCTCACGGCCCATAGAGCATGCATGTAAAATTCGGTCAAAATCGGTCCAGTAGTTTTTGAGTTTAGCGATCACGAACATACTCATAATTTTTATGTACATATAGCTGACACCGTCAGCACAAAATATCTTCAGAACTACATAACCGATTTAAGCGTTTGATATCTCGTTTAGAAGAACATGACAACGGCTTTCCAAAAAAAGTAAAATAAAATAAAAAAAGCACAAAAAATAAATATATGTATATGTCATTGGTGGTGCAATATGAAAATTTGAAAATCTAAAATCAGACTTCACAGTGTCACCTGGCCGAGCATTCTGAAGGTTCCCTGAAAATTTCATCAAAATCGGCCCAGCCGTTTTGGAGCCATTACGTTACATACATACACACATCCTATTTTATATATATAGATACACGTAATTAAGAAAGATGACGAGGACATCACACATAAGAGAAGAGGCCTTACGCCAGTTTAAATATTTGCAAGTTGTGAAATCTATATAAAAGTATTTTCTTTTCTAAAATTATCATAAATTCACCTTGACATATTAAAGACATCTTCCAAGTCGGTGAATAACCATCAATAATCAAAATATGATGCCATGAGAAGACTATGTTAAAAATCAATTGTTATGACCCGAATATGCTCTACTTCTTGATCATAATCTCGGCCTTTTTTTACTCTTTTAAAATCTGCTTTTTTGGTCTTTAGCATGGCCTCAGCCTTTTCTAATAAATTAAAAATTGCAAATAATAACATCAACAATCATATAATATAATGATATAACGCGCCACCTTTAAAAACCTCTCATATAGTGTTTGTATGTGTGAAGTCAAAAGCATTAGTTCGTAAAGGTGAAGTGCATAATAATTGTTATTACGGTTAACCATCCAAACGACCTAACGATCAAACAACGGCAAACATATTGCAAGTGCAAGTGGGGTACAAATTCTAATTATAATGACGATTATGATGTTAGAAAATATTGCCGTGCTTACATTGTTTCTTCGATATTAAAACTATGAAACACAAATGCCAGTATACGTGTAAAAGAATTTAAATATTTTTATTCACATCTTTATACCATGAAAGTGTGTACTCGTACAATATACAAGTTTTCCATGGGCATGACCACCAGATGCAAGTGCAAAGTATTAGAATGACAGCTTCAGGTGCATATGTACTTGCGTATGTATATACCCAAACGTTGCAGCAGCCGCATGCACAAAACATTTCAATTTAAGCTGAAAATATAAGCCAAACTGGAGACCTTGTAAAACGGCGATTTTAACACAATCAATGTTTGGTGCAGGAGCCTGGAAAAAAACATTTTTCTTTTGATATGTTTAACACTAAAATTTGTTTTACGACCTTAAACATGCAAAGTTAAAAAAAAATTGTGAGAAAATGGCTAAATTGAACAGAAAATATATTTTAAAAAAAGCAAATGAGTTTCGTTCTTAATAAAACTATTTACGAGTTGACTGCAGGGATTTTGTAAGAATAAAGGATGGGTATAAAAGTTAAGGCGGATTCCACCATTTGTTTTAAATAAAATTTTTGTCTTGACAAAATTATTTCTACTGAAGGTTTTTTTTAATGCCGCATAGAAATGATGAGACATGCCCTTTCTAAATGCAACTGAGTGTTGACCAGTCATGGCATCAACGTAGCAACAAAAGTACGTTTCATAAAATGCTACATTTGGTCTGTGCTGTTATTTGGTGTAGAAGTATGGACAGTTAAAGCCTCGGATAAAAAAAATGGAAGCCTTTGAAATGTGGTCATACCGCCGAATTCTGAAAATACCATGGACTACCAAAGTCTTCAACAATGAAGTATTAAGAAGGATGAATGCCAACCGGCAACTAAAATCAACATTAAAAAAACGGAAAACTTCTTACTTGGGATACGTATTAAGAAACAATAAATACAAAATTTTACAGCGAATCCTTAAAGGAAAATTTTAAGGAAGACGTGGTGCAGGTAGAAGAGAAACATCATGGCTGAAAAACATACGGGACTGGACAGGGTGTAGCGATGAAAATACGCCGCCAAGAACTGAGAACGGACCATTTTTAGCATAACATCACACTAAAAAGTGCGTATAAATCAATGTGTATAAATATATGGTACGATCACTAATATCCGTAAAAATTTTCCAGAAAATCAATCTTGACATATTGAATATGTAAATGGAACTAAAAATCTATAATTTTTTTGGTGTTTTTCCAGAATTACTGCGTTCAACAGTTTTATTGTTAAAATATATACAACTTTTTTAATACGATACGTATATCAACGCATAATATTAAACATTTTGGAACTTTGAATCGCGATATCGTCTTAAAATAAACATACGAGTAGAATCTTTAAAAAATCATTGGACTCCCTCTCCTTTTTAATTAACTTGAAAGGCCTGACTTCTTGTTGAAGATCCTCTAAAATAGATAATGTCCTTTATTCTCAATTATTCTGGAAGATGATCTTATTATTTAATTATTTAATAATATAATATAATTATTATTTAATAAATTTGGGGTTTCCATGAGCTGAAAAGTTGTGCCTGGGCCTTTATTGTTAATTAACATTTGTTCATACTGTTGAAAGTTGGAGTGTAATACGTTTCGGACTCATCCGTTTGATATGTAATAATGATTTGGATTAAAAATTTAAAATAGGTTTTGTTAGTTCAATTAAATTTAATGTTCAATAAATTTTTTAGCTTAAAAAAAGAATTTGATACGTTGCAACATATATTTTTGCAATTTGAATTTCATTTCGAAATTTAGAAGTTAAATGAAATAGTTTATATGAAAAATTATATTTACCAATAACCGATAGTAAAATTTTTAAGAAAAAAGTGTGAAAACCAATTTATACTTTTAACAAGTAATGTATATTTTTTGAAAAAACTAATAAAAATATCAAGAGATCAATTTGCAGGAAATTTGAGAGTAAGGAACGTTTTTTAGTCTTGAATATACCAGCAACAAAAATAGGAATCAATTAAAAATTAAAAAAGAAGTCCAACACTTCTTAAGGACACCAATTATATTTGAATCTAATAAGGGGTTCTAACGTTATGAAATGTTTGATGTCACTAATTTTTCACATAAATGGCCAAAACTTTGGAAACAACTTCGGAGACATAAATGACATTGCACTGGCTTGTGCATCATAGAATTCCCAAATGAGAATATACATTTACCGAATTCAATAAAAAGCAAATTATAGAAAATCAATTTCTATTGATGGTACATTAATGTGGGCCAAAGAAACTTAATTAATTATTCCATAACGTTATTAAATCACACACTAAAATGCTGAAGTTAAAAATATAAATATTCAAGCATCGTTTTAATAAGAATAGTTATATTTTCTTAATTATAAATTACTGACATGAACACGAAATGACCGTAAAGATTTTTTATTGATCACATTTTTCCTTGAGTGTCAGATCTTTTTTTATAAAGAATTTTTTTATAAAGAAAATTTACAACGTTACGAATCGGAATGCATGCATTTTTTTTAGTATTCGTACAAATAGAAGCGAGAAAAAATTTATGTCTTTTAATTTCAAAAGTACTTTATTGATAATGAAACAAAAACGAACCGCAGGTTTAAACATGAAAATATCTTTGTGAAAAAGAAACACATTTAATGCTCTTAAAATTCTTCTTTTTTAATTACTTTAAATCCTCTTCTCTCATGCAATAAGATTTTCTTGACAAAAGTTCATTAGAAAAAAGTTAAAAATTTATATATTCACATCATGGCCAGTAAATGGAATTGAGTCTTAAGGGCCATACAGTAAATAAAATGGTACGAATAACATCCAACTTTGTCGCAATCAGGTAATTAATTTATTCATTGAAGCATAAGCCAGAAGATCTTAAAGAAACACTAAGTGTAAAATGAACAATAATTAAAAAAATTAAAATTGAGCTACGAAATTGCTATCGATTAGACCAGAAACAATTGTGGGTCTTTGCCCTTGTACTACGCACATAAATTACTGCAACATGTTCATGTCAGCTTAATAGAACCTTCCCAGTAAAATCAATACTCGTCGGCCATAGTATTTAGATCAGTACAAAAAAGGTAGTGACAATAACATAATCGATACCATAATAATATCATCATTTCGAAAATTTCATGATATATTTTTAGAGCAAAATAAAAAGAAACTAACGATTAGTACAAAGAAATTTCATGTGTGTGCAGATAATATTAAATTTAACTAGAACAGACAAAAACCATATTTTTTAAGAAGCCCAATTTTGCAGTTAATAGAGCTCTGTTAACCAGTGAACGGAAATTCGAAAATAGACTAGGTTCATATAGAAGGCGAAATATAGGGACTACGACAAGGATAAAAAAAACTATAAAGCAGGAAATATGCTCCAGGAATATAATAATAAAACTGCGACAAAAAAAGGAAAACTTATTTTCAAATCGCATTTATTAGGCTTACAAGATTATTTCAAATATCCAACTATTATACCACCATCTCTATATAGTGTGTAGTACCAGCTCATCTCCAATTTTCCAATATGACCACTAATCTTCTCAAGAAATTACATTTCTTTAAACGAACTATATTGCTGCTCTAACATGTATTTTGCCTTCCGTATTGTCACAGGTTTATTAAGAAATTCCTGGATCATATTTCCTACTTTATAGTTTTTTTGATCCCTTTCGTAGATCCTATTATTTCGCCTTCTAATTGAACCTAGTCCATTTTGGGATTTCTGTTAACTGGTTAACTGCGAAATTGGCATTAATTAAAAATATGATCTTAGTCTGTTCTAATTAAATTTAAATTTATCTACACTCACATACAAATTTCTTTTAATTTGCAAAGGCCAAAATAAAACTAAAGGCAAAACAAATGATACTTTTTAAGACATCCTGTTGTGCAACGCGGTAGTTGTGTAAAGTTTTTAACCCAGCAGCAATAAAAAATAGTTGATTTATAATTGTTTGCATTGATATTCTTGAGAAAACAAAACAATTCAAAAATAAACAAATACTGAGAACTTGAAAATATTTTTTTAAAAATTGTTCTAGGATTTGTCAGAATTAATTAGTCAAAAACTGCTTTTCAAACATGATTCGGCCCAATTGTACGGATGATTCGATCAACGTCAATAAAATGTAAGCACATATACATTTGAACCCATCAACAAATAATATAAAATATTAAACTGCCAATGTTCCCGAAACTTTTAATACTAGTAGTAAATCGAACATACTAGACTGAAGTGAGCGATCAAATATTAATTATAGCTTATGAATTATATATTCCCCATGGCCGGTGGCACAATTTTTAATTATATTCGAAATACTAAGTACGAGGGCAGGTCAATAAGCTCGTAACTTTTCGAATTCGCCACCTCTTAACTGAAAGGGCAACACTGCTTCTGTCAAGAAACACTTGTTGACTCTTGTCAAAATTTGAACAAGTTGTGTCATTCAGTTTACGTTTGGCAGACTACCGTGTGATTTGATTGAGGAAAAAATTATTATTATTTTTGCGGAAACATACAATCACTCAAACCACTCATATTAATAAATACTTTGCAAATTCTGCACCAATTCAATCGACTTAATTGGTTTAAAAAAATGGTTCATTGAATTTCGTTGTGGCCGTACAAGCAAGCAAGATGTCGATTTTTTTGGGCGCCCAGTTGAAGTCTCTAAACCCGAAACAATTTTTAAAATAATCAGGAAAAATCAATGGCCTTTCATATGCCTTACTGTTTTCAGTTTTGAATTATCACTTGGTTATGAGAAATCATTTCGCAAGATAGATGCCACGTTTGCTCACAGCCGACCATAAACGCCATCGTGCGACAACTTTCCAGGAGTGTTTTGTATTGTTCAATAGAATTATGGACGAGTTTTTGGGCCTTTTTGTAAACGTAGAAAGTTTTTTGGGATACATGGATGCAGTAGGTTAAAACATGCAATAGGTTATATTGTGCCACAAGGATTTAGAAATAAACGACCGCATTTGCTCTAGAAATAAATTATTTTCCACGAGGATAACAAACATACAAGTGCAGTTACCATAGCAAAATTTCATGAACTAGGCTATCAATTGCTCCTTCATCCGCCCTATTTAGGGGCTCAGGTCTGAGTGACTAATTGACTGCAACGTAGAACCAACTCAAAAGCAAATACCTATTTTGATGACTTGGACAAATATTATCTTTTGGAAGGGATAAAAAAAAAATTGCAGAAACGCTGGACGAAGTGTGTGGAGCACAAAATATTATAATAAAATAAAAGTAATAATAATTTTGTGTACGAAAACCTATTGCATTCAATAAGTCATACACTTATGTACCCGCCCTCGTACACATTATTGTTAGATGTACGATCATGGATCTATTCTTGATCTATTGTGCGCTCAGAAAAGATCTCTTTAAAAGAGACTGTTTTCAGAAATCAAGTTACTGTTAATTTATTTACGACTATTCAAACTAAAATGACAAATTTTATTGATCTTTTCAATTCTGGGTAATAACCTTTTTTCGATCGGATTCGCTTTTTTATAAATTAAAAAAAAGACATTTATACTAAATTTGCGAACATTTTAAAAACACAAACAAATTATATAATAATGCATACATTGCCCCCGTATGTATATATGTACGTATGTAAGTTCGTAGGAAGTATAAAAAAATTTAATTCCAGAAAAAAATTACCATTTAGTATCATTTAAATACCAATAAAACTAAGAGCGGGTAATAATTGTGTTAATTTAGATGCATTATCACATCAATTTTGGATAATCTTTGCTGTATCTTTAATATATTTATGTATCACTGTAATTCCATCATCGGCATATGCAGAAGTGCTGTATTTATTGAGAGTGCTAATCAGTTTACTTAAAAATAGGAAAATTCGATTTCATATTAGAAAATCCAAATTAGTAATAAAATATACAAGATTCACTCAGATTACTTGTATAAAACTCTCACGTTGCATTTGGTTGTTTTGTCATAAACATTTACGAGTATGAGATTGAATGCTTTCAAATTGCTTGAAGTTCACTGACGATTTCGTTTAGCAACTAATGATTGTCGGCATATGAATAGCTAAACTAAACTATTTTTGAAACTCAAAATGAAGTATTCGAATTGTGTACAAAAACACATGTTGTTACAAAAACACAATGGCTTCAAGTAATAAAGATTCTTTATCATCAGAATTGTTTATTTTTGGTCAGCAAATAATCACTTCTGTCCCTCCGGAACAGGAAAGGGAAGTTCTAGTATCTCAAACAAGAACACCACAATCGTCGGTTATACCAAATCAACAACAATAGCAATAACAAGAATCACACGGGTCATAACAGAAAAGAAATTACTACGAAACAGCAACAACATTGAAGTGATACACATAAAGACCTGCATACAAGCATAAACTGAACTATGGTAAACAACTGCGAACAACAATGTTCTAATAATATTGACATTAGCCTCGACAGCGTAGCGACTTAAAAACACTCAAAGTTAAAGTCAATTTCTTGTATTTTTCCTAACTTGCAAGCAACATAGAATATCAGTAAAAAAAAAGCTTTGCTGCTGAGGCAGCGTGCAGCTCAGTCGAGCATAAATTGTGAGAAATTTAATATCGCAGTGGAAGTGGGTCGTCTGTAAAGGCTTAGAGCATTAAAATCATATTGAAGAAAGAAGTATATAACGCGTGATATATTTAAAACCGAAGAACTAAGGTTCAGTATTGTGTTGCCGTATTAAAGATGCTTCATTAATGGAAGTATTATTGTATTCTATTGGCATAAGTTTGTAAATGAAGAGACACAGTGGTATAATACAAACATAATATACATTTAGTTCACATTAGAAACGTTTACATATTTAAAGAGGTAAAACGTAATAAAATTTATAAATTTTTATACGATGATAAATATTGCCCTTTCCTAATATATTGTAGAATGTTGTACTGCTCTTGAACAGTCATTTATTGTTATTCTGATCTTAACTTTATCGGTAATATATTCTAAATAAACAATATGTATAACTTTTAGTAGAATTATATTGATTAAAGCAATTAAACACATATATCTTATTTTAATAGGCTCGAGTTCATGTTGTTCGCAAATACTTGGAGGACACACAATTCATATGATAAGGTAAGTTTTTATTTAAGAGCTTCTATAGTTTTTATTTAATATTAGAGTCCTCCTTTGGACTCAACATTTAGATAATTTTAAGATATTTTCTGATTGTTTCAATTGATTCATCAAAGAAATTTACCCATACTGCTAATATTTGCATTTTACATGATGCTCGTTTTGCCATATTAAATAAATATTTGAACCACGAGAGGATAGTAGGTGTATTGTAGCAATCGAACCTCTTCTGCCGAGCAAATTTAAATAGTCTAATCAGTTCAAATTATTAGTTTTCCTTTTTTTACATCTTCAACATGTTGTGTTGCAAGGATTTCATTGTACATACAGATATCAAGCATTTTCATATTAACTGCTGATCTCAGTTTGAGTTTTTGTTTCCTTAGTATTTATTTGATTCTGGAATTCTTAATTTTTTTAAAATCTCTGTTTATTTGTATTATCCCATCGGTGCGGAGGTAGTAGTTTCATTACAACTTTACGTCTTTGTTACAATGTGCGTTAAGCCCAAGTTATAATATAATTTTTAATTATATTCAAAACGTTTATATAAATAGGTTAGGTTAGGTTGATTGGAGGGGTGTGATAGCCCATGTCATACGACATACACTTAAGCCAGTGAAGGATTGTTGTGCGCTCCCTTTAATTATCAAACACAAACTGCCAGAGTTCTGCATCAGGATTCCAACCTGGGACTTTCGCACTAGGAGTCTAGTACACTACCTACTAGTCTACGAAGGTATTTATATAAATAAATAAATATTAATATAAAAGTTTGTTTTCTCGATATTAAATTATGTTTTAAATTAAAAAACTTTGGTTTCCCAATATTAATTTACATTTCTTATTATTGAATTCTATATTACGAATGTAAAGTTGACTTTTTTAATATCAAATGGTGTTTCCGCAATATCAACTTGGATTCCTTATTACTGTCGTATATTTTCTAAATATACTATATATTTCGATTTCTTGTTATCAAATAATATTTTCCCAATATTTATATGGACTTCTAATCGAATAAGAGAACATCCTGCGATTGTAAGCCTGTGTCAAAATCATTGTAAATGATCCAAGTTTGAATTACTTCCACATCCTAATCTCAACATTTTCAAAAATTTTCGGAAGGTCTTGATAATATAGATCAGCCAAACTTGCACAAGAATACGTTTAGAAATTCAATAAGTGTCTATTCACTAAAAACTTGTGAATGTTTCGCTAATCGGAATGATAGAAAGCTAAACCAAAGTATAAACCAAAAAATTTAAATCTGTTCTTACAGTTTGCAAATTAGAATCCATGACTGAAGTGATACTTTGAAAACACTGCTTCAATATCAAATATTTGTATGCCACATCAACTAACACTCAAACGGCCTTCAAATCCTTAAGTGCAATTTCATAAGATCTTCTAGATCTTAATTTACCAATATAATCTGATAAAGAAAATATGCATCAAACATGACCTTTGCAGACTCTGTATAGAAAAATTTAAAGTGGAACTGAATCTTGAGTATCAAGCTTCTTCAAACTTCTTCTCTAATTAATATCATTACTGCGAAAATGTTAGCAATACTCTGAATGAGTACAAACGATGTTATACCATCATATAAATATTTGCCTAAACAGAAAGAGATTTTTTCTGTCCTTAAATTCCTCGAAAGGCAGAAGTACTTCAATTACTTAGAAATTTTATGTACTTGCAATACCAGTATATGCCTTTTCTATTGAGTCAATATGTACACATGAAAAGGCAACATAGTCATCACAAAAACAAAAAAAATCGAACTTGGTCTTCCAAAAGGGACCTTTCAACTTTGACGGTTGATAGCGGCCATATTAGTGAAGCTACATTTGTTAAATTGGCCGTCATTTATTTAATCTGTTCTGCCAAATTAACACAGGTTCAACAATATTACGAGTATATAATCAAAATGGATGTTATGTTGGTGCAACGTTCTGCACGCTTCGCTCGTTATACGGTCGTCATAATCGCGTTCCATTTCTAAGTGAATGGGTGCGTCAAAAAACAAAATTGTCAAATTTGGGGCCATACTAATCCACATGAGATGCAGAACGTCCTATGTATCCCGAAAATGTCGCTCTTGGGTGTGGATATTGGACTGGTGGCGTAATCGGTCCATATTCCTTTGAGAAAGACGTTGACCCGGCGGGCGCTAACATCTTTTGGCCTAAATTGAATAAAATGGATACAAACAACATGTGGTTTCAACAGGAGGGCAATACGTGACACACAGCGATTTGATAGCATGGTCATCTCATGTGGGGATGATGTGAGCCGGTCTCTGAGGTGGTGAGATTTGATCTCGTTAACTTTTTCTCGAAGAGTTTCCTCAAGTTGCAAGTCTAGTCAAACAACCTATAAATTACAGCGGCTCTCAAAGTCAATATCGGTAAAATTTAGCCTGATTTATTTGTCAGAGTCAATTGAACATTTGTAAGGGCGTGAAGGACCTTTTCAGGATGTTGTATTTTATAAATTTTTCAAATGGTTAAAAAAACACAGACTCCGTTTTACTTAAATTTAACAATATAAGGCGCTTAATGAAGGACAGTTTATAAAATGGATATTGACAAAAGTTTTCCTAGTAAATTTCGATTATTTGAGATATTACTATGTTGCATTAAAGGAGCAATATATACACGCATAGACATAAATAACGCTCTCATATCTGTATTAACTCCAGACCATCTTGCATGACTATTTACTTTAACTTGAAATCCTGTCTAAGGATAGTACTAGTGTTATATATTTGTATGTGTATTTACAGGTGTATAGACTTACGTACATACGTACATATGCACGTGTGCCATAGTTTTGAAATATTCGGCAAAATTTCAAATAATCTGTTCATGTGTTCTGAGTACAATTCAAGTGGAAATGTTTTTGAGTTTTAAAAGGCGTTGGAGTGTAAGATTTTTTACATATATTTGCTATCGCCTGAGGCTGAAACATCAGCAAGTAATTGATGTATGTTTTTGCAAGGATATAAAAAGTGTATTAAAATAGAAAAAGAAAAAGGAAATCTTGAAAATTTAAAAAAAAAACTTTTATAAATACAGAATAAACTATTTTTAATATGCTACTGCAGTTTTTCATTGAACATTTATTAGAAATATTGCAGCAATATTTAAAAAGGCTAAATCATTACTCTCTTATGAAAAAACGATAACAAGCACCTTTTGGAAAAAATACTGAAACAAAAACCAAATGCAGTTTCAATAAATAGAAAAAATTATTTCAGTTAGAGCATATAAATAATTCTAATACTGAAACGTTAGAAACACATGAATGTAAAATAGTGCTGGGCACCGTGTGAATTAAGACATTTATAGTCTTTATGATGTTACACTGAGCGAAATTCATGTACAACGGCAACACAATGCCGATATGAAAATGCTTTGCACAATTGAGTTTTTTAAGTTTTAAAAATTTTCTCAAAAGTGTTAATCCTGGTAATTAAAATTAAATTTTTTATTCCCTTTTGAATTGTGAAATTCGACAAATTATTCAAAGTCAATTTCTTTCGCAAAGCATTTAATTTTCAATAACGTTTTTAAACGACTGTCATTTAAATATTTGCGATGAATGATTTTGATCTGAGATATTAATGAAAATATTGACGAAGAAGTACGTATAAGTCGTGTACAAATTTTTTTTCCAAAAATTAGTGCCCATTTCACCTGCCATAGATAAATCTTCCCTCATTTCCAGGATCTCAAATTTTATATTTAGCGTAATATTTTCCACGGAGAATGTAAGTCTTTAAATCTCAAAACAAAACAGTCTATCAATTTAATTATTTCTTTACTAAATAATATCAGTTCATTCTGAGAATTTTTCAAAATCTTTTAGAAAGTAAGACAAATTGTTTGACGCAAGTTAATCTCTCAAAATTATTAATTTTCTATTAAATTCAGAAACCGCATGAAACAGCTGACAAATGCTTATTATTTTTGCCATAAAGGAATAGATTAAGAATATTTACTTGAAGCGTTATCTCTACAAGGAAAGAAAAATTGTAATAAAAAATCAGGGCGTGTGATTGCCATCAATAATTCTGTATCTTTGAGGGAGGCTTCAGATAGCCACTCGGAGGCCAAATAGACATTCTGGACTCTTTTTCGACTTAAGGATCGTACTTCTGTAAATAGTAAACTGTTTGCAATTGCCTTCTTTCTAAAAATGCTACAATCTTTAGGTGAGAGAGCGCATTATGTCCTCCTTTTGTTTCCGCAAATAATGGTTGCTGGGTAAACGATTAAACTTTCAATCGCGCTTTAATTAAAAACTCTGCAAGACCGTGGTTTTGTCCAAGCATAACTGATGCACCATCGGTACAATTTGCAGATAGTTTTCTTTTGTCATTTAATGATAAACCATTCCGCTCGAAGGATTTAAAAATGGTTTCACCTCTTGCATTTCAAATAAAATTATACGCAAGTACCTATCAGGCCATCGTGAAACTCTGAACGGGTATGTTCTAAAGTTTGATCTGTCTGTCGAAATATCTGGACAGAGGGTTGAAACCAACTGTGAGACACTTACGCCGAAAAACCATTATTCTATAAATCGGACTCTAGGCCAGGTACCTCTGAGCACATGCTAGGTCCCGTTATATTAGAATTAGAGACCGAAATTTATTTCCATCTGCTTGACCGTATTTGGGATGGCTAAGAGTAAAATTTAGGCCTACAGAGTTTACAATTTTCATGGACAGCATATTAGTTCTAGCACCATATTGGGCTACAAAAATACGATTAGCGATTACGTGGTATGCGACAGAGTCCGTCTCTCTTGGGTGCCGGCTCAACAGGATATAATCGGGAATTAGCATGGCATCAGCCTGGCGATGAAGGCCAAAGCATTGCAGACAATGACGCCCTCAATATGAAGCTCTTTGAGGTTGCAATGTTGGGCAAAATTTTCCCAGAGGACACTGTGTAATACCTAATCTGTGGGTAATACGACCACAGAAACCTCGAGTAAGTTAATTGGAATCTTATCCAGTTCTTCAGTAACTATCTGTCCATCAGAAGGAGGATGAATGGAGGGCATGCCGAGAGGACTCTGAGATAGTGAAACACTTCGTTTGTCATTGCCAGCTTTTATGCAGAAGACATCTTCCGGACATTACTTACCTCAGGAGTATTGACTGTAATAATTCTAAGAGCTTCTTCCTAAGGGTTTTGTTTTTTCCATGTGTAGAGGCGCACAATGGGTTTTTATTGGCTTAGGTGTATGCCTTTTGCCATGAGTATCATTAACCTCTTTTCAACATAACTTATTCTAACATATTCAAAGACAACTCTTACAATTAATATCGATGCATACATTAATAAATTCACTACCAATTAAATATTTTCAAAACCCCTAGCAATTTCGTTTTATGCCATAAATTAAATTTTTTATTCTTATGATATAACTAGCTGACCCGGGCAAACGTTGTTTTGCCTTAAAGTTTGCACTAAATCGACATAGCAATTGTTGTTCAAATACCGGTATCGGGCTATTTAACCCCACTACACGCTGATTAAGGACCCAACGCCTTCAGCAAAACGCAGCATAGGCTTATCGCGCTAATCTCTATTGGGCAAAACACAAAAAACAAAATATTGGGCCATCTGTCGGACGAACTTCAAACTACACAGAAACACTCCTCACGGCCTATAGAGCATGCATATAAAATTTGGTCAAAATCGGTCTAGTAGTTTTTGAGTTTAGCGATCACGAACATACACGTAATTTTTATGTACATATAGCTGACCCCGTCCGCGTTGCTGGCCCTAAGCAAACAGCTCAAAAGTTATATTACCACACGATTTAAATTGAGCGTTTAACGAAATTTACGGCCTTTAAATAAAAATCCATGGAATACATATCATAAAGTTTTGGAGTCTTGGATCTTTTGGATCTTTAACTTATTGTACAATGTTGCACCTTAGTAAGCGCGAAATATCTTGTGTTATCGAATAATGTAAATATTTTGTAAATAAATCGAAAACTCGCATGCAACATTTCGAAAGTTTTAAAATTTTGATATTGAATCATTATTAATATAGGTTTTTTGTAAATATCTTCGAAACTACATAACCGATTTAAGAGTTTGATATGTCGTTTTGAAGAACATGACAACGGCTTTCCAAAAAAAGGAAAATAAAATAAAAAAAAGCACAAAAAATAAATATATTTACATATATGTCATTGGTGGTGCAATATGAAAATTGGATTTTGCCACGCCCCTCCGCCCATAGGCCGAAAATCAAAAACCAGACTTCACAGTGTCACTCGGCCGAGTATTCTGAATTCTCCCTGAAAATTTCGTCAAAATCAGCCCAGCCGTTTTGGAGCCATTACGTTACATACGTACATACATACATACATACACACATCCTATTTTATATATATAGATAATACTTGTAATAATTTAAAAATTAAAAATTCCTTTTGAAAATTGTTGTGAAGACAGCAAAAAAATAGTTTTTCAGTAACCAAATTCATTATAAAGAATTTTTTAAATTCTGGTAACAATTTTACATTCTAAAAATTGTAAATAATTATTGTTAATTCATTAATATTTATAAAGCAAAAAAAGCTTGACTGGAAATAAATTTTAATTTAGACAAAATGTTTGTTTGACATTTTTTGGGCAATAATTTTTTCTGTGAACATTGTTCACAAAGAAAAATAATAACAAACATTAATTAACGGAGAGAAACTAAAATAGTTTTAGGATTGATCGCAACACAATGTTATAAGAATACCAATTTGTATACAAGGTGGCGCAAAGCAATGTCAAAATTTGAATTTGTTGTCATTTGGTTGTAAACGACAAAAAGAGCTCAGTTTTGATAAAAAGTTTATTTGAAAGTCTAAAATTGATGACATTAATTGGAGGAAATTATATCGTTAAAATGGCCACTTCACGAGTTGATTCATAATTGCACTCGTTTTAAGACATTTTAAATTTTTGTTGGTAAAACATTGGCTCAAAATTGGCGATTTCTTTATCAATGTTACCTTTCAAGGCATGCAAGGTTCGTGGTTTATTGTGGAAAATGCGGAGTTTTAAAAAGTCCCAAAAGATGAACGTGGTCATTTCAAATCTCTAAAACGGGACATCACTCGACAAGGAAATTAATGACTCAAAATCTCCATCGCTTCCCGAGCTGTGTGATCGATTAAAATTAACAAATCTCACCAAAATTTTTTGCAACGAACGTCTGCTGATGCCTAATTGCATGCATCGACGGCTCTGGAAGCGGACAGCTTCTTGCGACATTTGTTGTGGACCAAGTTTGCTCGAAGTGCTCATTAATTTGGCACATGGAGCACAACGATGGGTTAATCGACGACGGAATTCACGCTGCATTCAAACAACAGACTGAAAATTTGTGAAATAAGCAGTAACAATAATTCCAAGCTCTTGAGGTGTGTATCGCTCAATGGCGGCTTGTTGATAAGCCGCCAAACATCTACAGCACAAATGTCAAACTATGGTAACACTTGACACCGTCTGCAAAAATGGCAGCCAATTCAAATTATGACATTACTTTTGCAAGTTTCGTGCAAGTTTGTCAAGTGAAAAGGATCAGCTGGTTCATAACTTATACGTTTAGGTAAGAGTAACTCTATTTTTAATTATTCGACCAATTAATTATTTAAAAAAGTTCCTCCTAGAAAAATCACGGTAAAAATTAGCAAAAATGACAGCCTGATTTGTAGCTGTATTTGCAACATGCGAAATTGAAATGAAGAGCACAGGTTCCAGCATAATTTAATGGACTATGTTAATTGGGCGATATATTTGGAGAAGATTGTTTTAATTTAGAATAGTGTAATTTAAATTTTTAAGAACTGGCTTATCCTCAGAACTGTGATTAGTCTTAAAATTTTCTAATTGCACAATGAGTGTAAATGGTTCTTTTTTCCTTGATTTGTTTTCTAACATGGAAATTCATTTAAGTAGTACGAAAAATACTAATGTAACTGATACTGAAATAATCAGAAAATATTACAACTACTCATTCAATATCTCAAATTGAATCCTTATGATGCAACAAGGAATTCAGATTTCCAAAAAGTTCTTGTATACAAGTTTCTAAACGCGCTTCTGTCTATGCATGTGTGTGTGTCTGTGTGTGTGTGTGTGTGTGTGTTGGTCTGTTAAACAGAGTGTGTTTTGAATGCATTTTTTTCTTTTGTTTTTGAAACATGTCCGTACCATTTGTTTACATATTCATGCATCCTCGAAGACAAAAACGTCCTTTACATAAATTTACATACTCGTACATGTGTAAATATGCAAGAACGTATTTATATTTGAACAATGAATACTGGCACAGTAACGAGTGCCAGTATATTATAAATGGGAGAAGTTGAATATTTCCCATCGGTATGTAAATTTAAATAAGGCGATTCTTAAACAATGCATTTGTAAGAGAAATTTAAAGCTTCAACCTGTACAACAATTTGTTTATGCCCATGATGTTATACTGTATTTGGTTTACCATTTATTAAATTAAATACAGGTTATGTTTATTGAACTTTTTTTTAGTAATATTAACTAATTTCTTTCCTATTTCGTAGTCTGATTCTAACAATTGTAACAAAAAAGTTGCATCACCTACCAATTTCTTACATCTTAGTGCTAAAAAGAAAGTCTTTAGTATAAATTGTGCATCCTTTTATACTTCTTAATATAATCAATTATTCCCTACGAAGAGACAACAATTATTCCCCCATTCGAATCAATAATCAAGTTGTTCCTCAACATTCACAAGTGAAATACCTTGGTATACACCTTGACCGACGGCTTACATGGAAACACCACATTGATTCTAAGCTGACACAAATGAAGCTTAAATTAACCCAAATACACTGGCTGATTGGTACAAATTCTACCCTCAGTCTAGATTGTAAACTTTTAATATACAAGTTGCTTTTGAAACCCATATGGGATAGAGAGAATCCAACGAAGGCAAAACAAAATTTTAAGGTTAATAACATCGGCTCCTTGGTACATGAAAAATTCAATTTTACATCGTGATTTAAATATGCCACTTGTGACCGCTGAAATTGCAAAATATGCAGGCAAATATTTAACAAAACTCGAGTCCCATCCTAATCCCCCTGCTCGTAATATCTTGAACTTTACTGGACACATCCGCTGAAAAAAGAGGGATACTACGGCCTTAATACGCCACACTGCAGTTTTTGAAAATATTTTTGTGCTTAACGCGACATTTATGTATTATTAATTACTATCACTAAGTTTATGTCTGACACTGGTTGGGCCTAATAATTATTTTATTGTTAGTTCAGTTTTGAACATACAATAAATAAATATTAGAGTGGAAAAAAAATTCTTCCAGCTGAATGTTTTTATTAAATTAAATAATGCTATTTTTTCGATCGTCATGTTTTTATTTATATATTATTTAAATTATCGAGTTTTAGGTATTTTTTTTTTTTTTTATAAAACAAACAAATTCATTATTTGCGCATCTTTTTCAGAAAAGATTTTTATACTTTTGTTGTCATATAAATAAACTTGTATATGCCAGTAAAAATATGAAAAGTTTTTCCTGAAGAAGACGCCCAAATATTGCGTCGAAATACTAAAAATAATAAATTTCTTTGTTTTATAAAACAAGGACCTAAAAATCGGTCTTTTTTTAATTTTAAAAATATTTGTTATTATACCAAAATTTCGGTACTCTGTGGGTGTCTCCTTCATCTTCCCATAAGAAGATAGACAAAGGGTACCTAAATATTCAAGGGAAGAAGAGGAAGGTATTCCAAGGATACAAGAATTATAAAATGATAGCAAATACCTATCAACTTTGATAAGGACCTTGAGCTGGAATAGTTGAATGTCATAAATTAAAAAAATCAAAAATTTTTGATATTTGATGTTGGCTTAGTTGTAGTTGCAGCTGATATCCACTTATCAGCAGATTGCAACGATCATGTTTGATAAGCATTCAACCTCGTCGATACTTATACAAAATCCTTAAAATAATTTATGAGGATTGCTAAACTATTATCACAAAACAGACAACTTAAATTATGATTCAAAATCTAAGATCGCATTGGCGCGTATGAGCTCTTTATTAATACTTTGATATGACAAATCACAATTGCAAAAATTCTCCTACAAGTATGTGTTGAACTTTCAATTAAAAAAATTTATGACTCTTTTAAAAATAATTGCATTGAATATTTTGGTATTGATATCGGCGAACAAGAAAAATTGGGGGTTCCTTAAAGTCCACTCCTTGAACAATTATCATGACTTGTTTTCCTGAATATTAAAGTGATATAAGACAAAAATAGGGGGAACACGTTCATCAGGACCTAAAGGAGGTAAAGAAATAATACCTCACATGTTAAAATGTTTACATGATGGTTGATTACCGTTGGTCATTTCGCAGCGAAAATCAAAATGCATTACACGCGAGAGAAAAATCTATACGATGAACTTTACAGAGAAAAGGGAGAAGAAATACAAAGATAAAAGCATCTTATATTTCTACTGTAGTGGTAAAAAAAATTATCAATTGATGGCAGTAGTAAATACGTGCCACTGCTAAGTACTTCGATATTCATAGATTTATATGCCAAAGATTTTTAGGTAAAAATTGGGATTTTTTGCTGATCAATTTTATATAAAATTTTGTTCTGCTTATAAAAAAAAACATCGTTATCCTTACAAAAATACTAACAAGATCATTCAAGAGGAGTACGATAATATGAATGTCAAAATATGACAGCATGTTAATGACAAGAACTAAAAAGTTATAAAAATTAGTGGTTTTCTGTTTCACTTCTTTAAAATATTAATAGTAAAATGATGTATGCACGTGTATTTATGTCTATGAGTAACGTTTATTATGAATAAATGAAATAAATGAAACGTAATGCAGACATGGTACTTGCAAATACAATCAAACATACGCAGTGCCTCATAATATTTCATATCCACATATTTATATAATACATGAAATTGAAAACTGGCTGTCCAAATGGAACATTAAAGTCGATACTGAAAATTCTATTCGTATTGTATTCACGTTACTGAAAGAAATTTCTCTTCATTTAACTACAAACAATAGTGAAAATCCCAAACAAAACTGTTTAAAATATCTCGGTCTTCATATTGGCAAAAGCAAAGTGTACATAAAAGCTAAAAAAGGACATCTTAAAATTATAATTAAACAACTATATTGGTTGCTAAGTCCCAATTAAATATTGAAACTAAACTGAAAATATATAAGACTATACATAAACCTGTGTGAAACTGCAGCAAGCAGCTCTAATATTGAAATTTTCTAATGGTACCAAAATAATATTTTGAGATTAATTGTCAATGCCTTAAAATATGTGTCTAACAAAACAACTCATAACAATTTGTTCATTTCAAATATTAAAAATGAAATCAAAATGTTCAGCGCAAATTATCTTAAACCATTAAGTTATCATTGTAAACCATTGGCAATATCCTTGCTAGATGATATTAAAAATGAAGATACTTAAGCGACATCATATTCCCGACTTACTCTTCCGGTAGCCTTATGTTAATGCTAATTAAACTTTTTTGTTAAAATAACTTTAATATTCTTGAATACGTTAATAATTGAAAATAACTTTTATATATTTTTCTTCTTAATTTAAATATTGTTGTCCACGTTGGACCACAACAACGAATGAGTTTTATTTAATTAAGCCAATGTGCTTATTATCCTGAATAGGATAGTCTGTATAACCAAGGTGAAGTGCTAAAAAAACAGATTTAATATTAAAATATATTATTCCGAATATTCTCCCAAACTAATTGTTAAAAACAATTAGAGTTTTTGCAAAATTCATTGTTTGTTGTGGTTTAGCGACCAATGAAATGTCGGTGTTTTGCAAACACATATTTATTTATATAAATAAATATAAATATAAATATAAATATACTAGAGTACATTTCTTTGACGTGAAGACAATTTGTAAACAAAATTCCTTTTCTAAAATTTTAAAAATTTTTTAATAGATTGTCAATTTTTTCACTACAAAGAGGGATTTTAAGTCTTAATAAAAAAAACACAATACAAGTAAGATCTGCTGGGAGGACGGATCTGGCTCTAAGACTGGACAGGAAAAACCTACGGAAGCTGGTAGAGGCGCTCACAGCCCATTACACCTGTAAAGCCCACCTATACAGAATGGGCTTATCTGACACGGACATCTACAGATTTTGCGTTGAGGAGGAGGAGTCGATGGAACACTTGATAGCAAATTGTGCGGCATTGTGCCACAGAAGACACAGGACTCTACATGCATATACGCTGAGTGAAGAGGATCTGCTAATGCTCCCACTGAAGGAGCTGATCCTATTTGCGAACGTATTGGACTGTTAGGGAGAGGGGAAGCACAATAGATCAACACTGGTCGCAGTGCAAAAGGCCATCCTGAGCCAAACCCCCATTACATTACATTACATTACAAGATATCCTTAAGAATACATGAATGCAGCTCTTCTTAAATGAAAGAAATTTTTGTGTAGGTTAATCGTGCTTTTCAGGATCTTGCGATCGCGGAGAGCATTCATGAAGTATTAACATATATTGTAGGTACTTTTTATATGTCTACGTACATATTTATATATGTAAACACAACTCTCTTAAACTGTTCTTTTTTACGAGTTTTTTGGTTATTATTTATGTTCCTTTCAATCCTGGAGGGAGTATAGGGCTTCTAGAAAGCCTATCCGTCTTTACATGGGTTGTTGTTGCAGTTGTTTTCGCATTGTTATTATTTGTTTTTTGCCTTGTATCATTATCGCTAATTTGTTGTTAGTCTAGCTAAATAGATGATTGGTCTGCTGCAACAGGTCTAGGATAATGGGGCTGCCATATGTCGTTGCCTAGAAATAAGGC
Organism: Germaria angustata; assembly: GCA_963681545.1. NCBI lineage: Eukaryota > Metazoa > Arthropoda > Insecta > Diptera > Tachinidae > Germaria > Germaria angustata. Next base: position 66,523,180 of record OY813000.1, read on the forward strand.
TGCCTCTGTATTTTGGTGTAGTGGTGAGGAACCTCGCTAATCTTTGATTCCTTAGTTTCCCCCAGAAGGTGATGGCTCTGCCTGACCTTTGTTTATCATGATGTTATCCTCTTTTCCATGGAGATAGGGTTGTCAGGGGTTCATTGGATGGATTTTTAGGAAGGGGCTGAATCCATTTCATTTTTAAAACTTGAAAAACCATGGTGAAAAATGGTTTGTCCTCTGCCAAGCAAGCACTTTAACCATTAAACGATCCATATTGATAAATGACAAACCTTGTGTTGAACAAAAAAACATTTTAAATGACAGATTCTTAATAGGTGACAGGCGTGGAGATTATTTCGCGAGGGTGAGCCCGATATATCACACATGGGAATAATCTGTGAATGCAGTAATGAATTTTTACCTCCTTCAAAAAAAAAAAGAAAAAAAGACTGACGGTGTTGTAATAAATAAAAGGATAATGCGATACATAAGCCTCAACTGTTTTAAATTCAAACCTTTGAAAAAAGTTCCCTACCGTTGGCCTGTGTTAATATTAAAAATTATTGCTAATGTGAAACATTAACACCTCAAAGTGTTTATTTAATAAATAAATTATGTTATTTAGAGGAGTTCAACAATGCAGCCTATATTAAATTTTCTTGCTTCACTGTTCAGTAAGAACATGTGCAACGTGTATGTAGAGTGCAAAGAGAAAATATAAAAGTGTGGCACATAAGCGCTGGCATAAATTGTTTGCTTAATAGTTCCACAAACATTTCATAAGCAGACCATGCAACAATATTCTACATTCTTTCACTTTTGAATGCACATTCATATGTCAGACAATTTTATAGCAAATTCTCGGTGACATGATGAACAAAAATTCCAAACACGAAAAATAAGCAGAAACATGTGCTGGAACTGAAAGAAGGAAACAACAAAGAAACAACAAACTTTGAAAAAGATTTTTTTAATAATTCTATAATTTTTAGAATAAATTAAATGTATTCAACTTGGGCCTAAAAGAAGAAATAAATACTATTGCAGTTGAGGAATGCATGCATTAACATGCATCACGATCACATAGATTATACTGCTGAGTGAAGCAGAGGGACGAAAAAGTAGCTCACGTGGCTGATGTCAATATCTGTTACTTAAGTTCTCGGTTGATGTGCCAAATATTGAACAAAATTTTAGTAAAATTTATGAAATATTCTCTGTCTTTCTTGAATTTATATTATACAACTCTGCCTCCTAATGATAAATGTGCTTGGATTTCTATGTGAACTTTAGAACCAGGACGTAATATATTCTCACTGAACTTTTTGTATGCCACTGACAATAACTTAACTGATTGTCCGGATCTATTATAATCCATTTAATTTCATACTTCTGGTAGAACACTAAGAAAACACAATTATTTTTGCCATGTAGATATTCCTAGAACAACTCATACCAGGAATAAGCGCTTAATAACTGAAAGGCAATACTGCTTTTGTCAATGGACTCCAAGCTGCGTCAAGTAGTTTCCGTTTGACAGCCATTAATATCTGACTACCACGTGATTTGAGGAGCGAATGTTAAAAATTTAATTTCGTGTGCTGATTAAGCATTAGTTTTTGCGGAAAAAAACCATCAGTCAAGACGAGGTTAGACTTGAAAATTACTATGGGAATTTTGCAACATAAATTCCAATGGCAGAAAAGTGATTTACTGAATTTTGTTGTAGCCGTACCAGCATAGAAGATGCCCAACGTTCCCGACGATGACTTTAATTGAAAGAAAGCTTTTCACAAGATAGGTACTGCATTTGCTCCTAATTGACCACAAATGCAATCGTGTGACAACTTTGCAGCAGTTTTTGGCGTTGTTCAAATACAATACGGACGTTTTTTTTAAACCGCTGCAAAATATGGATCAACCATAACACACCAGAGTTCTAGCAACAGTTAAAATGGGATCCTCGGGGTTAATTGGCGCCAAAGAAGGCCAAGGTAGATTTCTCAGCCAATGGTTGCATGGGATTCACGCTGTATAATCCAAATTGACTGCCTTCCAAATAGTAAAACAATTAATGGTATATATTAGGCCAACTTATAGGGTCAACTTAATCAGGATTACAAAGAAAAAAAGAAACAACCACGTGTTGTCAAGAAAAAACTTATTTCCAAGGCAAAAAATTATGAATTGAGCAACGAATTGCTTACCCATCCACCCTATTCTCCGGGCTTATCCCCGACTTACTGTTTCTTGTTTACAAACCAACAATGAAATCATCTCACAAACAAATATCCATTTTAATGACCTCCACAAATTTTATTTATTGGAAGGGATAAAAAAATTGGAGAAACTTGGGACAAAGCGTATAGAGCTCAAATAAGACTATAATGAAAAATAAAGTGATTTTTTTTCTCATTCAAAGAGAAACGTACTTATTGACCCACCCTCTAACTGACCTGCTTGTTATGTTAATCTATGTTAAGGACGATCCTGTTTTTTTTTTTATTAAATAAAAGCTCTACTCCATTTTTCAGATCGTAAGCAGATCTCGTTTATTAAGATGTCACTGTTGAAATTTCTTTTCATCATTGTATATGTTAATTAAAAATAATATACAATTGCGAATATATTTAAGTCTTTTGTATAGGACCAATTGCTTTACACACAACAACGCATTCTTTGTCACACACGCTATAATAAAAGAAAATTGAATAACAAACACACAAAACATAAATATTACTTTTTGTGTAAATGTGCAATAAAATACACACTCACACACATACACACACTCTCTTATTTAAAAGGACAATGCATGTCTGGAGGTTTTATCCAAAAATTACAATCGACTTAAATTTTTAACAATGAAATTGTGATTTTCCAAAATAAAAAACACAATAATGTTGTTTGAAATGTCGTAGTGCGTCTGGTGATGTTTTGTAACATTTCCTTTATTCCTGTTTGGGCGATGTAACGAGCATCCGTTCAGAAAGTCGTTCAATAAAAATGAGTTTAACAATTTCACTTGTTTCGCCTCCATTTATTTGTAAATCGTATTATTTTTTTCAAGCACATTATTCACATGAGCTTTTACAGCGGATAAAGGCAAGTTGTAGAAAAAAAAACAAATGAATATGCACATGTATTTACGCCATGTTTAAAGGGATTTTTTTTATGCAAAAAATTATACAAAGGATATTCCAAAGTCCATACAAAACGGTAATTTTGTTCCTTTTGGAGGCAAAGAAGAGGAAATTTATTTTTCAGTTGTTATTTTTGGTACAAATCGAACACCATACAAATCGTGATTTTAAAGCACATAAGAATTTCTCATTAACATTGCCGGTTGCAATAGACGCCCAATAATAATTGATTTGACAATTTCATAATTGATTGATCGGACAGTGCATGAGAGAGTTTATTCTCCTTGAAATTAAATTCGACGATAAAATATTGTTGGAAGACATTGCAAATTCCCTTACGATACAATTATTTACTAAAAACTTTAATTTTTAAAATGCAAATCCTATTTTTGCCTTCAAACACTATTATCCAGAAAGCAGCGTTGGATGGATTACCGTGATATCTATGCTGTTAAAAAAATATGACTAGGGACAATATACCCCAATAAATCTAACATAGCGAAACCAATTGAGAAACTATTAGCAATCCAAGTGAACCCCACACTAAATGTGGGAGGACTTTTTGTGGGTCATCATTGCAGGATCAAATGCAGCAGTTAAGGTTAAACAAAATTTATATTTGTGTTTGATCTTGTATTGGGTGCTCTTCTCTTGTGGTCTCACCTCACGATTTTTTTACAAAAATATTTTCTAATAAAATTGGTCCGAACAAAATTTATTAAAATAACAAAGAAAAAATATGAAATTGTTACCAAATCAACAGCTCTAAGGCAGAGCTGTGAACAAGTGATTCTTTTTTTAAATAAAACAGCAAAACTTTCAAGCAATGAATTCTAATATTTTGCATGCATTTATTTTGATTGACAGAAAAGAATTGAAATAAAATTATAATGCGTTCATAATGGATGAATAAGTCGTGAATACATTCTACTTGTGAAAAAAATTAACTGATTTAATGTTGATTTTTTCAATGCATTCACTTACAAGATATAATTTAGAAAATGAAAAAAATATAATTTTAAAAAAGGCGGATGTTGTAAATCCTTGTGTATTTTTTTAATTTTTTTTTTTTCAAATCTTTGAACATGTATAACTTTGTTGTTTGTGAAGACATTTTCGAAATTTTATTGTTTGAAAGGGTTTTCTTGCAGGTTGGTGCCGTATTTTTTTTTTTTTTTCTGAAAATCTGACGGGCAATTTCTCCGCTCGATATATTTACCATGGCATAACTTCTCCATTTATATACAGATTTTGATAAGGAAACAATTATTTAATAGTATACCTTGTGGTTCGATTTCACAGAAATTTAAATGGAAATCGGACGGTAAAATTGGCTGTCGGAAATAATAATTATGGCACAATATCTATTTTATTTAAGACGGGGTTTCAATCTTTTCTGGTAGAAAAAAATAAATTCGAAATGGCTGTCAAAATAACCCATAATTGCTTCGGTTTTGTAATCCATTCATTTGGCTCTTTCTTTGAATTCGGTTTTTTGCCAGAATTATTTCACTAGATAAACTCTATGCGTTTATCCCGTAAAATAATTCTGGCAATTCAGTCGCTATTTTAATAAGAAACAAAACCAATTTTTGCATTCTAAAATTGTTAGTGTATAATGAATTAGTTAAAATTTTATTTTTTTTTTTGTAAAATAAATTCATTTAACAATTATTAATTCATCAAAAATTTATTAAAATCTTAATTAAATAAATTTTCTTTATAAAGTTAATGCGTTCAAGAATTTTTTACTTATTTTGAACACGAATATGTTTCATTTCGATTCCTTTTTTGGAAAAGAAGACAGCATTTACACATTTGACATTAATAGTGAATTAAGAACTAAATATTAATCATTCTTTTAAGGTTCTGTCCTAGGACTCTATTCATATGGGAAAAAATCCTCCCGTCCACCAATAAAAGTGAGTAGTAAGTGAGTGAGTAGTAGGCTTAGCCCTACCAGAAGAAATTTTACCTCCCCCAGAATATTTTTCCTGTTATGGAGTTTTTAACAAATGGCATAATTGTCGTCTTTGTTGGAGGGTTGCAGCCCCCCAATCTACTGACAATTTGTTGTAGGAAATGAGGCCTCTTAACAGAGGTGTAGCTTTAGCCGAAGGCTTGCCAAGCAGAAATTCCTTAGAAAACAACGATAATTAAGAAAATATTCAAAGAAGTGAAAGAAGGACACATTTTTTCCGATGAATTAATACGAAAATAAATTTTTGTTTGTTTTATTTTCACAAAATGAAATAATTTCCCATACATTGTCCCATACATTGTTACATGTTTTTCTAACGTTATTTCATACAGCCAAGACATGATCAATCACCTTTAAATTTGTAGCATGTGGAGACCAATATTAGTGCATTATATGAATTTTCCTCAAAACGCGGTTCCACATTGTAATCGTCATACGTATCTGATGTATTTTGAATTGGAAAAAGTTGCAAGCCTGTTTCAAAAGCAGCGTATTGGGCCCATTGTACGATATTAAACGTAGTTCAGTTTTCTTTTTGAACAGCTTGTTTTCTATTACATGTTTATATGTATTTTTTAGTCTTAAAGGATCTTAATCTATAAACATAAATAAATTAATATATAGAATAGTTGGAAAAATTACATCAAATAAAATTATTTGATAGTGCCTTTTACTATTATATTTAAAAGTTTCCCATTTTAGCCTGCACAGATATACTCATGATACAACTAAAAAAATATCCTAAAAGGTTTTACTCTCACTTCACAAAATTTTAATTCAACTTTACTTTCGATTCGTATTCCGGCATGTGAGTTCAAGTCAGCATATTTTACTTATGGCACATTTGACGAAAAATAAAAAATATATATTTTCTTTGAAAACAAGTTAAATTATTCAGTATGTTTTTCATTTTCCTGTACTGTTTATTATTGTTCATTTCATTTCATTTTTCCATTTACATATAAGCTCTTTCTATAAATTAAATTACATTTTGCAAGCGCTCTACTGGTTGAGCGAAAGAACAATTGTCGACTGATTATAGTTGTTGTTGCTTATTTCCGTTTCCGTTTGAATGGCTTTTCAGTCAACGACTCTTTCTGTCGTCAAACTGAGCAGAAAAGAATTGCTGAATTCAATTTAATAAAATGGGAATAATGGAAAATTTTAATTCTTGTTTTTTGTGAAAACTTTGCTTAGAATAATTTATTGAAAGTTCAAATAAGACATTGTCTTTCGATGAAATATTTAAAATTTAATAAATTAAAATTATCATTGGGTAGCAGACGCTACTTTTTCCGCAAGAAATTATGCCTCAGATAATTTTTAAACGTATTTTTTATACCTTAGTTTTTGTAATACGGTTAGTTTTATGAATTGAAAATCTATTAGATAGTTGACAATTGCACGATGATCAGTTCGGTTTGCCTCATTATAAAAAAGACAAACGTTAGAGCTTGTCGAAACATTTGACGAAGGAATAATTTTATGGTAATGGTCATGTTTATTGGCCACTAAGACTGTACGATCTGACACGATTGAATTAGTTTTTAGTAAGATTGGATTAAATGTATGGAATAAAGCACTCTGCAGGTTATTGCTGAAAAACAAATGTAATTTCTGGCAAAAATTGTGCCATCTATATGGCTGTCGTGGTGGTCACATGGTCGTAATAATATCCATATATTATGGCATTAAATAATCGTTTCAATCAGGGTTATTTCATGCAGAATATAAAAAAATTCAGTTAGAAAAACACCCTTCATTCATTAAATTAGATTCTTGTGCTGGCAACAATTGTCCTTTGACTTAGAATTTAAAGGAAGGCACAAGAAGATGCAAAATTTTCTGTTTTATAAGTTAAAATTCTTTGATAAAAAAAAATCAAAAACTTCGATCACATGCACAATGTTGTCACAACTTCTCAGGAGTGTTTGGCATTGTGCAACCGCAATATGAACGAGTTTTTTCGCCATTTTGTAACTGTTTATTAAATCTGAATCTATCATAATACACCAGAGACCACACAATAGTCAAAACAGTGAATTTCTAGGGGTTAATTTTCTCCAACGAACGTCAAGGTGGGTTTGTCAGCCAGCCAATAAAGTCATGGCGACCGTTTTTTTGATGCATGCAGTGTAATCCACATTGAACGCTTTCAAAATGGTAAAATAATCCATGGCAAAAATATTTTGCCAATGTTTTTGGTCAATTTGATGAGGATTTAAAAAGCGACTGCACATGTCAAACTTCCATGAATTAGGCTCCCTCGTCTGTCCTATTTTCCGGATTTTGCCCCTAGTGATGACGTTTCCATAATTGAATAAATGGCTCGGTGGAAAAATATTTGACTCGATGAAATCATCGTACAAACAAATAATTACTTCGATGACCTTAACAAATCTTATTTTTTTTAGAGGACAAAAAAATTTAAGAAATTTTTGCACACTATAGTGCTGCCGCAGAACTCGGGCAGTTTTTGGTTAATAATTAAAGGGAGCGCACAACAAGCCTTCACTGGCTTAAGTGTATGTCGTGTGACATGGGCTATCACACCCCTACAATCAACCTAACCTAACTTAACCTATAGTGCTTAAGGGCGGCTTTGTTGAAAAATGTGCAAAACCCTGTGTTTCATAAAAAATACGGACATATCATGCTTTGATATTATTCTTATTGACATATTGGTAGTAGAAGCTGTGGCAGTTGTTACACTGAACTTAATTACTCTCGAAAATTACATTAGAATACTAAAAATCCACTATGAAATTATGGATCTGTAAAAGCTAAATTTCGCAAATATTCGGTCAATACAATCGTCCTTCTGAGAATGCTGTTAAGAATATGGTTGATAAATTTACGTCGCCTGGCCTGCCGCGTAACACGCATATTCCAGCATGTTGTCCAAGTGTAAAAATCGCAGGCAGGGTTAACAAAACCCTGACCTTGTCAATTCTCCGACGTCCTCAACAATTGGCAAATTTTGCGTACAAATTCGACCTTGAAGCCTTCCAAGCTACAACAGGTGCATGAATTGATTCGCAATAGATTTTCAGAATCCATTCAAGATTAATCCGCTGGTTTTTCTGTTACAGCATATGGGTTTCCAAAAGCAATTGTTGAAAAGTCTTTTGCATGCTTAATGTGTCATCTGTCCAAGTGATCGTTAGGGAATCTGTCCGATATCATTTTTAATTCTTAGTTTCCAAACTTTACTCGTTCTAATGCAATAAGAAGTTTTTGTTAACAATCCTTTTTTTCATAGGAGCCCACAGAACTTTTTAACTCTTTTTTTTCAAAAATATTCCATTATTTACACAAAAAATAAAAAGCTGCTTTAGTTCGCTATTATTACAAATTTATTGTTTAATCTGCTTGTGAACGCCTTTTTTAATTCATGTTCACATAAATTAAAATGACATTTGCATTTTTCTGACATTGCATTTTGCCATAAGTATGCCATCATGTAACAAGATTAATATGTTAATCAAAAGTATGTTTTCTCATTTTACAAAAATCATATTTGTTGTCTGATTTAGCGAAAGTCATCATCCGTATCACTTGCATCATTGTCATTAGCAACGTCATCATTAATGTATGATTAAGAGCAATGCAATCATTATGGCAGTCGTACACTTTTGCTGATAAACGCATATTGGAATGGATTTTAATTTTAATTTTTTATTGCATGGATGCGAAAACTATATTGAAATATGTGGTGCCCTAATTAACTTCTATGCTTGTGGGACGAAATCAAGTATGGTATCGTTGGAAGCTTTTTTTGTATTTGTATATAATTTTTATCAACTTTAATACATAATGATGCTCAAACTTGGAAAATATGTATAGAGTTTCAAATATAAGGTTTCAAAAGAAGATGTTATTTTTCACATCCAGTGGAAAATAATCATTTTCTTAGCACTTAAACCACCAGAATTTGTGTAACATAAACGATGCCATTAGGAGTCTTTAATTGGACACCCTTGGAGTCATGAAAACGCTTTCAGGGAAGCTTTTCAAAATGTTTTCTTTGCTTAATTTTCTGCTTATTATTGTGATACGGGAGGAATACCACTAAATTTCCATGACACTCTCAATTCGGAATTGAGTATATTAAATAGAAAAAAGGTAGTTAAAAATCTTTGCACTATGAAAACGTAGAAATTTGGTTTACAAATCTGCTTATAGAAGAAATGATTTATGGTTTCGACTGTCTGTCATCAACAGTGTTCTTCTAATTTATGATTAATGATTAAACTACCAAAGAAAAATGGTACATCAACCCTCATGTGTATGACAGTATACCCTGTATGTATTTTTATGAAAATTTGTCTCTATCTTCAGATTTCCAAGACGATTAAAGCCTGCTGAGACCTCCAAGCTTTTATTTTTATTTACTTTTCACAGCAGAGAACTTTTTTTCCGCTTTGGGAGGTAGTGGCACATCAAATTTAGAAGTTAAATCCTTAACAGGTTGAAAGGATACGCGAATACTATTACATATAAATTAAAATATCGTTAATTTATTTATGCTTTATTTGGATAATAAGCTTTTAAGTAAGAACGGTGGAAGCGCTTTTTTTAAATTGCGCATTTGATACGATCCTGTCACTTCCAAACATAAACAAAAAAAAACCGAAATTATTACGTATTATAGAATAAGAAACTATTGATTATATTAAAAAAAATTGCAAATGTATAAAGGATATTTATTGCAAAAAGGATAGAGGTTTTAATGCTCTTTACACGCACGGTATTCGGTTCTCTTTCCATTATTTATTTTGAAAATACTGCAACTACCAACAACCATAATATAGAAAAAAGTCATCTCTATTTTAAATATTACAAGAATTATATATTCCTGATGGAAAGATTCACAATAACCTTCAGATTATTGTTCTATATTTGCTTTGTGCAGCTGAAAACTTACTTTTTTCAAGAATATTCTTCAATATATACGATATGGGCAGTCAAGGCTGCTACAGTAATAGTAATAACAAATTTTGCTAATGGACACCTACATGTTCTTGTTTTGACAGATTATTTACATATTGGCTTACGCATATTTTCAAACTACACCATTATATTACCTTAAGCAAATATTAAACGTCATGTCCAAAATTCGAAAAAATTTCGAAACTTGTTATGCGACCAACAATATTTAAATTGTACAACACAAATAATATATAAGTTTACACAGGGCACATTCGGAATATGAAAGCAGACAAGTTGCCCTCACTATCATGTTTAAACTAAACATGAATTGTATATGGCGAGCTCTCGCTTTGAAGATTTAAATTTTTCGTCAATTAAATTTCAATATCTTTCGAAATATACAACTAACAAACTGCTTTGACAGAGAGCGACCTGCTTGCTCAGACTAGGCCCAGAAAAATTAGATAGTTCCTTGCAAAGACTGGTCGTACAACATCTGACAAATTCGCGTACACCTTGGCCTTCCTCTAAATGATTCCCTTGTACTTTTGCAGACCAAGAAAGTATTCACTCCAGCATAGTTGTGGTACTAAGTGTTATTGGCTTGCATAACTTTTTCATGTTACTTTTTTCCATATTAAGGCACTAATAAAAATTTTAACATGACACGTCCCATAAACTATTTAATAAAATTCTTTGCCATTGGCTTTTCTTTAATTTATGAAAATTATTTATTTAATATTTAAATAAAACTTATTTGCCACACGTAATAAATGGCGAAATGTTAGTATCACCTGCCTGTAAGTGAACAGACATACATTAGTTGCATACTTTTAGGGATTCGTCATTATACAGTGCAGTGCGTATGAGCAATATTTTATTTAGATATTGCGTTCAAGCTCTTTTCCCATAATCGCTTAATTATCCTAATGAAATAAGCTCCAATGAAATGGTACCTCAAAATTAAATAAATTCCAAAAAACTTCAATGAAATACATCTAGAAGAAAACTAATTTATAATTCTTAAAATAATACACAACCCTAATTTATGTTATTTTTTATGAAATTAAAAAAAATCCAAAATGCAGAAATGGCCTAAAAAGCTAAGCTGGTTTCTGACATAGCCCAGAGAATACATTCCTTACTCCTGTTCAAAGGCCAACACTACAAAAATGCTTTAGAAAACGAAATCTGTTCTTGACATACTACAAAGAAAAGTACTGGAATACATACTCTCTTCTAAATTAAAAGATGTCTATACATAATGAACTTATTTTTAATTAACAATTTTTATAACACTTTTTAAGCAAACTTTCATATGAAGCTTGTTTTCATTTATAATTCAAAGCATATACATCTTAATTTTCTCAAAAGTTTAAAATTTTTTATTTTTTTGCATAGTAATATTTCATTTTCCCAGTTCCATAAATATAATAAAAGTTTTCCTTATATAGAACAAGAACTGCTTAATTAAAATAAATATATCTCAAGTAATTATTTTCCATTAAAATATTCATAGCTTTCATGCAGCAATCCCTAAGGTAATAAGAAATACTAGAAGCACATATGTAAAAGCTAAACAAAACTAATGAAGGTCCTTTATTCAGTAAGAGAAAACAATATTTGTTCTTTGCTTATTATTTTGGGAATATTTAAAATATTTCAAGTACCCACTCATACTTAGAAAAACATTATATATTCGTAGTTAAAATAGGTATACGTATGTAATAAAGGCACTCAGAGAATAAGAATGAAAAGAAAAAACTATAATAAATTTATAAAGGGTGCATACAGCTCACTTAGGATTCATATAAAAAGGAGTTAAAGAGATGACATCTTAAAGTTAGTAAAAAAGAGTACTATTTCATAGCACTATAATACAAATGAATGCCAATGAGTTAAATACATGGACTTGTGTTATTATGAAAATAGCGAATAAATTTTTTGGAGAAACTAGATTAACTGAAGATGTGAAAATCCTTGGCCTTCTGACAGCAATCCTTTCTAACTAAAGCAGTAAAACAGAGTATTGGCAAAAGCTTAAGAACATTAATTGGCTCCTGCAACTTGTAATCCATAAAGATTTGCGTTTCTATAATTTTAAACATCAATTGAACTTAAAATAAATAACTGCGAAATGCAATGAACCATATTTTCGTCCTAGTAGGTTCAATATCGAAATTGAGAGCTTTGCTGTTCAGATGATTTCCGTGTATTTTTTAGCTTATTTGTGCATCACCATTCTGTGCAAACTAAAAATTTTACCATAATTTTTTAAAATAATATCATGGAGTTAGAAGTGCCTCTCCTCCTGGGTGTGATTTTTGATAAGTTTCTGGCTCTTGATAAGTGCAGCTTTTACATCTTAACCTTTTCCTCATAACAGGGCCAAGTCAATACATGAAAATTTTTACCAAATGTCTACTCAATTTGACCATATAATAGCGAAAAAAATCAAAGGCGCCACAATAGCATTATCCGTACTACTATTACCGATCAAGGAAGTTGCATAATACGAGCGAATTTCTAAATAAAAACACCATTCGCTTCTACAGGGTCAAGAAGGCCGATTTTTATTCCATTCATCAATTTTTATTCCGTGTTTTTCTGAAATCCCAAAAAAAATATTGAAAATTATAATGCTACAATAATCACTGAATTAGTTCTACTAGAAAATATTCCCAGTTTTATGAATTTTACACTTTGCAACTTTTGCCTCATTTTGAAAATCTTTGCTGGTGATGCGGATTGAAATTTAACGCAGCTTTAATACAAATTTGACCTAATTCAATAAATTTAAACCAACAATAAGAAAAGTATTAAAAAAGTTCAGCACGGAACAGCAAACAAAAGTTAATTCTAAAATCAAATGGAGGCGACAGTGCCCAGGATATCAATCAAATATATGCTCTCTCAACAAACTACTAATTATGGCTTAAGTACTTGTTTTTGCCTACCCTTTGGTACTGCCGATTTCAATTTGCCTTTCCTGTTTTCCAAAATTGACCAAATAACAAAAGACAGAGTGTGAAAAAAGTAAGGAAAAAAAGTCATAATATACGTATGGTTTTCATACAGATTGTGAAAGAAAATTAAGAAGAAATTCCACCAGAAGAAAAAAATATTGGGTGAGGCCGTGTTATAACCGTCCCTATCCAGGAATAGCACGTCGATGACTGCAAGATAAACAACATTTCCAGAAGTTTTTTTCTTTTATAAACTAGACAGAAATAACAACTGTTTCTATTACTACATGTTATTTCTGTATTTTTTTTTTTAATATATTCTTTATTTACAATCTGTTTGTACAACAATAAGTAAATTTAATCATAAATAAAAAGTAACAGTTGTTTATGCCCCATAGTGCAAAACAAAGAAGTTCTATGAACATGTTAAATTTTATTTCTGTATTTAAAAATATGTTCTTGGCCCAACCTACAAAACAAAATTTATAACATAAAATACAGAACTATTTGAATGTAACGTTGTTACCAAATGATTATCGTTTTTTTTCCAGAGTTGCGTTTTTGCATATTTCGATACATGAAATTTTAATAAACCATTTAAAAAAATTATGTGTGCCGACTGGAAGTAAGAAAAATGGAAGTTGTTCTTAGAGAATGACATTTTCATTGCTTCCAAAATAGCCGTTTATGCATTTTTGCAACGTGCCAGGATTTAATTGCAAAAATTTTACTTCTATTAATTTAAAAAGCTCTATTTAGCAATACTACTTCTACATTATGTTTCTTCATCTAAAAATGATACAATTATTTTCGCATAAGAAAACAGAAATTGTGTCAACTGACAAGTTTGATGTAAAGTTTATTGATTGTGACAAATAAATAATCCTAATTTCATGTAAACGTAGATTCTAAGCAGAAAAAGAAATCATAAGATTTCTCTCCACATAATGAAGACAGCTTCTAAATCTGTGAACAGAAATCGAATAAGATCACACCCTGTAATCAAAAGCATATGTAAAAATCATTGGGAATGAGCCAAGTTTGCACTACTTCAGGATCCTAATTTCATAATGTATATGACTTCATTGGAAGCTCTTTCTTCACTGGGTGTTAAGGTATTTTTATTTTTTTTATATTTTATTTGCGGTAAAATCCTTATTTTACTACTGAGTGAGACTCAAGGTATACTCGTGGATAACAAAGTATAAGTTTGTGGTGTTGGCCACTATGTGCCCGTTTCAAATGAAACAAAGTTTTTTTAGGGACTATGTCCCAATTTTATTGCTCTCTATGCACAAAGTTGAATATCAGACTAAAAACTAATTCTTACCCTACACTATTTTATATTAATTCCTAACAACGATCTGTTTGGCAAAGCGGCTGACTGATTGTCAGAAGAAAAGTATTCCCAGATGATTGGCTAATGTTTTGAAGCTGCTGATAAGCGCAGGTGTGGTTCTGCAAACTGCAACTGCATGTCGTGGCGGTAAGTAGATTATTCCCAGCTCGTCTGTTGGTGTGTTGAAGCTGTATGGTTGGCACAGGTTCGTTTGTTGGAATTGGAACTGCATGTGACAGTGGTGTCTTGTTCACACTACGGTTTGTTCACATACAATTTCAGTATTGTGGGGGTCATATACTAAGCGGTCATAGACTAGTTGCAAGATTTGTTTCAATGTGTGTACGTAAGTAAATTTATTTATCTTTAAATGTAGGCAGAAGCAGTTGGAAATTTCTCTTGCCAATATTTTTCGCGCCTTATCATATGAGTCGTTTGGATTAATGTAAAGGGTGGTTCAACCAAACTACACCATGTTAATTTCTCGCGAAAAAGAGCCATTGTTTCGTTGGTTGTGTGGCAGGTGACACATCCAGTTAGAAACACATATCGTCCAGGTCCATATCCTCATTTTCGGGCTACAAGAAGTCCGTTATCATCAAGCGATAGCGAACACCATTCACGATAACTGCTTGGCTGACCTCGAGGATTCTCATTTGCCCAAATATGGCAATTCTGGTTGATTCGTTAATCCACTGAGGTAAAAGTGTGCCGACCAAGAAAATCACAAAGTGCACGAAATATATCTTGATTTGCGCACCCATTTTCGAAAAAAGGCTTCAATAATCTCCACGCGCTGCTCAATTGCATCTCTCTACATGGTTATTGTTGTCGTAATCAGATGTCCACTTGTTAGACATGTATACAACGTAAATAAATTTACTACATGCCAGCTGCACTTGCAACTAATTTGAAAACAATAATCTTGCAAATCGGGTATAACCCTTAATTGTATTATACGACCAAGAGTAGAATGCCACTTCTCATCCCAAATCAAGTATTTTCTTTCTTACCAACAAGTGTTTTAAATTTTGTTTCATTATGGTCCTTACAAACGCACATCATTAACGCTGTGGCAAGCCCTATAGCATCATTGTTCAACATGTTATACATATAAAATTTTCTTATGTATATATTTCGCAAAAGAAAACAATGTAACACATGACCGCAAAACCTAATTTTGTAAAGATATAAATATGGTGTTTTCCATACAAATTATGCCTTGAAAATTCCACATAAAAATCAATGGTATCCTGAATCGTTTAAGAACTAGTAAAACTATTGGAAAGAGGGGCTTATGATCCTTCTAGTAACCGAAGGATTGTTTGATTCGCTCTACTCCTTCTAAGCATGTTATTTGTGAAAATTTCTACCTTTTAGTCATTTATGTATATATTTTCCAAATATTCAACCTTCAGACCTAAAAGCAATAACAACATGACGAAAGGAATAGAATAACACCGATAGACTGTTTTAGTCAAAATATTGCATACAATATAATGAGTCTAAAATTTTGCACCGTGACACAGCGATCAATTTGGTAAATAGTCTTATGAAAACTCTTTTAGTTAACGAGTTATATTAAAAATAATAATTGTGCGTTGTCTCATTACAAAAAAGTTCGAATAATATTTGAGAGCTTAGCCCTTAACAATTGGAAAAATATCTCGCATAATTTTCTTATTCTTAGCAATTACCTACAGACCAATTTTATTATAAATAATTCATATTTAATATTTCCGATATTTTATTCCTCTTTTGTAAAGGAAATTTCACAATTATATTAATAAATTTTATTTAAAAAATTTAAATTACAGTACAAAATTGTCAAATTGGAAAAAAAAACCTTAGGACAAAACCAAAACAAAATTCTGCTCAGTTTTGTGCAGCATTGATCGTTATTCTAATTATCTCTAATAAAGGAAGACGAATAAATATGCAATAAGTTTTTACATTCAAATATTTTTTCGAGTTACAAAAGCTTCTTCTCCACTTACGATCCATATAATAATTACTTGTGGAATTGCCCATATTATTATTATTATTATTATTTTTTTTTTTTTAAGTATATATTTGTTAATTTTTTCGACCTTATGGTATGTAATTTTTGGCTGTTTTTATTTAGGCTCTAGGTCATATATTAAATAAAACTCCTTTGTTTTATTAAATTTTATTTTTTATTCGATATTTCGATCACCATCGGTTCTCTTCTTCAGGACTATAATTTTAAAATATTTAAAAAAATTTTTACAAATTAAAAACATTGAGAAAACATAATTAACAACATTATAAAAAATTTTTTACATTAACATTTTAATGATTATCTTACTTTGAGTAAAGCAATCTTTATCTTTTAAAATCAAAAAGCTTACTAAATGTCTGTTTGTTTATTTTTGTTTATATTTTGTTATTATATGTCTATACGTATGCGCGCAATTTTCTGTGTCTGTTTTGTAGTTTATTCTTATGTCCATGGGAGTGTTTATTATGTGAAGCATTTCTAAGGTGTATCTCTTTTTGTAATTGTTTTCTTGTTGTAATATTTTCACACCGTCAATGTTTGGAGAATGCGCTTTCATTGCACAGTGGGCTGCTAACGCTGTTTTTTGCTCTGTTGTTCCTTTTTTTGTTTTGTGGTCTGATTTATGTGCGGCCAACACAATGAAGATTGGTTTATAAATAAAACTAACACTGAAATCCCAACAAATGTTAAAAAACTACTATCATTAGGTCCAAAATTTGCTCTACCAATAGACAAACAAAATTTCCCAATTTTTAAATGTATAGCTGATGGAGAGGACATCATCCAAACTAATAAAGAGAAAGAAACCCAAGAAATGGCCAGAGCTAAGTTTGTAATGACTATGGACAATTATCTTAATAAACGGTCATTAACAATACAAGAGAGAGAAATAATCAACACAGTGGGTGAGACTAAAAAATTTTTGAACAAAAATAAGAATATTTTAATTTTGAAATCAGACAAGGGAAATACTACTGTAGCAATAGATAAAACTGAATATGAGACAAAAACGAAAAATATGTTACAAGACATTTGTACCTACAAACGATTGAAAGTTGATCCAACTTCAAAACTACAAACACGTAACAACATTTTGGTAGAAAAATTACTAAAACTAAATATAATAGAAACAACTGACAAATGCAAATTGCTTAATAATGTAGCCATCGCACCAAGACTCTATGGACTTCCTAACATTCACAAAAAGGACACACCACTAAGACCTATTTGCTCATCAATTAATTCACCATCATATGGACTATGTAGATTTATAGTGGACATATTAAAAAACATAACTAAACATTCAAAATATAATGTTAAAGATGCAATAGAATTTAGAAGAAAACTGACACATACTCATCTTTCGGATGATGAAGTTTTAGTATCCTTTGACGTGATATCCCTGTTCCCTAGCATACCTGTGAATTTAGCAATAGATATAATTAAGAAAAAATGGGAGAAAATTGCGGAACACACGAAGATACCAAAAGAATTATTTATCGACATACTAAAGTTTTGTATTAAAGACAACAGATACTTTAAATATAATAATATAATATACGAACAATTGAAAGGCATGCCAATGGGTTCACCAGCATCGCCGGTAATCGCAGACATAGTGATGGAAGAACTGTTAGACACTGTAATGCAAAAATTTGAACAAAAACCAAGAAAATTAACAAAATATGTAGACGATCTATTTTGCATAGTCAAAAAGAATGTTGTGGAAAAAACATTAGAAACTATGAACAGTTTCCACAGACAGATACAATTCACCATGGAACTAGAAAAAGATGGAAAGTTGCCATATTTAGATGCAGTGATAATTAGAAGACAAAACACAATAACAATAGACTGGTACCAGAAACCTAATGCTTCAGGTCGCCTTATTAATTTTTATTCCAACCACCCAAAACATATAAAAATCAACACAGCACACAATTTTGTAAAAAGAGTACTACATATAAGTGATGAAATATTCCATACAGTGAATTTGAAAAAAATTAGTTATATATTACAAAAAAACAGTTTCCCACCTACTATGACAAAATATATTATAAAAAATGCTATAAAGTCCATCAACAAAATTCCGGCAGAAAAAGAAGAAAAAATTTACAAGTCAATGACGCATGTCCCTGGTTTTTCGGAAAGAATAACGTATTCAAACATATATGACAGACAGAAGGTTAATATTGCTCTAAAAACTGACAATACACTTAATAAATTATTTTCGAACACTAAAACAAAAATAGATATGTTGGATAAGTCAAATGTTGTATACAAAATACCATGTAGGGGAGACGGGTCCAACATATGTAATAAAATATATGTTGGAACGACAAAATCAAAACTGAGAACAAGGTTGGCCGCACATAAATCAGACCACAAAACAAAAAAAGGAACAACAGAGCAAAAAACAGCGTTAGCAGCCCACTGTGCAATGAAAGCGCATTCTCCAAACATTGACGGTGTGAAAATATTACAACAAGAAAACAATTACAAAAAGAGATACACCTTAGAAATGCTTCACATAATAAACACTCCCATGGACATAAGAATAAACTACAAAACAGACACAGAAAATTGCGCGCATACGTATAGACATATAATAACAAAATATAAACAAAAATAAACAAACAGACATTTAGTAAGCTTTTTGATTTTAAAAGATAAAGATTGCTTTACTCAAAGTAAGATAATCATTAAAATGTTAATGTAAAAAATTTTTTATAATGTTGTTAATTATGTTTTCTCAATGTTTTTAATTTGTAAAAATTTTTTTAAATATTTTAAAATTATAGTCCTGAAGAAGAGAACCGATGGTGATCGAAATATCGAATAAAAAATAAAATTTAATAAAACAAAGGAGTTTTATTTAATATATGACCTAGAGCCTAAATAAAAACAGCCAAAAAATTTTTTTTTTTTTTTTATTTGAAAAAAGTTCTTGTCTTGTTAAATTTCTAGCTCAAGGCTACTCAATAGTGAACGTATTTTTTCGGTAAAAAAAATCATATCATATGTTCGTATGTATCATGTAGGCTTCTTTAAATACATTTTTAGATTTTTTACATTTTTATTAAAAACTAGCTGACCCGGGCAAACCTTGTTTTGCCTTCAAATTTGCACTACATCGGCATAGCAATTATTGTTCAAATAAAGGTATCGGGCTAATTAACCCCACTACACGCTGGTTAAGGACCCAACGCCTTCAGCAAAACGCAGCATAGGCTTATCGCGCTAATCTCTATTGGGCAAAACACAAAAAACAAAATATTGGGCCATCTGTCGGACCAACTTCAAACTACACAGAAACACTCCTCACGTCCTATAGAACATGTATATAAAGTTTGGTCAAAATCGGTGCAGTAGTTCTTGAGTTACGGTGCAAAAACACACACACAAAACTAAGTATTGCGCCATCTGTCGGACGAACTTCAAACTACACAGAAACACTCCTCACGTCCCATAGAACATGTATATAAAGTTTGGTCAAAATCGGTGCAGTAGATCTTGAGTTACGGTGCAAAAACACACACACAAAACTAAGTATTGCGCCATCTGTCGGACGAACTTCAAACTACACAGAAACACTCCTCACGTCCCATAGAAAATGTATATAAAGTTTGGTCAAAATCGGTGCAGTAGTTCTTGAGTTACGGTGCAAAAACACACACACAAAACTAAGTATTGCGCCATCTGTTGGACGAACTTCAAACTACACAGAAACACTCCTCACGGCCCATAGAGCATGCATATAAAATTTGATCAAAATTGGGCTAGTAGTTTTTGAGTTTAGCGATCACAAACATACACGTAATTTTTATGTACATATATAGCTGACACCGTGCTCAAAATATCTTCGGAACTACATAACCGATTTAAGAGTTTGATATCTCGTTTAGAAGAACATAACAACGGCTTTCAAAAAGAAATTAAATTAAAATAAAAAAAGCACAAAAAATAAATATATGTATATATCATTGGTGGTGCAAGATGAAAATTACATTTTGCCACGCCCCTCCGCCCACAGACCGAAAATAAAAAATCGGACTTCACAGTGTCACCCGCCCGAGTATTCTGAAGGTTCCCTGAAAATTTCGTTAAAATCGGCCCAACCGTTTTGGAGCCATTACGTTACATACATACATACATACATACATACATACATACACACATCCAATTTTATATATATAGATAACTAGCAGACCAGGCGAACTTCGCCTCGCCCCAATTTTAAGCCTTCAGACAAACTTTCTATTTTTTAATTTGAAAAGCCATTAAGGAATAATTTCAAACAAAATTTCATACAAAAACTCGATTTTCGATTTTTCCAATTTTCCGACTTTTCCGGAGGGATTTTCCAAAATTTTCTTCCATAAAAACCTTCTCCTCGAAAATACGAACAACTCACAAGAAGTTTTACAAAAATCGGCCAAGCCGTTCTCATTTTATGAATTATTGGATTTTGCCACGCCCCTCCGACCACAGACCGAAAATAAAAAATCAGACTTTACAGTGTCACCCGGCCGAGTATTCTGAAGGTTCCCTGAAAATTTCGTCAAAATCGGCCCAGCCGTTTTGGAGCCATTACGTTACATACATACATACATACATACATACATACACACATCCTATTTTATATATATAGATAGATTCAATACATACACATGCAAACCAATAACAATAAACATCGACTGGCAAAACAAATGCTGTAAATGAATTAAGGAACACTGAAACGATATAATTTCATAGAACATTTTTTACAGAAATTAGAAATTTTGAAATTCGAAGGCCTAATAAAATCTCAAATACACGTATGTTTAAAAAAAAACTAATTGACATAAGATTTTTTACACTGCTAACAACTTTAACGTATATTTGCATTACGCTGTCATAAAATACAATAGTCAAAAAGATTGATTCCAATCGACCGAGTAGATTACAATATGCCAGCTTTTTGCCACTTTTATTTCCTGTTCGCTTACTGTGGAACCTTATCTTTTATGGTGTCCTACACTTGCATCAGCGAACTTTCTACTTAGAACACTGTTCAAATTCAAAAGAGTCTACTATTGAGTAACCAGAATTCATTCTTATAGTATATGAGGCATTAACTACCAAAACATTGTTCTGAATTATGTAATGTGTGATGATTATAGATCAAAAGGAAAGTTGGCTAGAATCTGATATTTTGGGTAGATATAAGCTATACAATCGATGATGTCTTTAGCGGAAGAGGTAAAATAAGTTGAACGTCTCAAAAAAAAAACACAAATGCAAAATACGTACACAAACATTTTCAGTCATATTTCTAATTGCCACACAAGAGTTACGATAGATGCATTGCAGCGCAGTGATCATATTAGTTAAGTTGCCTCAAGACAAATATTTTGCATTAAATCTATTGACGCATTTTCTACTGTATGTTTTTAGGCGTATACGTTATATAAAAGTATGCAAAATATAACGTATACGTTTACATATACCAGCATATGTTTTGTTTATCTAAATTCAAAAGGACAAATATAAGTAGTAGAGACTGTCCTTTTGATTGACTGTTCTTCTACTCGAAGTTTCATCAAATCCTTCGAAATCAAACATAAAACATAAAACTAATGACTGAATTTTATATTGTGAGGGTGACATGGACCCCAAAACATATAACAACATGTCAAGGGCACAAATTTAAAGGGTAAAGTAATGGAATGTTTGTTTGAAGAATTAGTAAACAGGGTTGGTTCTTGAGCTCTTCCGAACTGTTAATTGAGAGACCAGCTAGAGCTTTGTTGTGTTGGTTATTTCCTAATGTTTTATTGTCATGATGTTTTGTTTTATCAAAAGATCAAATATTCAACACGATTTGCAACAGACTTTCCGCTAGTGAAGAAAAAGGAGCAGGGAAGTGTTCGTAGGGGTGAAGAAATTTATATTCGGACTAGTGCTAGTGTCTTCACTTTGAGCTGGCAAGTACCCTTTTAACTGCTTTTGCCAAGTAGCTAATGCTACTTTAGTGTATGATAATGGTTTTCTTAACCATATTGTATGGTGGAGATTATATAACTACACCATCTTGGCAACTGAGTTGTGCTTTCCCCATACCATCATGTAAAAAACTTGATATCTATGTATCGTGAGGATGATGCCGGAAGGCAGATAAGAACACCTTATGATAAATATCCACAAAGATTGCGTCAAAAGGAATATCTTTTTGAAAGAATCTTGTCCATAACGGTTAAGAAAGAATAAAGAAAAATAAAAAAAAACTCAGGCTGTTGAAAAAGTTGAATAAAACAACTCCTCCTAGGATATATAAAGGATTAACAGAATAGTGAAGACCTGGCGGGGACAAAATCGTCTTGGATAATATATTTTATATGACACCACTGGCACTGAACTTGAGCCTATTAATTGATTTTTGTTCTGCTTTCTTATATGGTATGGACTCCGCATAAATATAGTTTTGCGGTACGAGGGTGTCTTCATAAGTACGTGACTCAAAAAAACTGTTTCTGTCAACAAGCGCGTGTCAATTAATACCTGTCAAAATTTTTACGATTACAATGGTACAAAAGGTTTTTACTGAATTTCGTTATGACCGTACGAAGAAACATTTAAAAAAATTATGATATGATGTTGGCCGACTGGCTTAATGGTTTCAGTTCTTACTGATCATTCGGGTATAAGACAGCTTTTCACAATAAGGTGTGCCGCGTCTACTCACGCAGTCATGTGACAAGTTTTCAGCAGTGTTTGGCATTGTTTAACCGCAATATGAATGAGTTTTTTCGCCATTTCATAGCCGTGGGCGAAACATGGATCCACCATAACACAGCAGAGACCAAGTAAAAGCAGTAAAACAAGTCGTTGAATTGGCGCCGCAAGAAGCCAATGTGAGTTTGTCAACCAGTAAAATCTTGTCGTCCCTTTTTTTTGGTGCACGCGATATAACCCACATTGACTACCTTCAAAAGGGAAAATCAATCAAAGGGGAATACCATGCCGACTTATTGGGTCGATTTATTAAAAAAAAAGCCAAAGAAAATTCAAGCATTTGAAGTTTCCATGGCGAAATTCTATAAATTAGGATACGAATTAAACCCTTATCCATCCTTTTCTGGGGGTTAGACCCGAGAAACTATTTCTTGTTTCCAAGCTCAGAAAATGGCTCGACAAAAATAGATTTGGTTCCAACGATAACATCATCTCACACACCAATACCCATTTAGATGAGTTCTACAGTTCTTAATTTTTGGAACGAATAACCAAATTTGCAAAACAAACACAATTTTCCTGAGCGTGATACTCAATGAGTATTGAAATATTTATAATTACAAATAAAATATTTTTCACAATTTAATAAAAACTTGAGCTTAAATAATATTTTTTTAATAAAATATTTATAAAAAGGTCAAAAAGTATAGAGATATTATTGAAAATAATTTTTTATCCAAAAACATCTGTTTGAAATAAAAAGTCATGGAGTTATTGAACCATCCTCGTACTACACTCTGAGTGAGCAAAATATTATTAAGCATTACATTCCCGGTGGGCGCCACTAAATGTTAACAAATTTTGTAACAAAAAATTTTGTATTTTTTTCTTAAAAATTTAGTTTTAAAAGTTATTTTAGACTATATCACGCTTTGAAAATTTAAATCCTATGCTTACTGGCGTTACATTAAGGGACAGGCCATTTGAAGGAATATTAATATGTTCCTATGATGCCAAAATGGTTGGCGACTTATTTTTTTAAGCAATTCAGACTTCTTCCTTTTTAGGCTATTGTAACAAAATATCCTTTAGTAAATATGAATAAAAGATTTATAGTCCCTGTCCCTACTTTCATTTTATAATCCTTTTATCAGTTTGTGTAATGTAAGTCGAACAAAAATAAATGCAACATAAGATAATGTTTCTTTATCTCGGTATAAATAGAAAATGGCAGCTCTCTTAGAAAAAACTGTCTATAAAAACGCCATTTAGTAAAAAAAAAATCGAAAGGTACTGTAGAACCGAAACCCATTAAGGATCTATCAACAACATCGTTATTCTCTAGAGCCAGTATAACAGTTTTTACTAGTGTTTGGGTTTAAAAGGATTTTAGGATTAATAAACTTTCCATGACGCTAACTACTATAAAGGTTTTGTGAGTTTTTGTGGCACCAAAATTACATGTGGACTATTCACTTGTAAAAGGGGTTTCTTTTACTACCTTTTTATCTGCTAATGATTACGAACAAAGCCAATTTTTTGTAGTTGTAAAAGGGTCTATTTAGTTGCAAACATCCTTTTTACCTCTTTTCCATTGTGTTGTACGCAAAAATATGCAAACTAAGGCAAACATTATAATACAGTTGTTTGCTTTTACAAGCCCCTGTCATTTGTAATGAGATTAACATTTCGTTCTTTAAAATTACTTGCATGTATTTATTTCCACTTGCTGGAAGTTTCCCAAATTTATAAAGGTAAAGTTAATAAGATTTAAAAAGTTTCTTTCTAAGCGGTGAACTAAAATAATGTTAAATACATTTAAATAAGCATCACGAATATCTTGCAACAACTTGGAAATCTTGCAATTAAAAACCTAAAAAATCTTTTAAAAATAGTCCAATTAAATTTTTCCCATGTCGCATTGAAATACAATTTCTTTCTAAAAAATATACGCAAGACTGGCCTCTTTGAAGTTGATAAAAAAATATAGGCTGACGAATGTTTTTATATGTCCTTGTAAGCTGTATAAAGGAGCTTATACAAAAACTTATCCTATAAACTTTAAGCTGAAAATAAAATAATGAAAACTCATGCGCATTTGCTATTTAATTTGAATCCTGTGCACTTTTTATAATTAAAATTTATAATTTAAATCTTAAATTTACGAAAAGGCAACACCAGTTTTGTCAACAAGCATTTCTCAGTTGACCAATGTCAAAATTTGAACAAACTAAGACATAAAGTTTATCTTGGACAGACATAATAGCATGTGATTTAAGGAAATAGTGGAAAAAAATGAATATTAAGCATTATTTTTTGCGGAAAATGGACATCAGTTTTTTTATATTGAGGTCTATCCGGAGTGAAGGAGATACGATTAGTTTTTAATGATATTTTAAGATATTTTACGATTTTTAATAGATCTCGTTTACTTTTAATTATTAGGTGGAAATTTTGATACTATTTGTAAGGTGATCCTTAATCGTCTACATTGTTTTAGCTGTAACTCTAAGTTAATTAAAATAATTATATTAAACTTAACAACTGATCGACTACGAGATCTTCGACAGTTTTGGATAACATGGGTCGACTTTCGTAGTTCACGAGTATTTTCAACTCAGCATCGCAACCTTGGTAATATACCCTTCAAGAATTATATTGCAGTGAATATTTGGAGCTGGCATCTGATCTCTCCACAAAAACTTTCTTTTCAGTTTGAGCGAAACCCGACAAAAAAAATTATTCTGACAAAGCTACAAGTTTTGTTGGAGCTTATAATAAACTTAATGATATTAAGAAAACCTTATTATATGAAAACGTCTTTGAAACAACAGAGACTTGTGTATTGCTTAATGCCAACTCGAGTTTCATATTTGGGTTGCTGGTGGACCCTCAACGAAATCAGCTAAAGCGTTGAATATATTTGTGGTTGAAGTAGAATTTCAGGCATATTGCTACAACGTCAGATAAACTAAATGATGGATAAACTCTGAAACCTGGTCACCTTCCAGTTGGTTCAGCTTTATTTGCACTTCCTGACGAAAAGTTCAATGTCAATAAATCTGGAGCTCTAACTCATTGGTAGAGGATTCTAAGAAAGCGTTTTCACTGCAAGAACAAACTAAATGGTTTGAGTTACAACGTAACATTATGTAATGTCAACTAATTATAGTTTGTTACGAAAACGAGCCCCCACAACATTGCCAGCTTAACCATGCAAACCAGCTTATTACCAATCCTGTTGGAAAGGTTTGAGTTGTAGGACTTAAATTACAAAAAATTTCGCTATAAAATGCTCCTTTACCTTCGCTCAATACATATTAACCGACGGCTCTGTTAGCGGGGGCACATGTCTGATAAGATCAAGTGTATCACTACTTAAATTAAGTTCATAGAGAGAATTAATTTCAATTCTTATGAATTTTAATTTGAAGAACATTTTTATTTCCTGTCATGTATCTACTTCCATATGTACAATTATGCGTGTGTGTTTATTTGGTTGCTGTTATAAAAATTTTTATAAAATAATTGTATTTCTTTTATTAAGATTTACTTATCACTAACGTTTGTTAACTACACCAAATTATATACACACATACGTGTGCATTTTGTACGAATAAAGGACGTGTTTTTTTTCAACTATTAAAATTTCTATTCTTCTTTGTGCACTTGAGTGATTAAGTTGTGAAAAATATTTTTCAATTATCATATTTAAATTTTGATGCTTTTAGTTGTTCAAATTATATCATATTGATTATAAAAAAATTTTAAGGTCCCAAATACGAAACCTTAATTCAATTGAATGTCAACACTAAAGTTTCAATCCAATACTTTTATAAAATTTCATCCTAAATACTTCATTGGAACCTGCTGAATTCATTGTAGAACTTTTGCTGCCGTCCTTTCACTATCGACTTCTCAATATTTTGTACTAAAAAAATTGCCTATAAAACTATTTTATATCATTTTTCCTCTTGAAAAGGACACAAAAACCATCATCATTATTACATCATTTCCCATCAGATTGAGTTTTTCTGTAAGAGTTTAATGCCACTTTATTTGTTGCTATAGAACTTGATCGAGTAAATTTGAAATTCCTTTTGTGGTTATAAATAAAAAAAATTTACTCATTCTGTTGTTGTTCTTACTGTTTTTGTCATTTGTATATATTTTTAGGAATGTATGCATATAAAGGAAATTACTATCCCTCGCAACCTTTTTTGGAAGATAAATAAAATTGTGTTTGATTAAAACCCAAAAGTTGTTGTTTATACAAATTTTCTCTACTCCTTTATGGACTCATATTACATGGTGCTATTTGGTGTTTGTTGCTACATTTGTGTGGGCAGTTTAACATTATTAAGTGATTCAGAGATAAGCAAGTCAAGTGCCCAACAACATAAATGTTGACGTGGAATAAAACCATAACATACATATTTTGTTTGCTTCCAATGAACTCGAGTCCCTAAGTGAGTTATAAAAAAAGGAAAGGAAGGTTTGTCGTTGTGGTGATTCATAGTTTCCTATTCTGACTAAACTCAATGACGTAAATCAATAATGGAAACAAAATATATAAAATATGTGTTTAGAATGATCTGAAAGCTTTAATTTTTAACTATGGAAATAAATTTCTTCATCTCCAACCTCATACACGAGGGTGGACCAATAAGTCCGTGTCTTTTTTAATAAAATACAGGTTTTTTTATTAAAAAAAAAACATTGTATTTTTCAGCATGGTCGCCCTTGAGCGCTACTTTTTTACCATTTCCTAAAAACACGATTTATCGAGGTCATCAAAATAGATATTTGTTTGTTAGATGATTTGGAAATATAGTCACTCGGAGCTAGATCCGAAAATAGAGTGGATAAGAGAGTGATTCGTAGCCTAATTCATGGAATTAGGCCATGAATATGTGTGCACATTGCATTCTCCTGGTGGAAAAGATTTTCTTTCCTAATCAAATGCAGTCGCTTTTTTTCTTCATTAAGTCGTCCTAATAAATTAAAATAATATTGTCCATTGATTGTTTTACCACTTTGAAAAACGGTTGCAAACTGTCAAATCCACCTTTTCCTTCTTTAACACTGATTCACCTCGAAAAACCCACGATTTTTACTGCTGTTTGGTCTCTGATATGCTGTGATGGATCGGCGTTTCGTTTGTGATTACAAAACGACGCAAAAACTTCTCTACATAGCGATTGAACAACGACAAACATTCTTGCTTTTTTATAAAGAGAAGTAACACTCAGGCAATAAATGCCTTCTACTTAAGGTGTTACTTCTTAGTGAAAGGGATAGTGTAGAGAGAACAGGTAATCAAATGAGAAGAAGAGAGAGAGAGAGCCTAAAATAGTTTTAGGCGTTTTTTGTGTGTTAGTTTTTAATAGCAGAATTTCAGCGTCCCTGGTGTTTAGTAGAGGCATTAACTTTCTTTGTTGCTTGTACTGTTCAGTGACCAGTGCTATGCCTTCATCACTCACACAGTTCAACAACAATTAATACAATGCCACACCAACGTAAATCAGAAAAACTTATGATATTTATGACTTGTCTTGAACAGGAATCGAACCCAAGCTCTCGCGGTAATTACTTCAGCCAACAGAACACTATTGTGTTTGTGGTCAATGCGGCACACATCTTACGGAAAGCTGATCACTCAAAATTTAAATTAGTAAGCCATGTGATATGTACATATATGGCTTACACAATCTATGGACACTACTATCTCGTGAATTAGTGTAATTGTTTCAGTTGTAGTGAACTCAACTGGGTTTCCAGAATGTACTTGTACGGCTGCAATGAAATTCAGCGAAGGATTGAAATTCCCTACTTAGAGTGATGGTTTTTTCCGGAAAAAATAATGCTTAATGAACACAAGAAATTCACTTTTTTGTGATCTTCTCAAATTAAGCCATAGTCTGGTGTCAATGGCTGCACTAAATGTTGCATCTTTCTAAAATTTTATCAGGAGTCAACTATCCGATTCTTGTTAAATGGAGCAGTATTGCACTTTCATTCAGGGAACTATTGAACCACCCACTTAAACAAAATCAAGTTTTGTTTGATTTTTAACACGTTGTATACTCAATTTTAGGTTTTCATCAGCCTAAAATGCTGTCATCAGTCTAAAACATTTGTCATTAATGCAACATAAACGTGGTGCAAAAAAATATCGAGACTCTTTTGGTATAACCTCAGCTTAGCTTCAGATATGGTTATGATTTTTTTTCTGCATATAAAAAGGATACTGAGGAATGCTTATTCCATAATAAGTCCTGATTTTTAAGACATATAATTGTTTCAGTAAGTAAGAGATATGTCTACGAAATCAATAGTAACGACTTTTCAAAAGGAAACCTTACGCATGCAACGACTTTAATATTATGGAATTTTTATGATATATGTAATACGTAGGAAGGCTCTAGATTTCCAAGGACAATATTGCAAAAACGAATTCAGCTACATGTTCGTTTTTATCCCATTTGCAATCTTAATTATTCATGGTATTGTGAAAGTGAGTGCTTAAAACTAATTGATTATATTGTTAAAGTCAGAATACATGATTGGTTATAAGCGATAGTTGGTACCTGCTGCAGATTGCTGACACACATGTTTATATTAATACATATATGAATTTGAATTTGAATTACCTTAAATTTTTATCAAAGGAAAGGAAATTAACTGAAAATCCAATCAATTTGTAAACATTATTAACTTGACTTTAGAACTCCTCATCCTCAATGAAAAATAATTTTAAGAAATTCTTTGCCCCAATAGTAAAGTGCAGGTCTCGAACTTGAGCCAGAGTAACCAAATCTTAAGGACAACCATCAGATGTTAAAATTTCCTAAATTGAAATTGCAATAGTCAAAATATGTCTGTATAACAATGACGTTTTATTTTTGTTAAGCTGAAATTTTCATGGCTCTCAAAAATCCAATGGTTTAATGTTTCCAGAAAGTAAAGTTGAAAAAATTTTTATTCCAAATATGAAGTACATGCACAAATCTGTGAAACTCAATTTTAAAATACTTTCTTTAATAAAAATATATGTATCTCTTAATATCTACACGAAACTAATTAAAATCAACTGGTGATAAAACTACTTTCACATGTATAGAAAGAAATCGTAACTGCTGGTAAATTTGTATGCCTCTAAGGTGTAAAGTTTATTCCCAGTGGTAAAAAAAAACCAATTCTACCTTAATATAAATTTATTTTCTGTGCAAAATATCATTAAACGTTTACTTTTCGAAACATAATTAAGACAGCTTCCAAATCAAGAACATCTTTCAGTGACAAGCCTTTATTAGAATAATTGGAAATTAGCCAACCACGTTTACAATACTTACGGATCCTAATCTCAGCATTTTCATGACTTTTTTGGGAGTTCCTATTTTACTGGGATATTTATTAATAAGTTATTTTTAAATAACTGAAACCAGAGAATTCCGAACTAAAAATTATTCTTTATATTATGAATTTTATTACCAATGATAAAGTAATTACTCGTACTGACTAGCTATGCAAGTAAAATTTATTTTTTTTCTGTCAACTAAGCTGCGTAAAGGCCAGAGTTTTATTGCTGCTAATTAAAGCATTAATAACTTTCAGCCATCATCAAATTTATACGCTTATCGAAAACCCACAAGAGGGTTTTGAATATTCAATTATATTTATCTACTTGTAAATTACAGAAAAATAAGTACAAAAATCACTCAATACAAAAGCCGTCTTTTATACAAACAACTCAAAAAAAATTATGAATACATTTGTTCTGTTTTCTTCAAATACGTTGTCACTTATTAAGAAAGCACAGTTTCAGTCAATAGAAAATTCAAATCTTTCTAGGTGAACCCTTTCTTTGCTTGTCACAAATTTCGAAACTTATGGAATATTACCGATAATTTTTCAAAAATAAATTTTTGGTCCTCTGATTCATTCATAAATTGCTAAATACTAAAAGGAAGCATATGCCTACAGCGACATTTGGATACAATTTCATTGCATACTTTTGTGAACCCAAGTATGCAGCCTAGTGCGTATGAGCAATATTTTGGTTCCACACCTTCCAGTTTCGGTTGGAAGTTTTATATTTTCAAAAATTGCGCACAATTAAAATTTCATATTTTTATTACAGTTTAGAGGGTCATTTTGTAAAACGAATTTAGTTTGAGCGTTTGATATTTATATGGAAAGGGTTCCAATGTATAAAAAATTTAACGATAATAATGATTTTAAGAAAACGCGATTAAAATCTGCAACTGCCGCCAAAAGAGGTCGCCAGATGGGTCATGGAAAGCAGATGCCATGTATGTTCAAATTTATAGTTGGACAAGATTTCATGTTCTTTCAGTATTTTAAAATTATTTACTGTGATCTCAAACATATGGGAAAGTCCGGGAATTAAAATTTCCTTTAGACTGAACAATCTTTTTACTGTCTATCCACTGGTGGCAAAGCCAATAAAATGACAAATGGAGTGCCTTCGTAGACTAGCAGCTAGTTTACTAGACTGGTAGTCCGAAGGTCGCAGGTTCGACTCCTGCCGCAGACTCCGGGTGTCTCTGCAGATAAGCCAAGTAGCTTCGCAGTTTGTGTTTGTTAATTAATTA
Organism: Germaria angustata; assembly: GCA_963681545.1. Classification (NCBI taxonomy): domain Eukaryota; kingdom Metazoa; phylum Arthropoda; class Insecta; order Diptera; family Tachinidae; genus Germaria; species Germaria angustata. Next base: position 66,554,878 of record OY813000.1, read on the forward strand.
AAAAAAAAAAAAAAAAAAAAAAAAAAAAAAAAACATGGAAACGTTTTTTCAACTGCAATTGAAACCATCATGCTAGTGGTGCATAACGAATATAATTAATATAATTGATCACTAGGCTGATCGCTAATTTTGAAAGAAAATATTACAATGTTAAATTTTGTCATTTATGATATATAGGATGATATTGTAAGAGCTTTCGGATTCGATTTAAAAAAGGCATACAATTTAATTTAGAAGGATTTATATAATTCTATGTTTAAGGATAATTTCATGTAATTGTTGACTGCGGCTACTAGAGCTATACAAATTTAACACAAACAATTGTTGGTCAACCAGTAGCAGAACAATAAGATTTAGTTCAACTTAACTTCTTTTCTGGACAGAACATCATTAACAAAACATTTTGTACTTTATGGAATTGATGCACAGCGGTGTAGATTTTGAACAATGGGTGTCTATTCAATATCCTTCACATTTTGCTCTTTCAATATGCCAGTAATGGCTTCACAAGTGGTAATGAAAGAGAATTTAATTGGAAAATGTAAGCACTGGAGAAACAAAATACACTTATATCTTTATTATATGTTCTTTTGTACTTAATGAACCTAGTGCTGCTTCTGTGTTAGGGGAATCTGGGTATTTGTAAGCTCTTACCATTTTTCTATATTTCATTTGTATTAAAAAGCTCATTGTGTATTTTTTATATATACCCTTAAAATTAATATTAAATGACTTACTTTCATTTCTATGACATCAGTAACACAATACTAACATCATCAATTCTAAGGCCTTTCTTTTGGTAAAATTAGCACAAGTCCTTTCAAACATTTAGCAGCGCCTTAGCTTCAATGGCTGATACACTGGAAGCAAATAATATTTTAAAGAAATGGTCACAAATATTTTCATTTGTTTGGAATTTAAAGTTCATAAAATATGCAAAAGGATTTAAATTTTTATATTAAAAAAAATAATAAATATCCTTTTATATTTTTTTAACATACATTTCGAAAGTAGTTTTTGCAGAATTTTCTTACATTTTTCATGCCACCTTAATTGTTTTATCCGATCATATTTTTAGGTAATTGCTGGCACAAATGTTGCACCATTATCACAAGCAGAAATATTCATTCCTTTTAAATTAATTTAAAGGCAAATGCTTAAGTACTACACACTTGTATTTTAAGTAGACGCCTGCAGACAGAAAAAATCTTTTTAATAATTTAACGAATGCATTTAACAACTGTAATTTTCATAATTGAAATTATTCAACAAAAAATTTGCACTGTGGTATTAAGCAAAAATGTTATTCAATTTGTCCTAATGTTTTCATTTTCTACTAATGTTTTTTTATTTCCTTTTTTTTTAATCTCTATTAAATATAATAAATTTTTTCCAACGTACAAATTGTTTAACAAAGTTTATATGATGGGCTTAATCACATTCTTCCAATATCATAAATTGCATAGTTAATTTGTTTCCACTTTCAAAGTATCCTTTGTGATTGTATCAACTAAAATATGTAAATTTTTAGATCATATACGAGTGTATAAATACATATACTTACGTATGTACACATATACATACATTGAAATATATACGATATACGAAAGCGGTTTGATAACTAATTTGGAAAAAAAATTTTGACAAGAAAGCATTTAATATCTCAACACATTTTCCTTTAATCTCCAGCGACTTGCTAGTTTTTTATTCCCTCCAAACAATAAGATTTTGCAAGGGCCTCACAATAGGCGTTTGTTGCAATAATGGTCTCTTTGATGATACAAATCTCTTTACACTCATTAGTTTTTTTATATATATTTGGAAACAGGACATGTTACCAAGAAGCTGCATGGATGGATTTTTTTGATACCATGACTGCACATGTACTCAGGTGTGCATTGATGAAGTAGGCACGTTTTTTTCTTTAAATCAATATTGGATATCTCTAAAAGTTCTGATTGATATTTGTTTTACCTTTATCAAGGCAATCGGTATGAATAACACCGCGTACATCCCAAAAAACTTTAGTCATGACTTTGTTGGCTGATAGACCCATCTTATTCTACTATGACGCATGTTCACCCGAAGCCACCCATTGTTTTAATTATTCCTCAGTCTCTGGTGTCCTGTAATAGGTCCCTGTTTCGATCACAGATGCTAAATGGCCATTTGAGGTGATCACACAGTTTCGCTTATAGTCGAATGTGAGCGATCGTTGCAACCATTGCATCTACAGCTTTTTCATATACATACAAATATTCATGCAAATTATGATGTACACGATCAGTCACATCCACCTGACGCACTGCCATTATTCGATCGTCGATAGATTTGATCGACTATTTCGAGCGTAACGACCTTAATCCGGGCGGCCTGAATGTCTGGCCTAATTTGTACTAGTACAGTCACAACGACACTCATTCAATTAAATTTTGGCCAATGAAATTGATATTGCAGACGTAGTCCAAGTAGCATTTATCAAGATTTTCCTTTGATTCTGTGCTGTTTTTCTTTACGTAAAAAATTCTGTTTAATCAGCACACGAAATTAACTTTATTCCGTTTTAGTTAAAATTAACAAGTTCGCCTGCTTTCAATGGCTGTCGAAACTAACAGACGCAGCTTTTTCAAAACTCAAACACAGTCTAGTAATAGATAATGGTTAACTGGAACCGTATTGCATCAAAAGCTACTACGCCGAATATAAAAAAAAAATTAAGGAATCATCAAACTGCTCTCGTAGATCAGCAGCTTAGCATTAAGCCAACAATAATTAACTTTTTATATCTTGTGACCAAATTATGTTCATTTATGTTGGAGGCAAGTGGACAAAACTCTATTAAAAATATTTTATGGTATATAAGTTCCCTTCATTCCTTTCAGGAGCATAGGGCCTCCATCCATATTTTTTGAGGTTTCGTTAATCAGATAATTTCAGATAAGCAGGTGACTAGTCCACTGTATCATATTCTAATGATGGCACTGTCATCTAAGACAATAGACTGGCTGAATGTAATACACATTTATATAGCGAACCGCTTAATATAACAGATGCCTGCTTGCAACCTTCCCAACTAGAAGAACAGATGCTGCAGACGCCTCTGACAATTCGCCGATGTTTTACAGGTGTCAAGAACATCGTCCTGGGGCCACCACATGGAGATTTGTGAGCTGACTCGAAGTGTAATTGATAAGCATCATCCTGATTTCAAGTACAGCCAATCAGAATCATTATAGCCCCTGGTCCCTTGTTAAAATTATTATATGGAATATATTGTGGTAGCAGTAGTATTTAACATACAAAGGAAACAATTTTGTTGGTAAATAGTCAAAATTATTAGATGATTCTTTGGTAATAATTTCTCGTAATTCTAATTTATATAAATTTATTAATGCCATAGATTTTCATTATTATGTTTTTATTAATTTTTTTCAATTATACTAGTACTCAGGCGATGGTCCCTACTCATGCAAACCAATGTGATGGTACTAGAAAGACAGGTTATGATAAGGACGATGGAAGGAGTAGTGTTAGTGGATATTCGACTTAAGTTTTTTAACACTTGGAGTGGCAGGGAAGACATTTTCGGGGAGCAACTGGATCATGAATCTAACAACGTCAATCATTAGTCGAAACGACGGGGTTCACATGAAGGCAAACTATTCCAAATCCTTGCTGCTAGGAAATAATCTGCTCATGATAAGATTAGAGTGTGTTGGACATATTAATACCTTCGTCCAAGTAGAACGCTCAAACTTAAATATTTCATATATGTATGTATACATGACGGCCCGCCATTCTTCATTAATTTCTAAAAATTTGTGTGAGCTGGTCAATAAAATTTGAGCCTAAAGTTCTGGCTATATTTTTCACAAGTGATCTAAGTATCACTAACCGAAATTAAAAATCGTTCACATAAAAATTTATACTTCTCAATAATAAAAATTAAGGAAGTGAATCGATACCATTTCTTTGAATAAGAAATGCCACGCCTACTTAAAATATGAACCAATACAATTTTAAAATTTTTACACTTTCTTGATATTAAGCGATACATCCTGCAAAATTTAAGAAGATCGTTGCTAAGGCTTTAAAATATATAAAAATGTGTATAATTATGAAAACCCAACAGCAAATATATTACCCTTTATGTACTTGTATTTTCACGCTCACGATAAAAAAAAAATTATGAATATTTAATAATACCTGCATACATACATAAGTACATACATACGAGTATGTATGTAAGACTATTCAAGCTGGCATTCTATTCATAAAAGATCATTGAACCGACATCTATTTACTTGCACTGAAAAGCATGCACAATTATGTCTTGGTGCGGACTGTAGTAGTTCTCTTTTTATTTGTTTTTTCTTTTTCTATACACCTTTTCGTATTAACACGTGAGCAGAGAAAATGAGGTAAATAATGTCTACAGTTTTAGACATGTTATTATTTTCTATTGAAAACTGCATTCGTAGTGTGATGATAAACAGTGGGACGAAATGGTTTACATATTTCACGAAAAAATTTTCAGAAATTTTGTTATTCCAATATTGAAACAAAATATTTTGCAAATATACTCGTATTTATTTTGATTTTTATATGTATAATTTAGTCCCTTGTTTCTGAAAAACTGCCCTAGACTTCTGATGGAATTTAAAAAAGAGATGATTCTTAATTGTAATTTTAATAGTCCATTATTTCTTTGAACGGCGAAATAGTTGTGCTATTTAAAGAGTTTTTCTTGTTTTTAAATTAGAATAAACTTTTGGACTTATTAGATGATTTGTTGCTTTAAGAAATATTAATACACAGGGTGCGAAAGTATTTGGCTAGTCTGTAGAAACAACCAAATTATGCGGCAGCAAAAGAACCTTCAAGTCTTAAACTATTAGTCTAGTACACTAGCCACTAGTTCACGAGGACACTAAGAGCAAAAAAAATCTTTTTTTAATAAATAATTTTATTATACTTAGCGCTGTCAACACCGCAGTCAATTTTTTGCCAACACCACTGTAACTCAACACCAAGACTAATTTGACAGACGACGTTGGCTATTTAGCGTTTATATTAATGAAATACAATACAAATGTTACATAAACATATTAAAATGGACATTTTTCTAATTCGAATTATGAAGAAAATGGAAAAAAGACTGATAGTGCCAAGAAGGTTACTCAGGCAGAAATAAAAGGTCTCTAAACTGCCAAATGAAGAGTAAGTGGTAAATTCAAATTCAGTTGCAAAACATATATTTTGTTATTTTTTAAAAAGGTTACAAACCTAGTTTTGGATGAACAAAACTCCATTTCAGCATATGCACCTGATTTGAAAAGCAGATTCTTATCAATAATTGTTCCGAGCACCAAGGATCGTATCAGCTGACTGTTGAAAATAATTTTAACGTGGAACTATCACAGGTGGTTGTATCAAAGATTTTGTCAGAAACTATAAATATTATAGAAAGAACGAATTCCTACAATGTGTAAGGTTTCAAATGAGAGATGCTGAAAATACTGAAATCTTGTGGAAACTCTTTCGAACATTTTATTTAAACCATCCAGGACAGTGGCTCTGTGAAACTCTATTGCAAGTGCGAGATTTTTTCTCAACTATTCTACAATTTTTTTTTTTTAATTTGCTTGAATTCCAAAATTTTGTTTTATTTTCTTTAACAAAAAATTAAGCAAAACGAGTCTACTTCAACGAAGTAAAATCGACATAATAATTCTTTGCAAATTCAGTCTATGGCATAAGTACTGAAAACATATAAAAATTCTTAGGAACGCAAGGTTCAAGCCAAAAGTTTTGCAGACGGATATGGATAATTTACCTTTTTTATACAAGTGCTTTCCTCTACGTAGTATCTTGATATTATTTTGGGATTTTAGTACTAGGGATGCAATAAGAACGATATAAAGTAGTTTTTTTCTATAAGACTTATACAAACCGAATGGCCCCATTACACCGGTGTTGGGTATATCTAACATTTGAACTCGAGTTTTTTATTTAGATTAGAGAAAAATCTTTTTTGTTATCTTTACTTTACTCCCAAATGTCAAAATTCAAGTCGAAAATGGCCAATAGCATTGAGTCCGAGTGTTTGTAACTATTTGTCAATATAAAGCAATAATAGGTAATAAACAAATTTACAGGAAATGCTGTGGTCAAGTTTAATTATCCAGTTAAAAAAATAACTTGCAGTGAAGTCAACAAGATACGAGTATACCACTTGTGATACCAAAGTAATGAAAACGTTGATCTCTTCCAATAGTTTTAACACAGGCTTGTTATTGCAAGATATTTTCTTTTTTGAATCCAATTCACTGGATATGAAGTCATGTTCAAAATATTATGAAAAAATTATTTTTCAGAAGTTCTTTAAATGCTTTTCATCCTGCAGAAGATTAAACATCATAACCATTCTTATTACATATATTAAATTTTAATCGCATAATTTATTTATTTTTCTAATTATTTTTGCCGACTAGATCAAAATATTATTTATGATATATTTAACAGTTAATACGTTTGCCACCTCAGCCATGTCAGGATTTAAGAAAGGCATGACGGTATGTTAACATTAACATGAGAGCAGCTGTTAGAGTAAATGCGTTAGCAAAAGGCTCAGTAGAAAGAAGTCATGAAAATGTAGAGATTTTGATGCAGAAAATATGCAATTTTAGTACATTTTCAAATAAATTTATCAAGTGTTCACATTGCAAAATTATATTTTTTATGCTTTTAACCCAATTATAACATGTTTTCGTATTAAAAAATGCAGATTTTTCTTTTTTTGTAGCACTATTTACAACAACAAAAACTTGCTGACAGTCCCAATTTATTTTCTCTCCAATAAAAAATTTAAAAAAAATATTTCCTTCATGTAAGGTGTGATGTAGTGTAGTGTAGGTGCTTTCTCAAAAAACCAAGTACCCTAAGATTTTTGGAGTTTTAAAATTAAGTGGTTTCACCCCTGTCCAAAAATCCATACAAGAAGCTCCCTGACCTGCTGTCTCCCTGGAAAGGAGCATAGACAAAGGTCAGGCAGCTACCACACACTATGAAAGGTAGGATTCAAAGATTAGCAAGGTTCCTTACCACCTACTCAGCTGGAATAACATTCGATTAACGAAATTAATACAAGGCAAAAATGACAATGCGAAAACAACTGCAACAACTCGTGTAAAACGGAGATGCTTTGTGGAAGCTAAATACTCCCAAGAGGAGTAACGAAAGAAAAAGATGCCATCATGTAAATTTTAAGAACTATTTCATTTACAACTTAATCGATATTTTCTCAACTTATGCTCTAAAGTACACTAGCGGTTACTTTGAATGAAATGAAAATGTCGTTTCTCAAGAACAGCTGCAATTTCTTTTCACTGGGTAAAAAAACAAATGAATCAAGCCATGAACAAAAAATTCATGTAAATGAATTGAAGTTTGAACTTTTTTTTGAGCCGCTTAGAAAAGCGTACGGCAAATGAATATAAATTTTCAGTTACTTCAATTGACTCTTTTTTAATAGAAACAAATTTAACTACAAAAGAAATGGTTATATGTTCCACAGTGCTTTGAATTTCTTTCTTTCGTGCTGTGGCATAAGGTTAATAGCCATGCCATAAAGTAATTGAAAGGATAAATTTACTTAACGCGAATGCATAGTTGAACGTAAGACTTTAAGGAATTTCCTTCAGTTTAAAGTATGAATATCTGAAAGGAAAACTTCGTGCAAAAATAGAAAAGCATAATATAAAAATTTTAAAAGGATTTTATCAATTATTCAATTTTGTTTTCTTTATATTACGGAAGCTTTTAATATTCAAGTTATCCAAACTTTATTTATCTGCCCACAATGTTATAATTTTGTTGAAATAAATAAGGATTTGTTTAAGGATTTTCTGTATTTATGCAATGATATTTTTCATTAAATTTCTTGCTTAAAATATTTTTATTAGTCAATTGTCCTTCCTTAATAGTGTTCTTAAAACCCTTGTACCCCGCTTAGTTCTCTATGATTTTTACTTAGAAGTAGCAAAGTTTCAGGCAGTAAAATCTAAGAATGCAATAAACATCATGTATACACATTATTATTATTTATTGCTTCTACGCCAAGTCGTGGGCCCATAGTACCACCTCGTGGAGATATTGAAGGGTGTTTTCGCAAAGGCTGACCTGAAGGCTACCAGACGAGTCACAGGCTGCGTATAGTGAACGGCCTTTAGATATAAAGGTGAAGAAGTGATTTAGCTCAAGTAAGCAGTCCCGGATAAGTACTCTATACTTCACCGACGAGGCGAGTAGGTGCCGCCCCAAACTATGCAGCTCAACAACCCACCTTCACCCAAGGTCTGTCTCGAGAGTTTTTCATTAGAAATGTTGTGCCTTTTCAGCTAGATCGACGATGGCAGCCGCATTAAAGAGCTTTGGGCTTTGGCTTACAATTACCTGCTTCTAAATCACAACTTTTACTGAAACCAATGAAAAATGAAAAAATGTGTACATAATAAAAACATATAAGTGTAATAGAAGCCGCTTAGGGTAGGTCTGGTTTTGCAAAAAGTAATGGTGAGGAAAATATAAATTTGATCCTGCCACTTTAGATTTAGTAAAACCGAAAATAAGTGTTTTAGGTGCAAGAAGATTTTTTTTTTTTCATTTCGATGAGTACCTTTTTTAATAGAAGATGTTGGGCATGGAAAATATTACCTAGAATATGGATTAAATATGGTTTTGAATTCTTTAAATTATTGAAACACCCGAAGAGACCGCAATGTCTAAAGTTGCTAGAAACAATGCATATATACAAACAATGTATTTAAACAATATATATAAACAATGTATAAATAAAAAAAATTTAATATTTTGGACAGAAAAACATCTATCTGTGTCAAATTAAAAAGATACTTGTATTTGGACCACCCGTTATAACATTCCGTTTAGTAAAGTTATTTCTTAATTCGTAATTATCTTTTCCAAATGAAATATCCCATAGAAAAATTAATTTATTTGTTATCTTTAAATCACTTGGTGATAAATATTTATTTTGTGTCTCTCTATTTCAGTTTTTAGTCGCCATCGTTTCAGCCAATCTTACGGAAACATTTTATTGCTTCACTACTAAACAACAAGACGGCTTATGTTGTATTTTATCCTTATCTTCACTGGTAAGTTCCTCTTATTTTTCATCTACGAATGATTATGATTTAATTATGAGACTTTATATCAATTATCAATGTCAATAATGTTGAAATGTTCAAATTATTTTCAAAAGTTTTTAAATAATCCAATTATTATTTAAACTTGGTTTTTAAATTTATATACATCAAACAAATATCCTGATGATGGTTTACAAAAATTATCAAAATAATGATATAGAAACGAAAACAAAAAGAAAGAAGAACAAAATTTTAATTTCCACATGCAATAGAATTCTCGTATTGTATTTAAAGGTTTTTGTATAAACATACCAGTTTGAATGCTTTAAACCTGGTTCATTAATAAATATTTCTATGCTACTAAAATATATTTTTAATAAAAAAAATTATGGAGTTTTATTCAAAATATGTCAAATAAAACTTATTCGTATTGATATTCCCATCCATGTATTTATATTATCCTAAAAAATATAAAACCAAAAGTGTTACGTGTTTCAGCAAATTTTTGTATCGAATATAGCAACATCATTTGTGCAGGTATTGTAGCATCCGACGATTTACAACTCATGCAAAAATTTATGTCATAAAAAATGTGAATGTCATAAAAATAGACTTAATGAGTAGTTTTTGCTTAATAAGGTGTTCACGAAAATTATCATTGAATCATAGATTTTTTGAGCAGAGTTTATTAACAATTTATAAATTTATGAATTATAAACATTTTTATCTCATAAGAAAATTTTTATATATTTGTATATGGTACATTTATATTAGTGTTGTCAATACCAATCCTAAAAATCAAGGAATTTTTTTTTATCTCAAATCGTGTGTGAAAAACGTTTATGCATTTTTTAAAGCAATTGTATGCATAATGTTACTAATGAACACTAGGTATTTATATATTTTTTCTCTAATTATCCATTACCCCTCTTGGGAACATATACGGGTGGTGGCCGCGTGACCTTCGCTTTGATGTTATCCTCTTTTCCAAAAAGGGGGTGGTCAATGGGTCTCTTGGTTGGATTATTTGGAGAGGATTGAAGCCACTTAATTTTAAAACTCCAAAAACCATGGTGAACATTTTTTTGTCCTCTTCCAGTAAACAAATCTGCGGTATTTGGTTTTGTGGGCAAGCACTTTAGCCACTACAGTATGCCACCACCATGTATTTATATAGTAGATCATATATTTTGACTAATGTTGGAATACATGGTATGGGCCGGTGCTTCAAAGTCTATTTTGAAGCTACTGGACCGAGTACAGGAGAGGGCGAAAAGACTCATTGGTGACAATAGTGTAGCCAACTCTATTGACTCACTGGAGCATCGTCGCAACGTGGGATGTGTTACGCTGTTTTATCGTTACTTCAAAGGAATGTGCTCTAATGAGGTAAGGGAGCATATTCTCGAGATCCGCTCTTACTTACGCGCAACACGTTCCTCATTAAGAGCACATACATTTGTGGTCGATATAACAGCGAACCGCACTACGCATTACAGAAATAATTCGTTCTTTGATCGAACGGCTCATATGTGGAACCACCTTCCGGCAGATATCTTTCCTGTCATACCCAGCGTTGAGAGATTCAAATCGAATGTCCAGAAGCACTACTCCCGCCATCCTTCTCACCATATCCTATTTTCCTAGTTCCAGCACAATGCACTGCATAAATAAAGGTCATCCCCTGAGTACTGGTCCAATTGCAAAAAAAAAATTAAAGGTCTGAGTGAAAAAGCAATTTTGTTAGAATTTACGTTTGCAAAAATCTGTACATCTAAATGTCCTAGTTTTTTTTCACTGCCATAAGTTTTAAACTGAGACTAAATATACAACTATCTATTCTGAATTTAGTTTATATTTGCATTAAAAATTGTTATGAAATTTTTATATAAGTCAAGATCTTAATCTTTTACAAATGAACTTATAACGCAAATTTGGCAATGCGGTATTGTATATTAGTTTTCCATATAATTTTTTTTTTATTTTACTTAAAACATATATATTACTTACTAACTTATATATATTTTTCATTTACAATTTGCTATTTACACTCTTATTAATATTAATAGTAAATGACATATACTTACATTTTTAATACAATGAATAAACTTCTAATTTAGCTCCTTGATTTATTATAATAAAATCCCAAAATTCCAATGTGTCCAAGTATACCGGAATTCGAACTTTAAAACTCCTAGTCCCGGAAGCAGTTCCATTTTACACCCAAATATATATTAATATGCAATACAACGTTATTTGAAGATCTCCAAAAAGTATGCTACAACTTATGATCATGGAAGAATTTACGTATAATTAATATTTAATTAAATATAATTTGATATCGCTCATACGATTATCGTACGAAACGTTATTGAAAGTTTATCTTCGAAAAAAAAGCGGGAATATATGAAAAGTTATAAAAGGATTTCTCAGTTATTTATATTTTAGCAATTTATTTGCACTCAACCATTCTGAACACACTATAGAAAGTGTTTTGATTTCTTACATTCTTTCAAAAGAAAACCAATATTTATAAATATATTTGATAGCAGTAAATGGAAGCTTTTTATATGTTTTTATTATATGATATAACCTTGGAATCCAAGGAACTAGTTGAACATTTTATACAAACATTCTTCGGAAGGCTATAATAAACGTAACCGCATGCCATATATGAAATTGCTTGTATAATTCTTCTCTTGCCTAATGGCGTTTATAAAACTTTTGCTCATTTTTCCCTTTTCCTTAGCGACTATGTGCTACTATGTAGTACAAACTTGACCACATACTCATGTATATGTTATTAAAGTGTGATTAAAAATTACTGCCCCTTCACAAAAAACATAAAATGGGTTTTTTTTTTTGCTTTTTGTATGGATGGAGAATTTATAAAAAACCAATTCCTTTAGGGCTTTTTAAAATTTATTAAGTTTTTATTTACACTGAAAAAATGTTTGTTGTGGCTTTAGCTCTTCATATGCCGACATTTCATTGGTTGCTAAAACCAAATCGTCAGTGAAGTTTAAGCAGTTTGATAACATTCAACCTCGTATCTTTATGCCATACAAAACAAATACAATATGAGAATTTCAATATTGCATATGAATTATAACAAATACATAATCATAGTAGGCTTAGAATGTTTTAATACAAACAACACAACAAACAATTATACTCAAAATGACTCTATTTTATTTTTCTCTCAATACCTATACAATTAAACGCCCGTTGGTCGTTAATGATTGTATTCAGTTAGGCAAAATGAAAAATAAAATCTTTATTGTAAATACTTAATATTGAAATTTATTATTCGGGAGAATATCCCGATTTGGTTTTAGCAACCAATGAAATGTCGGCATATGAAGAGCTAAAGCCACAACAAACATTTTTTCAATGCAATTTGCAAAAAAACTGATTGTTTCTAACGATTGGTCGGGATATTCTCCCGAATAATAAATTTCAATATTAAGTATTTACAATAAAGATTTTATTTTTCATTTTGCCTAACTGAATACAATCATTAACGACCAACGGGCGTTTAATTGTATAGGTATTGAGAGAAAAATAAAATAGAGTCATTTTGAGTATAATTGTTTGTTGTGTTGTTTGTATTAAAACATTCTAAGCCTACTATGATTATGTATTTGTTATAATTCATATGCAATATTGAAATTCTCATATTGTATTTGTTTTGTATGGCATAAAGATACGAGGTTGAATGTTATCAAACTGCTTAAACTTCACTGACGATTTGGTTTTAGCAACCAATGAAATGTCGGCATATGAAGAGCTAAAGCCACAACAAACATTTTTTCAATGCATTTTGCAAAAAAACTGATTGTTTCTAACGATTGGTCGGGATATTCTCCCGAATAATAAATTTCAATATTAAGTTTTTATTTACACTTTAAGAAGAGTTGCCATTAGAGCTCGTATAATTTTATTTCCTGTTGATATTAAGACCTTCAAAAGGTGAAGAAAAATTAAATTTTCCCTGAATTTTTATTTTTATAGAATGGAATACAAATAGAATTTAGCGTATAGGGCTTAAAATAATGGATATTATGTTGTGTTTACGTTTTATTGTTATTATTTTCTAAATAATCATTAGAAACAATTTTAAATTGAAGACAGAAACGTTACAAAATTTCAATTTAGGCTGTTCGTAACTGATATTTCACTGATATTTCAACTTATCTTGATTTTATTCAGTTTTATTCTTTACCATGTTATTAATTTTTAATACGTTGAAAGTAATATTAAATTTATTATGACAAAAAGAAATCAATTTTTCCATCTCAATTGAAATTTCTACTCATGTAAGAAAAAGAACCCAAATGAGGCCAAATACGTGAAATAAGAAATTCATTAAATGTACTAAAGTAATAAATATTACTGAAGGTCTTTTTTATATAATTACGATGTCTGCTCAATAGAAAAGGTGAATTTTAATTTTTCTTAAAAAATATTTATTTGTTCATAATTTTCTATTTTGCGCCCTTCAAAGTATTCCCCATTAATAATACACTTGTACCAGCGTTTTTTCTAATCCTCAAAGCAGTTCTGATATTTATTTCTTGATATGGCATTGTATTCTCTCAGCGATTCGGTTTTTATCTCTTCAATTGTCGCGAAACGCCGTCCTTTCATGGGTCTCTTCAATTTTGGGAACAGGAAAAAGTCGCAGGGGACCAAATCTGGTGACTACTGTGGCTGAGGCATGATTTCGGTATTCTTTTCAGTAAAAAAATAACGAACAAGCAATGACGAGTGAGCAGGTGCATTATCATTTTTTTTTTTTTTGCTTCTCGCAAGCGGTGCATAACTTCAAGATAATACTCCTTATTAACCGTGCGACCATGTGGCACGAACTCGTGATGCACTACGCCATGGTAATTGAAGAAAACAGCGAGCAAAACCTTGACATTTGATCCAACTTGGCGTTCTGTTTTAGTCTTGGCTCTCTTTGGCTCTTCCATTAAGACAAATGGATTTTGGTTTCGATGTCAATGGAATATACCCATGATTCGTCACCAGCTATGACCCTTTGAAGCAAATCTGGTTTGTCCTTAACGCCATTAAACACTTCCTGAGCGAATCCCATGCGATGGTTTTTGTTCAAAATTTAGAAATTTTGGAACAATGTTCGCTGCCACACGCTTCATGCCCAAAATTAGCGAAAAAAAAATTATGGCATGAGCCAAACAATATGCCAATAAGCTCCGCAACTTCTGGATTTGCATATCTTGCTTATGCTGTTCATCTGACAGATGGAGCAGACACTTTCGGTGTTCCTTAATAAAACTCAATAAGTATTTACGAAATTGTCAATAGTTTCTATTGACGACAAAAAGCTGTTTAGCAAAACTAAGCTTTTCATATCATTTTTACAACCTTGATTGTCCATCATCTTTTATGTACTTAACTTGACCCCAAAATGAAATTCAAAAATTTTCCACATCTTACCCAAATGATTTTATGATATTTATAAAACTTTACGAACTCAAATGTTGCATTGTCACTTCTCTCTAATTCAGTCATTAAACCTAAAAGAAAACAAACATAAAACTTTAACATCGCAACTGAGCCAAAGAAGTTCATAAAAAAGAACCAATTGCTCTCTCTATACAAATCATTATCATTCATCATTGTCACACCACCATTAGCTTCGTCACTATTTTCCTTAATATCAAAGACCATGACCACTGTTAAAGCTATTAAACATCAAGGAAAAAGTCCTGAAACATGTAAAAGTCTTTACACTTCAGAAGAGTAATGATTTCAAAAACAAAAAGAAAAAATCGTATTTATACCTCTTGCCGCTATTACCATTATCTACGATGTCATCAATGAATATTCTAACGCTGCTACTCGTGCTCTTCTAAATATAGAACACACAAATTGGAAGAAAAACAAAACTTTTCAGGAGTATAAATAAAAACACATAAAATAAGGATAATAGCAGGACAACAAATTTATTTTGTGGGGGAAAAGTATTTACTACTTTTTATCTGTCTGGTATATTTCATTAATTTCGTAGTCCGTAAAATAAAAATGCTTTTGCTATAAACAAAATTGCTGGAGAACATTGCTGAAGGAGAAGGATATCGAATGGGAAGAAGCAAATCAAATGTATACTTCTACTTATTATTTTTTCTTAAAAAATGTTTCACTTTCGTTTATGTGTTATTAATTATTTTGGTGAGAACAAGGAAAAGATTTTGAGTGTTCCCTTCACAAAAGTGCAAAAATATCGCTGGCCTATGACCCGGAGTAAAATACACTAAAGCACTCGGCTCTGAAGCACTTTCAGATAGAGACGTATTCCCTGACAAAGTTCCCAAAAGACTCGTGCTATAGTCAGGCTAAAAAAGTGCTGCGATGGACTACAATTAAGGGCCTAATTATGTATTTCACTTAGGTGAGTTGTTGCGTTGTCTTAATACAAATTATTATTTTATCTAACAAAAAACAAATGCAACTGTGTTAAACGCTTCAATGCTAAGTCTCAAGTTTCTTAAAACTGAAAGCTCAATACCTCATAACCTAGATTCCTTTTTCCAACACAATTCATTACATAAGTAGGGGTCTTCCCATGAGTGGTGGTCAATGGTCCTAATTAACAGTGACGGATTTTGCAAAAATCATATTTCGAACATGTGGACTCATTATAAACTCATGCAATGGGATGATCTTCGTAAGCCAAACTTGATCACATCACACAGTTTGAGTTCGTAACTTTCAACATTCCCCCTTATTGGACAAAATATCTCTCATAATTACTGACGGCCATTTTGTTTTAAGAATATGTCGAAATTCCATAATATAATGATCATATATGATACAGTTTATTCGCATTTGATCATTAAAAGACCACATGAAATATGTTATGATAATTGATAATAATATTCGTATTATATTTTATTTTTTTGTTGGTTCTTGGCCATATTTTTGACGTAATGGAAACCTAAAAACTTTACATTATTCACCTTAAGATATCGTTATCAAAGAGCAAACTTTCATTAAGGCATTTTCCTTGTGTATAACAACCCATCGACAAGTAGATCATGAATATTAATTAAATAGTAATATATTTTAAAACTCGGGAATACTTCCCTTCTAAAGATTAATATCGAACAAAGGTGCCTTATTTGCCATTGTCGCACAAAACAATTTAATTTTCTTTGATTTTAATCAACCTTTTTGGAACAAATTCCCATAAACTGAGTGCGACTGGATTACAATGAAGTTTAAATATTTTGTTCAAATAAAAATTTTATTGGTTTTGGCCAACAGCAATAAAAACATTGTTAACGAAACATTGAATAAAACTACAGACAAATAAGGCAACTGAAGTTTCTGTATTTGACAGAGATTAGAATAAATGAGCCTGTTCTCAAATCGATTCGATTTAAATTGAGTCGACCTAAAATACGAGTGTCGTGTGGTATAATGAACAAAAATTTGTTCACTTTTTTTAACCGTCTTTAATAAAGAGGAGATTATCAAGTCTTGTGTATTTTTTTACTTTTTTATTTCTTATGTTTACATGCGCATATTTATTTGTAAAACGATTTTAAATTGATCTTTTGGTGTGAAAGGGTTTACTTGCAGATTAGTGCCATATTTTTTTTCGAAAATCGGACGGACAAAATATTGATTATCGCCTAACTTCCCCCATTTTTTACATATTTTGAAAGAACTTTTTTTATTTAAAAGTGTATGTTGCACTTTGTTTTCACAGAAATTTAAGTGACAATCGGACAGACAAACTGGAAGCCCGAAATAATTATTACAACATAAATGTTTTATTTAAAAAGGTATTTTTATCTTGTCTTAAACTAAAATATAAACTAGAAATGGTTTTGTAATCTGTTCTATTAGCCCTTTGTATTGAAGTCGGTTTTCCTCTTTTGCCAGAACTATTTAAGTTTCCTATTTTAGGGTTTAAAGTATTATACCTGAAATTGAATTACCGTGTGTTATTAAAATATTATTATTATTATTATTATTTATTAGAATAATATAAAATATGAACCTAATTTACAAAACACACTAGCTACCAGGGCCTACGGTGCGATTAATTGTTTACAATGATTTGTTTATTAATGAATATAATTATAATTAATGTATTTACATTATTATTTTTGTTCAGATTTTGCTATTTAGTTTGATATCATTTATGTATTTAACAATTTTTTTAACGTTTTGAAGATTGATATCATTTAATAAGGATATGCTTTACAGTTAAGCGGTTTGAACAATACGGACAGAGAGGTGGTGAGTCGCGTTGTAAAAGGTAGCTGTGAGTCATCAGTGTGTGACCGAGCCTCAGTCGAATAAAGTAGGTAATTTCTTTCCTAAATAATTCCGCTGGGTATAAGGCTTTCATAAAATTACGATTAATGGTGGAATAAAAGTGTTGAAAATGAAGCCAGTCTGAGGTGTTATTAAAATAATATTTATTATTATTTAGTATTAATTGCTCCAACTAAGTCGATTAAATCTGTAGATTGAGCAGCAATTTGTGTTTTTGGATTTTTTTTAAATAATATTTTTAAAACATAATTAAAAATTAATACAAATATACTTGATTAGACGCTTTCTATAATTAATTTTTTTTTAAGGAGCAACGTATACTTTATAAATGCGTGGTAGCGCAGAAAATTATAATCCTGCCAATTGTTTCAAATAAAAAACAAATATAACTGAAGCAGAATAAAAACTCTTTATATTTCTCTTCCAATAAATATTCGTTTAAATAAAGTTTCCAAAGTGGTAGACTCTGGTGCACACATTCTCTCCAGCTGGAAGTGAAACTCATTAGAAATGAATGTAAACCGTTTCCTAATGGAGTCTGATAAGATTTGAACTCGAAATCATATAAAAAAATTCTCTTCATTTTGTTAACAATACGAGGGCAGGTCAATAAGTGCATGGTTTTTTTATTAAATACAGGTTTCTAAATAAAAATCATTTTATTTTTCAACATAGTCTGCTTTGAGCTCTGTATACTTTTTCCAACGTTTTTCTAACTTTTTATCCCTTCCAAAAAATATCAATCAAAGTAAGTATTTGATTGATTAGCATCACCGAGCCACTCAAGGGAGTAATTTGTAGTCCAATGTGTGGAATTTGTATATGCAGTTCAACTAAAATACAGTCAACAAAAAAACTTCCGAATTGAAGTTAAAAAAATATTTGCTTAATAAAAAGTGATAAAATTTTTTAAATCATACCTTTTATGGAGACAAAAATTATTTTAAATAACTATCCGACTTCCAACTTCCATTCAAATTAGTTCAGCTGATGGTGGGGCGACTATCGAAAACAGTAGTGTTCCGCGTTCCTTTTTTAATAAGTTGAGAAATTGAGTAATCGAACTTGAGCCAAGCTAATAGATTTTAATTCAAAATTATTAATTTTTAACACTTTAAGGTTTTATCAAGACACATTAAAGGCTTTAAAGAAATTCAAATAATACCATTCGAGCAAAACTAGATTTTTTATCTTCAAAATAATAATTTTCTACCAACTATTTGTTAGAATTCAGTTGTGTTGAATATTGTGGGCACATGAATGATAAATTTATGCACTTTTCAATCCAATTACAAAATGTTTATTTGTTATATTTTCAATCAAAAATAAAAATAAAGCATTTTTAACCTCATTGACCAGTTCCACAGAAATTCACATTTTTGTGTTCCAATACAAAAATAAAAACCTAAAAATACTTTTCAACGTCATAAAATAGTGGAGTTGGAAGAGAAAATCTTTACTTTACAAAAAAAAGCTTATTTATATGAAAATATACATGCATGTTGCTGTTACCATTTTGTTGCATGCAAATTCAGCAAAACCAAAAAAGACTATTCTGCAGCATTCACTCATGGCATGTCATAAGCCAGGCCTATACCAAACATGACCAGGACATATGAGACCTACAACAAGTAAACTTCATTACATACTGACATTAAATTTTGACACATTGTGCACCACACTAGACCAGGTAGAATGATAATTACGAATAAACAAAATATAGACACAATACCACATAAGGAAATACAACATATACAGTTTTGGTTTATTTAATAGCATTAAGTAACAGTTGGCCATAAAGATAAAATCATTACAAGAGTTGTGTCCAATAGTCAAGCAGCATCATGGTTATTACCTCTGCTTTACACTCTATCACAGTGGCTAAGGTTAAAGTGTGAGGCTAAACATTCTTTGTAGACTACCTATAAAAAATTTAAAAAAATTTTTTTTGGTAATACAAGTCATAAACAGATCTCATTTTTATTTTGTATATTAAGCAAAGGAATGGGTGACAATTCCTGAATAAAGACTTTTTCTATTAAAGCTGGGAGTTCAAGAGTGTACGCTACACTAAAGCCTACGCTGCTTTGTAATAATTATTTTACTTGCACTCATTACTTAGTTCAAGCAATTGAAAGGATTTGTGAAACAGAGATAATCAGATAATCATGGAACAAGGACATGTACTTGAGCTAGAATTTATAACTATGACCATAGAGCCAAAAAGAAAACAACCAGTAGTTGGGTTTAAATGATTTACCTAAAATAGCATACAGAATGTCTAGAAACGATCTACTTTTTCTGCAACTAGATTTGTAATAATTAGATATAACATTTGTTTTCTCCTTTATTTATTCCACTTGGGAACATAGGGTTTCTACGATCAAGTTCCAACTAATTCTATCTTTACAAATCAATTTAATTTCATCAAAAGGTTTGCTTGCTTTCGTAAGTTCATTTAAAATGTATTTTTTTGATGACCGAAGCGCCGACTTCCTTAGGGACTCCATTCTAAGGCGGATCTAGTAACGCTGCCAATATATTTATAGAGAGTATATCCTATCCATCTCCATTTTCTTCTTGTAATTTGACCTCCAGAGCTCCGTATTTGTGATTTTTTTTTTCCAAAATATTCGACATATTATTCGTAGGCACTTGTTAATAAATACCGGGAGTCACTGTGCTATAGTGTTTATCATCTGCCTTCCTTTTCCCTTCTACTTTCCCTTCCATAAAGCAGAGTAGATTTTACGCAAGTATTGAATATGCGAAAATTTATGTTTTGTGATATTTGTAGGGCCCGCCACGTTTTATTTAGGCAACCAAATGCTGACCTTGCCTTTTCTAGTCTACTAGACACATTTTCCTCCACACCACCATGGATTGGCATTATGCATCTCAAATAACAGAAGTGTTTTACAAACATAATCATCTGGTTTTGTATTCTGAATTGGTTATCGGATACGTTATTAACTCGCATTGCATGTGTCTTTTCATTTTGACTAAATCGGCCATGTCGTTGAATTTGTGCGAGATGAGGCAGATATCGTCTGCGATAACCAAGTTTTCCAGATGTCTGCGAAAGCCCTACACAATACCCCTTTTCTTTGTGCATATTTTTAATATTATCTCATCAAGTAACATGGCAAAAAGCACTGGCGGATGAAAACAACCCTGCTCCAACCCTGTGTCTGTGCTTAAGGATTCACTTATCATCTTATTGTGACGATTGTAAGACATATCATACCGTGTCCATTTCCACGAGAGTCCGTGAAAGGCTGATCATAAGCCTCAGCAAGACCAAATTATATTTTGCCAATGCCAGGCAAGCTATTACCCATACCTAACATTATAACGATAACGAAAAAGTAAATTAAGAGAGATAATACTAAGGGGTAACATTTCAAATACTATAGCCCAAAGCCTGCACCAAACTCCAAAAAAAGTCATGTATACATAGATCTCTCTAAGCAGCTCTTATCGCCATAGCCGCTACTATGAAGTCTTTCGATTCCTGTTATAATGTAGTCTTTAGCAAGTTCATGCTTTGGAACAGCAGTTCGATCCTTGTGGACTATTTAAATAAACACTTTAGTAACCACTACAAAAAGTTGTTGACTTACTAGAACAATAAATAGTTTGCTATCTCTACTAATCGTGGCACGATCCATATATTAGAATTGATGGATTTTATATGTCCTTATTAACAGCAATTGTATTTCCTTATCAATAATAGTTTGGCCTAGACAAAAGACACGAGTACTTACTAGTAGAAAGACTACTGATTTTCTTTTATTTATTATTATACCAAATGACATTAAATTTTAAATGTTACTCTTCTAATGTAAATAATAATAATGTCCTTATTGTCTTAATCCTTATATTTTGATAGTATGCAAAATTTGTATTTGAATTTTTCTTGATTAAGACTGACTCAAGACCAGATATCAAAATTATTTTCTAGTCGAAAAATAATTTTAAAAAAGTAGCATGACTTGACTGATCTTGATTATTCCTGTTAATTAAAGTAAATTGGGGATGTCGAATCATAATACACTCATAAACAAACTAATCAAAAAGCTTATTTAAGGCAACGTAATCGCAATATACTCATATTACAAACTCATTATACTCGTATGTATGTATGTATGTGTATAAGAAAGTATTCAAGACCGAGCATGTTCGATCATGATTTCTTTCTACGCTTAATAACAATATTACTAAACTGGCCCCAATAACTCAACAAAATGAAATTGGGCATGTAAACTTATTGTTACTTTATATACACGCTTTACTTTACTTTACATACACGCCTATCAGTAATTGCAACCAGCAGTTTCACCAACTATTGATCTGAATGAGAGCCAACCGAGTAATTACATGCACTTTAAATAAAGAACAAAATGCCCGTTGATCCTTTCAGTAATATTTTTGAAGCCTGTAACTAAAAAATTAATAATTTTAAGCCATTAAAAAGATTGTGGCAACTGATCAAGAGAAATAGATGCATTGCGCACCTGCTTCCTATCAACTCATTGATTTCTTGGTTAATGATCTTGTTCAACAGAAATATCTCCGCAACCACAATTATCTTTTAAGTAGTCCCTAAGCAAAGTAATTAAATAAATTTTTGGGTTTTAACAAGTGCAATTACGTTATTATGCAAAAAAAGCTGATGCCCTTCTCCCCCTCCTTTTTTTCCAGAGTTTAAAATTTAAATAATTTTACTGCAGAAAAAATTGCTTCAGCAGCGAGTAAATTCGTTGGAATTTTTTGTGATTGGGCTGAATATGTTCTTAACAGCAACATTGAATTAGATGTTAAATACAGATCATATAAAATAGTCACATATATTTAGTTTGAAAGTTTGCTTTTCTGTTGCAGCACAGTGTTACGAACATTACAAATTATTCCTTGCAACAAGAAAACATATCATTGAAGTTTTCATCAGAGCAAGTCTGAATACTTTTTGAAGACACAATACATATCAAAAACTTATGACGTATTTCAAAGTTATGGAGGATTTAATGTTACTTAGGCTCTGTGGAAGTGGAGCTATAGTTTCTATTGGATCACTTCATACATCCAGGGATGAGCAGACAAGAGAAAAACAAGTGCTATTATTGTTTGACAAACCCAAGGAGGTAAAAATCTAACCGAAAATTTGGAACTTGCCAGAAGCATATAGATCACGATAAGAAAGTGGGATCCATCCAAACGAATGTGTAACAGCGGCAAAAATCAGGGTGTCCATATATGCAACATAACCTCAAGTCTTCTGGATACACACACACAAAAGCATCACAAAGTAGTTGTTTATTCACAGAAACTTAGAATAAAGCTGCAAATTCACCAGGGAATTAAATACATTTAATGCAAAAAAAATACTTGCATTTGCAGCAACACGATCTGTAGTAGAACAAATAAAGAAGATATTGGCATGGCAATAAGATGACAGGATGAATAAGGAGTCCATAAGCAATTGCATTAATTTGCCTTAAAGTGATTGCAGCTTAAGTTTATATCAACTTGCATGAGTATATCCCTCAAAATAATTACTGCAGCAATTGCTTGAACAAACAAACAGGGGAAGAGGTCAATTCTAAAGAATAATGATTTTGAGAAACACAAACTAAATTCTTCCCCAATGTGCACAGATTTGGAAATTATTTATATTTAGAAAAAGCATACATTGGTTAGTATAATTTTTATGGAACCCGCAAACGTACTGAAGGGCACCAGTCCCTGAGGAGTAAATACACAGAAATGAAAGATTGGTGCTGGTTTTTATCCAAAATATACACTTTTACAGATTGCTTTATATGACCCGAGTTCACACTGTAAGCGGCGCATCATATATGTAACTTTTTGGGCGCTGCATGAACACACTGCGTTTAAAAAGACTAAGAAGGAAACCAAATATGATGCAAATTCCCGCAATAATCAATATTAAAGTTAGAGCAGTATTATTGAGCTCAAAATAAGATGGGGGCAAAATTTCTTTATTAAATTATAAAATTTTGTTTGTCGGAAATAAGTTTCAAAAGAAAAGGTGCTCAGCAGGTACTTTGGATATTTAACAATAGTATAGCTAAACTTACAGTTCTTGGTGAAGTGAAATCCTTGAACAATTCCATGAAAAGTAGTAAGTAACAGGCAGAATTAATATAGAAAGATATCATGGTTTGCTTTGTTTAAAAATGAAATGTGATATTGAAGAACTGACTGTGTTTATAAGCCCAACAGACCAAGAGCATTTAATTTATCTTTTGTTTCCAAATTATGAATGTTAAAAGTAAAAGTAAAATAGCAAAAGTGTCACAACGTAAATTGTATTAAAGAATAAATGTAATCTTTTCTAGCACGTTCAGGCAGCCAGAATTCCATAAGGATACAGAACACTCTCTATTATGTTTCCCATAAGCGAATTGATTCGTTGCGCTTGTATGTACGTGTGTACCAGACACCTCTTGTTTTGCATGCAACAACTACAAAGTTCAAAACATTTTGCAATGAAAATATTTACTACGCCTCTGTTACACATTCCATGAAAACATTCAATAGCTGAAAATCAAGAGCATAAACTGAAGTCTGTTTTCCATTTAACTTTCAAATTCAAAACGTGCAAGGCAAGAG
The DNA here is from genome assembly GCA_963681545.1 of Germaria angustata. Classification (NCBI taxonomy): domain Eukaryota; kingdom Metazoa; phylum Arthropoda; class Insecta; order Diptera; family Tachinidae; genus Germaria; species Germaria angustata. The sequence goes on from OY813000.1 coordinate 66,578,997, forward strand.
GAATAAAAACGTGATTTTCATTACCAAGTTTTACAAATTAAAACACATGGATTCATATTTATACAACCATTTATGTGGTTGTATTTATGGCTGCATTTACACTTAAATAAGTTACGACAACGAGTTTCACAACACATACATAGATTCATACAAGTGTATGAATGAACGAATGAATTTGAAAATAAGCTCGCACAACTTTTCTCTAAATGTAACAAGGCAGTAGTATAAATTTCAATAACAATTAAAATAATATTAACAAAGGTGGTACATATTTGAAATAGCAAGTGGAATTTTATATAATACTTTTGGAATTTTTTTTTTATATTTTGCTGTGACTGTTGGGCCTTGGAACAACAAATTTCACTGATAAAACATTTTAAATAATATAACTTTAATGTTAATGACATAGATATTTTGTAATAGAGCACTCGATTATACCAACAATATATATTAAATGCATTCGTATGAATGAAACTATTAAAAATTTGCCAGTTGGGGCAGCAAAGTCCTCTCCATAAATCTGTGGATATTACTTTACTTTCTACACCCTCTCGAAACACTTGAAAAGTTATATATCACCTTCACTTATATTCTTCAATTTTATATATTCGTAATTTACTTCCGTGAGTGTATTTTTTTAACTTTCCAAAAATAAAATTTTTAATAGAATATCTCAACTATTTTTACAAATCTGTGAAACTTTGCTCTCGCCTTCGAAGATAATTTTTTTTAAAAATTCACTTATTTCTTTAAATCTACATTAAAATAATAATTTTTTGTTGTAAATTTACCTGAACAAATGTCTGCATTTCATTGGTGCTCTTTTAACCGAATCATTTTTGAAAATCATTCAAACTCACATGCAGTATTATATGAGATGTCAATGGCATATTCCACTTGAGGATTAAAAAACAAAAAAGTAACAAACAGGTGGCGCAAAAGTAATGTCATAATTTGGCGCCAAGTGTCACTGCGCTTTAACATTACTGATGTAAATATAAAAGTCCTTGCGCCCAGCGAAAGTCCGGTAATGCAGAAATTCTTTAGATGGTGAAGCTGATTATGAATATAACGAACGATGTTAATTGTAGATAAATCAAAGAGTTTTCAGGAATTATCTTAATATTTTATATTAACTATGAACATATTGTCCAGGTCCATATCTTCAATTTCTGTCCATCATCTCGCTATGGCGAACAACATTCACGATAACTGCTTGGCCGATCTCATTTTCGAAGAAGTAAGGCCCGATGACGCCACCAGCCCATATACCCCACCAAACAGTCACTCTTTGTAGATACATCTACTTTTCAACAATCACTTGTGGATTCTCATTTGCCCAAATGCCTTAATTCTGCTTGTTAACGAATCCACAGAGATGAAAGTTTGCCTCTACGCTGAAGATAATTTTGTTTCTATTCAACCAACCATTCGCGTATTGACGATGCTTGAAATTGTCATTAGGCTTCAGCTCTTGAGTGAATTGAAGCTTTTAGGCGTGTAAATTCAAATCTTATTCGAAATTCGCATCAGTGATGTTCGTGAGATGTTCAATTGTTGGGCATGACGACGAATCGAGGTTGAGTGCTCTTCTGCCACACTATCGCAATGTTTTCGGGAGAACGAAATGGGCGAGCATACACAGGTATTTTTACATTTCCTACAGACCTGGTTTGCTGAAGTTTGCGCACAATCCTCCCGATTGCGGACACATTTGATCGATTATACTGACCAAAAAAATCACGAAGTGCACGAAATGCATTTTGACTTGAACGCGCTGATCAATTGTGTTGAGTTTGTCAAACACTGAAACAAAGAATTGTCAAGTTAAGTTGGGCAAAAACTTGACGTTAAAGCGTGACTCATAATTAACATCGTGTTGTATGGTAGGGCCATACCCGAAGCCATTTTCCCAACGGCCGGCATTGGGAAAATGGCTTAGAAAGTAAAGTCTGTATTGAACATACCACAGAGAAGAAAGTCTTAGCACCCGGCAGAAGACCCTCAATGCTTAAATATTTTAGAAAGCGAAGCTGGTTTTTTGTGACTTATTTCACTTTTTTTCCATGAGAGATGCGTGCATTTCATTATGAAAAAGTCTCAAAACATGGGTTTTGCTTGATTTGCAGATTTAAAAATAATTGATTTTCTTTGGGACTTATTTAATTAAAATATTTGAGACTTATGTTATATTTTTGGATCCTAATTCCTGTCAGCTCTTTCATTGGGAATTATTTTGTTGGATGTTATTTCATACAACCTATAAACTGATTGTATTTGCCTGTTATTTTTAAAATTTAAGTGTTAAAAGTTTAAAGTTTTTAGAAAAAAGTTCCACACATTTCAAACACATTTCAAACATTTAAAAACGTATCGTTTTGTCAATGCGACCTTAAAGTTTTATTCATTATAAATATCTTAGATCTACGACAAAAAAAAACTCGATTCACTAATCTATATAAAATAAGCCCTTATTTGGTAAAAATTTAGATTAAGTTAGATTCAACAGGCAGCTTTCGCTCACTGTGGTCCATGGTTTTGTCCATGTGTGATACCTGTGGTAGGTAGAGAATAGAAAATCGGAAAGAGAAGAGTAAAGAAGATAGAAATCAGAAAGACCTAAAGCCTTCGAAAGGAATCGAAGCTTCAACTCTTTTACTACCAGCAACTAGTTTATGAGGACACCTTGACAAATTCCTACATAATTAAACTTGTTTTAACCAACAGGATAAACGTCACAAATATAATAAAAAAATAATAGGCTTTTGACACCTGTACGGAAAGCAAAAAATAATTTTAAAATATATAAAATTCTTTATAATTTGGCCCTTCTCTTTAGCCTTTTTATGTTTATTTATTCCCTTGTACTATTTTCAAATCATTTTTAATTTGATATCATTTTAATGACTTTTACAACTACCTTCGCCTCTAAATCAATTCATTGAAATCTCCGAGGTAAAAAACAAATCCTTGCTTTTGTTGAAATTGTGCCAGAATTAATACAATTCAAACAAAAAATCAGACGAGACAACAATAAAATTTGAAAACTTGAATTTGTTCGTGTATCTGGCCGCTGAGAGCGTTACTGATACATCCGTTGTTGATAACGATATTTAGGATTTGTTTTCAAATGGCAAACTAATCTAACAGCATCAATAAGATGAAAATATACACATTTCAAATAAAACTGAAGACAGTTAGTGGAAAAAGAAACAAATGGAAAATTCTTTAAAAAAATAAATTTCAGTCCAAATGTCAGATTGTGTAGAACAGGCAGGCGAACATCATGTCATTTATTGAGATCATGAATCTTCCATTATTCATTGACAAAACAGAATGTTGTATTTGTGTATGTGTGTGTGTGTGTGTGTGTGTGCGTGTGTCTGTTGTTCGACAGCCAAATTAACTGCAATTGAAAGATTTCGCCTCGAAAAAAGCTGCTCTTTTTTCATTTACGTGTGGAAATCTGCATGTATTTATGCGTGTTTTGGGTTTCAGAAATTTCCACATCAATTGCAACAACATGGCGCTTTTCAGTTTAAATTATTTGCAGTAGTGTTTGTGTCTACCATTTGAAAATTAAGCCAAATAAATATCTATTGTAGTATGAAAAAAGTGGCATACCGTTGGATACAATACGAGTGTTTCTGGGACGAAAGTTTCGCTTTCCCTTTAACTGTGTGTAACACCTTTATTGAGAAATGAATGCAACAACAGAATTTTATCACTAAATCTTTCAAAGACAAGGAAGCATAATTAACAAAGACCAATTGGCAGCAAAGGTGGCCACAAAAAAATGTTTTTTAGCTTAACAAATTTTTATGCTTTCGTAGGCAAAACGACTTGAATCGTAATAGTTCATTAACGTTTAAATAAAGAAATTATTTTCTCTAAAAAGAGTGTCCAGAATATTATTATTTGAGTGAATGGAAGACTTTGACACATGCCAGAAAATATAATTTATTTTGTTTACGTTTAAGATTTCTCTTTATTTATGAACATTTTCCTTTTGTTTGCGTTTTTTATTTAAATTTAAACAGGCTGCTTATTTTGTTTTTCTATAATTCATTTGCTTTCTGCAATATTTAATGATGAATATTAAAAGGGGTTGCATTGTTAAATACTCGTAAGTATTTTGAACATGTTGACTCACTATCTTCGTTCATTTTGTTTATTTTAATGTAGATGTTGTTTGCTTGCACCTGGTGCCACAATTTTCGCAATAATGTTAGTGCACTTTCAACATACGCTTATGGCAAGTTTCGTGTTTTTTTCGATTTTGTTTTTTCTTTATTTGTAATTTCTTTCGTTAATTTACAATATTTTACGAGAGGTTTTTAAAATGCGCATCACACGTGCAATTAACGACTTGTGAATTCGGCCAGTGGTCAGGTGGGTGGTTTTCGGTGTGTTTTTCTTTTCAACAAAGTGAACTGCATGCGCGCATATACTCGTATCGTTCATTAGCTCCAACAACGTGATACTATTAAGAAAAACTAGTTGTACAGACAATGATTTTAAAGTTTTCTTCAATTTAAGCTCAATTTAATGCAGAAATTTAATTGAATTATCAAGATATTTGTGTAAATATTGCACACAATATGAATAATAATATGACGATTATTTATGCATTTTAATTCGAAAATCTTAATGTTAGTTATTCGAGCTATTGCAGTTCAACTGATATAATTAATTTTTTTAATATTATCTTGAAAGCGATCTTTTATTTAATCAAACGTCCGGCTGGTACAGCCATGTCAGCAATAGCAAATAAAATTGTAATAAATTTTTTTCACACGACATTAAACAAATAAACAGAGGAGATCTTATTAAATTTTGGAAGATTACGTCTGGGCCACACAAAATTGTCACATTGACACCTACTGAAACTTTATATATTTAACACAAATTTGTAATTGTAAAATTACAACACCTGAAACTTTAATACATGTTTTGTCAACATGCCCAAAATTCCTCAAACAACGCACAAATAATATTCAAAAAATTTTCTAACCCAATAGTGAACTCAAATACTAACGTTTTTGAGGAAAACCTATTTATATAACCTTTAATTTATTTAACATAATTTTATTCTATTAAATTATTGTTATAACTCTAAATGTAAGCAAAGCCACTAAATGATTTTTATTAAATACTCATAGTACTATAGAATTATAGAGCCTAAGGTCAAGTAGCCATGGCCCTTACACATTAGTTTGTAATTTGTAATTAGTTTCTAATGATAATAAATAAATAAATACTTATTCGAGCTTAGGATTACTAGAATAAAAACCTTTTTCTTCGAATTAGTAGTCATGCCTTAAAGGCCTCGTTATGCTAACGTTGTAGTAAGAAACACGTTACGTACCGTAACGTACAGACGTTTGTGTGCTTATACAACGTTAACAAATGTTACAAACGTCAATAAAATAAACAGAATAAAAAACGAAAAATAAGAAGCACATACATACATATCTGTTTTGGCATTATTATAGAATTAATAAAAAATAATATTTGCAATGGATTTGGAAGACTTGTTTGTTGATTTGTTTTTTAAATTTGATAAAAAACTTAAAATAATTGATTTTATGCACAATTGCAGTATGTAAATAGAAACAATAAAAATCAGCTGTCAGCTGATCGCACAGTGATGGTAGTTGAAGTGGTACATTTTTCGAATGCTTATTGGCAAAAGTACCAAGATAACAAAAAAGAGTAACATTTTAGTTGTAATTTACTAAAATAATATTTACAAATTCTATGTTAATATCTGAAGAGCAAGAACATCAGAAATATTAATTGTTTTTAGAAATAAAATATATATGTATATTGCACAAGATACATTATATATCTGCTTATATGATGTTTTATAAAGAAAAAACTTAAAAACTTTCATTCAATACCTTTTCCGTTTTTCTAGTAAAGCTTCATTTATTATTTTTATTGTTAAAATTACTAATATTGATAAATTATTGTTATTTATTTGTTACAATTCGTACCTTTGTGAACCAAAATGGTATCAATTTCAATGTACCGAAAATGGGCAAATGTGCCGCAATGGTATTTTATTCATACGATTGCACTGTCTTACTGTCACTTAACGGCGCCGTAAAAATCTATTTTCTACAGGTTGAGACGTTCCGTCAACGTGACATTTAATTTCGGTAAGCATTTGCATTGTTTTCAAATAACAAAAACGAACGTCCGTTCCAGTACGGGACGTGGACGTTCGCATAATTCTGCCTTAAGTCTGTCGGATGCCTTTTTAAAGTTCAGAAGCGCCAGGCCAACATCTAATATTTTGTATTTAGTCCTTATGTGTATGAAGAAAAGAAGCCTTTAACAGGATGACAGAGTAGTCGGGTATCAATATACAAATTATTTATGATAGTATGAATATATACGACTAGGTATTATTTGGGTACACATTTTAAATGAAAAATTTTTGAAAAATTTTATTTCTTTTAATTGGAAATTTTATCTTTATTTGATATATTGCAAAATGAATTTGTTCCGCCTGAGTTGAACTTTTTTCAGAATATTTCTTCTGTTGCTGATCGGGTGTTCTATATTTGTTTAATGCAGTGTAATTATTCCCTATTACAACTACTAAATCGTATTACGACACCTCGACAATTTGAATAAATCATTAAGTTAATAATCTACCAAAAGAAGAACATGTACGTGGCTGTTAGCAACATTTTTTAAGGCTGTTGATGTAGAAGTATTGGCTTTCAATATTATAAATATCGAACAAAATCCACAGGTAACTTTAAATGGCTGGCACAGAAGATTTTTGAAAGATCTAAGCTTTTAGCCGTGCAAATCAATTATAAAACAACACGCTGAAAATCCTAAGGTAATTGCGAAACTTTTCATTCATCAGTAATATATAATTCATGCTTTATACCATATAGAAATGACTCTTTTCTATATAAGGATCCTTAGTAAATGCAGAATATTTAGAATAAATAATAAAAGTAGAAAACCCCAAAAAGCTTGTGCAAAGGACATTCACACCACTACCTTTTGCATAAATATACATTTTACATTTATTATTTTTTCTTTTTTATATAGTGAATATTATCATTTTTTTAGCTTCTTATACTCTTGATTCCTTCCAAAAAAAATTAAGTTTGTGGAAGGCTTCAAAATAGGTATTTATTTGTTAGATGATTTCATTATTGATGTTAAATCTCTTTCCAACGAGCCATTTCTTCAGGTTGGGTAAACCCAATAGTCACTCGGAGCTAATTCTTAAGAATAGAGGTGGATGGGGGTGCAATTGATATCCTAATTCATGGTTTCCATGACTTTATTGGCTGACAAACCCAGCCTGACCTTCTTTGGCGCTGACTCAGCCCGACAAACCCTCTGTTTTGATTGCTGCTTTGTTTCTGGTATGTTGTATTGGATCCGAGATTCATTCACAGTTACAAAATGGGGCAAAAACTCTTTCATATTGCAGATGAACAACGCCAAATACTCGAGCAAAGTTGTCACAATTTATGGAAAGTCTTCTCATACACAAACAATCACTCCAAACTGCCTAATAAATACAGTTTTTGAAACCAAAGCGGGGACTTATTGTGCATGTGTACAAATAATACACATTAATTTACATTAATTATATTTAAACCCTGTTCAGGGTGTAAATTATAAATTTGTGTTACACTCCCTCCTAAAACAGATTATGAAAAGTGTATATAATGAAAAGTAAATAGAAATAAAAATTATGTGTTCGTAGAAAGTTTCAACCGTTTAGAAAATCTGTAGACATAAAAAATTGGAATTTAAATACGTAAAGTTACAGGGAACCCCTGACTCTGTCAGACAAGGGTTAATGAAGGCGAAGCGTTGTGTTATCTGAATACAAATGTTGTTTTAGTTTTTTTTATAAAACAATTTACAATAAAATAAAAGCGTCTAAGTAGGTCAAATAATTTTTTTTATTATTTTAAAATTTTGTATTTGTGTAGCAGCCTACGAAAGCTGTTTTATTATATTTTACCGTGTAGTTTAGAATTGAAATTGAATTTTTTTCTTGTTTATTTTTAAACTTGTGGTTATACTTTTTCTAAACCGAAATAAATTACGAAAACTAGTCAATTAAACTAGACTAAGAGATTGAAAAATGCTAATTCTTTTCACATGTCCGGATCTTTCCAGCCCTAAGAACGATAAAATCTTGTTAATTGCGAATCTACTTAGTGGCACGTTTTATTACTCATTGTTGCTTTAATTAAGAATTTAGATATATATGTAAGTCCAGCTAATTCTAGACGAATGTGTATAAGATTAACTTGCCTCACGTCGCAACTCCATGGTGAACTTACCTAAATGCATCCACCATCACCCCCATATGCGGTCGGCTATCCACACACACGTGACACTGTTTGTACATGACAATCGCGGACCACACACAAGCCTTTTCCCATGATAATGAAACTACAGGCAGCAGTTTCTGTTGTTTTGCAACAACACTTTGTGGTCTAATTGTTGGAAACAGGAGACCTTAGATCTTAACCAACAAATATCACTGACTGAAACTCCTCGTCTTAAACCATCAAACTGCTTTCGGTGATTTGGACCTCAACCACAGCCACCACATGATCCCATGGAGTCTCACCAATAACCATTCTAGGGCTATTCATGGAGACTACTGGTTCCCGTGATACCAGATATGTCTCAACTCGGCTTTGAATTAAGTTGCGTTAATCCCAATCTCAGCTTTTGCGTGACTCTTTTGAACACTATTTTTTACTGAGACCATATTGTCTTATTGTATCGATAAATTTTCCACATACTATAGCCTTCTAGCAATTCATTCCGACGGGAAATTCTGTGTGCTAAAAACAGAACAAAGAAATGCCATATACAATACTTTTCTATTGCTCGATTTATGCGATGAAAAAAAATTAAAAATGTGCAATATGACTTGTTATTAGAAAGATTTTAGCAGAAAATAGTTTGATGATGGAAAGTTGTTTGTGCTAAAATATTCAACTGGGAAATTTTCTAATAGATAGAATTAATTGATTTTCGTTATTTATTATTGCCAAGCCCAAAGCAATAACAATGCAACGCTTTTTTACTTATCTTTTGATAATTTTCCATGTCTTTCAACATTTTCCGCGGCAAATTGTGTTTTTTTACAATTAAAAAACCATATAAATATAAATATGGACATAACCAAGCTAATAATACCACCGCTGGTTAATGCATGCCACATACGTTTATATCATTTAATTGTAGAAAAATATAATATTATTATATAAAGCTTAGCAGACAATAAAATCCAAACGTTTAAACGTTAAATAAGCTTAAATAATATACTAAATACTAACAAGTGTTTTATTGTAGTTCTTAAAATAAATATAAAACTTTATAAATCTCTTTAAAGACTGCTTTCCTTTTATTGTGTAAAAAATACTTTTACAAATTGGAAAAATATACATACACACACGTACATATTTTCAATAAGTTTTTACCAAAAATAAAATGCTTTTAACTTTTTCCTGCATCAGGCTTAGAACTCCCGATGATATTGAACTTAACATTGCCAATCTTACCGAGAATATTAAACAGGCTGCTAAACATGCCACTACCTCCCATCCGCAGACTGGGTTTAATAGAATTTATTCTGCGGACATTGAACGTCTCGTATGTGAAAAAAGAAGAGCTAGAAGGGAATGGCAACAGCACAGATCGCCCCAACATAAAATCAGACTTAGAGAATGCACTAAACGACTCCAAGAGTTGCTTTCAGCTGAAAAATCTGCTTCTCTTAAGAACTACCTGGAAGGTCTCGATGTCACTGCAGCATCTAATTACTCCTTGTGGCGCGCTGCTAAAAAGCTTAAAACACCCGTTGAGTCTAAACCACCCCTGCGCACTTCTACCGGAGGTTGGGCAAGAACTAATACTGAAAAAGGTAACATATTAGCTGGTCATTTAAAAGACGTATTTACCCCAAACACATGTACTGGTGCTGTTGATTTGCCGAGCGTAGTTGCTCTACCCCCTCGACCTATAAAGTTTAAGATGCTTGATGTACAAAAACTAATTGCTGAAACCAATCCAAAGAAGGCCCCGGGTATTGATGGAATTAGTAACAAGATGCTGATGCAGTTGCCTCGTATTGCTATTAGAATCCTGTTATTTATTTTTAATGGCATTTTACGACTGGAGTATTACCCACACAGCTGGAAACTTGCCATGGTCAAAATGATTCCAAAGGCGGGTAAAGATCTTACCAAGGCTGAGTCATATAGGCCAATAAGTTTGCTGTCAACAATTTCGAAGCTCTTTGAAAAACTTCTCATGACAAAATTGTCCCCAATTCTAGCTGATAATGGATGCATACCGGACCATCAATTTGGTTTTAGAAGTCAGCACAGCACCATTAACAATGTCATAGATTGGTTCATTTCATAAGAAGAACATTTGAAGAAAGAAAGTATTGTTCTTCCCTATTTATTGATGTCTCTCAGGCATTTGATAAAGTGTGGCATGAAGGCCTAATTCTAAAATTGAAGACATATCTACCAATAAACATTGTAAATCTTTTGGAAAGTTACATTATTGCCCGGAAGTTCACTGTCGTGGAAGGAGACTTCATGAGTGTGCCCGAAACCATTTCATCTGGGGTGCCTCAGGGGAGTATACTGGGGCCAGTTTTGTATTTGATTTATACCTGTGATATGCCTTTGAGCAGTAATATCCTCACCTCTACATTTGCCGATGATACAGCCTGCCTTAGTATGCATGAAAACCCTCACGAGGCATCCCGTTATCTTCAGCAACATATTAACCTGTTGAAATTGTGGTTGAACTTATGGAGAATAAAAGTAAATGAACAAAAGTGTGTTCATGTTACATTTACCCTACGAAGAGATACTTGTTCCCCCATTCAAATCAACAATCAAGTTGTTCCTCAACATTCACATGTGAAATATCTTGGTATTCACCTCGACCGACGGCTTACATGGAAACACCACATTGACTCTAAGCTGACACAAATGAAGCTTAAATTAACCCAGATACATTGGCTGATTGGTAGAAATTCTACCCTCAGTCTAGATTGTAAACTTTTAATATACAAGTCGCTTTTGAAGCCGATATGGTGTTACGGAATTCAGCTATGGGGCACTGCTTCAGCTTCCAATGTAGAGAGAATCCAACGAATGCAAAACAAAATATTAAGGTTAATAACTACGGCTCCATGGTACTTGAAAAATTCTATTTTACATCGTGATTTAAATATGCCACTTGTGACCGCTGAAATTGCAAAATATGCTGGAAAATATTTAACAAAACTCGAGTTCCATCCTAATCCCCTTGCTCGTAACATCTTGAACTTTCCTGGACACATCCGCTTAAAAAAGAGGGACACTACGGCATTAATACGCAACTCTCCAGATGAAATTCTTTGAAAATATTTTTTGTGCGTAACATGAATTTTATGTATTATTAATTATTATCACTAAGTTTATGTCCGACACTGGTTGGGCCTAATAATTATTTATATATTTAAGATTTGAACACTTATTGTTAGTTCAATTATTTGAAGATACAATAAACATATATTAGCGTGAAAAAAAAAAAAACTTTTTCCTGCGTATAATTAATATTAAATACTTAAGCTGGCAAAAGTTACGTATACGCTCCAGCTATTCTGTTCGTAAAGCAAGAGAACAAAATTCCAAACAAAATACTTGATTGAAAATGGATTCAGACAGACTGCGACTCATATGACGTTTAATTTTATATGACAAATTCAAGATGATATTAAATTAAATGGAGTCCGTATTGCCATAGATTCGTATTTCTTTCTCTGATTTTTTTTTAAATTTTAAAATGTATAAAATATTTACGGATTAGTCATAGTTCGTCTAATATCTTTGTACTCTTAGAACCTCTTAAGTATAATATATATATTTTTACCAACATCTTATTGTAGTTTTTTTTAATTTTTAAAGCATGCAATACCATCGCATGCAATTAAAACAATACGTTGCAAGTATCGATTATTGTATTGAGTTTTATCGAGTCATGAATAGAAGTAAATTTTGCCAGTACTAATATGCAATATTGGAAGAGTTACTCGATTTATTGTAAAGAAGCGTTTGCTTCTTCCAATATCGTCTAAGACTTTAAGGATTTGTTCGTCTATGAAGATTTTTTTATCAACTGTATTTTTCAAGTTTTGCAACTAACATTCGTCATTGTTATTTAATTTGGTTTTTATTTTACTCCATATAATTTTGTTTTGTTTAACGGCCAAAATAGCGTCTTTTTCGAACAATGTTAACGAAATTATAGCCACAAGTCGTCTTTTAAGATATCAAACGGCAGATAATAGCAATCACTCTCTATCAGTAATTACAAGGGCCATTGTTGCGCCTTCTATGTAACTTTTACTGATAGTGACATTTATAATAGAAAATTTTATGTATTTCTTAAAGACCACCTGCAACTCAAAGGTCAAGTAAAATATTTTATAGCGAAAGAAAAAAGTTAGTTTTCTTGTATTTAAATTGTTCCTTCCGAAATAAGTGTAATTAAGGACTCATTACTTTGAGTACAATGCATTAAATCTAATTAAAAGAAAACCTGCTCAAACAACAATTGCGAATAGCCGCTAAGGATGAGACCCTTGTAACAAAAAGCATTACAATGAGCCTTTACTTTACCAATGCAACTTGGAGAAAAATGCATAAGAGAGCAGTAAAAAATCTCTGTTACATTTTCCTTAAAGGTGAATTCACCCATTCGTTCTGAACGAAATTTTTGTTGTTGTTCCGCACTAAATTTACTCTCTTTCTCAAAATAGAGACGTCAAACTACATATAAAAAAAATCGTTCGGTACGTTCAGAACGAATGGGTGAATTCACCTTAAGAGCAGCCATTCAACAACACTGTTAAATTTAACACAGATGTAGACACTGTTAAATAAATTTTAACCATGAACAACATATCACGTAAATGTTGTTGGCAAAGTTAGTAACATTAATTCCACATCCATGTTATTTAAAATTATGTTAAACAAAATGTTTAGACAACGTGTATTCATAGAGCGATAGTTATGTAAAGAATATACACCCACAACCATGAGTTAACATAGACAAATATAATTAATATGAGAATTGTGGGCAAAAACAAAAGTAAACAATGGCTTTTTTCTAAAGCTCATTTGTTGAAATAAGTATTTATATTTATTTATCTTTAATTTACCTTAATATTTTCTACATTAAGCAAACACTATATGCAGAAGTGTTTGCTTAAATAATGTGGTTGGAGCAAATACAACAGCAGGAAATATTATTTCCCTGAGGAGTGTACATGTTATAAATATCATAATAAAAGTGTATCACTAGTATATAAAATCTTACTAATCAAGTAACCTTTAACGTAACAAAGAGTTAATAACGTAGGAAATTTTAAAAGTTATTTCACTCTATTTAACAAATGTACCAAACTAACAACATTTTTTTTAAGGATATTTAATCAGTCTTAAATCTCGTGGCTCTGCTTTCGAAAAGGTACAAAGTAAAAAGCTTCGGGTAAAAAGCAAAAACTTTATAATCTTGTAAGGCAAGTTAATTATTTAATTACTTGCTAATTATTTTAAAAGACTAACTATCGTGGGACTTAAATATCTAAGCGGAAGAAACGTTGCAGTAATTGCCACACGTACTTTAATCATATCTTTGGACTTTATCCAAGACTAATTAATTTGATCTTTGAAGCGGTTGTCAAACTATTGCTGCTTTTTCATTGGTTTCTTGGGAGGCTTTTAAAAAAGGCTTTTGTCTCAGAATACTGGGAAAGATCCTGCAATTAACGTATACAACCAAGAAAATCAGTTTTTAAGCTTACTCTAAGGATAGTACTTACTTTCTAAATGACTCGCGTTGAACATTTTGGCCAGACAATTGCTTTTTAACTTGATGACCAGATTAAACGCCATCTGTGTGTAGCTAAACAATAACTACACATGAGCATAGTATGGTTTTATGACAAGAAGCTATGAAAATATAAATTACTTTATGCCGAAACCTTAATTTTGGAGATCGGGAACAGTTCCCCACTGAACTCTAAGTGTTACGCACTTCATATCCAAATATGTAGACAGCGTATTCACGAATAGTGCTGAAGGTAGTTATTTTGCTCTGGATCAAATAAGACTATATTAGCATCTAAGAGGATATATAAATGTATATGGACGGCATGCGGCATCAATGAGTCTCCTAAATCTCTTAATGAAAGGACGAGACATTTGCAGGTAATGATTAGCTGGACTTTTAGAAAAACTGATTGCACTGATAAGCTATGGATTCAATATAACCTGAACCAAAGCTGTCTAGTGTGTGTTTTTATATGTAGAAAAAAAGACTGGATTCATATCTACTGTGAAACCAAAATTATACCAAAAACTGTATATGTGGTCGCTAAGTTTAGCTTTTCTGAAATACAGGATAATTATATCAAAATGTTTACTGATATTAATATCTTCTTAATATCTATAAAAAATCATATCTATATCCTAATCTTAACCAAAGTTATTTCCGTAACGTTCGGTATGCTAAACATTTAAAAAGCAATTTAGTCACATTTTGCCAAGTTCGGCATTTATTGAGATATGATGGTGTTGCATTACAGGAGCAATGTGATTGATCTAGTCAGATAAAAAAGACAGGGCCCCGGAATAGTAGAACCAACGCCTAAACAGAACTAAAATGATTATAGCAGAAATCATGACCATAAAAAGGAGTAGAAAACGAATACTTAAAATCCTGCCCTAATGAACATGAGTAGAAGACTTTTGCAAAGCAAATTCATATTAAATCACAATAAGCATCAACTTATACTTAGAAAAGCTACAAACGTATTTTTTACTCTTATAAACTGAAAAAACTTATAAAAGTTAATTGTACTTTTTTCATTTCTTTTAAGAAATACTCTAGAGTAGATATCACTATGTAACAAGATTTTTGTCCCTGGGTTGTAATTGCTATTTCCTAGTCAGTTAGGTCCCAAAAGTATAGAAAACAGCTATTGTCGCAAGATAACTTTGCTTTTGTGACCATGGCAGCGCTTATCTGCGTTTATACACAGTGGGGAGGAACAACGTCAAGTGGGAGCCCTTGGTGGACCTCCAGAAGGTACTGATGCCACCACTCCACATCAAATTGGGTCTTATAAAGCAATTCGTGAAAGCTCCCGACAAAAATTCTTCAGCGTTCAAGTACCTACAAGACTTGTTCCCTAAGCTCTCTGAGGCGAAAGTTACAGCGGGTATCTTCGTTGGACCACAAATAAAGAAAATCTTCGAGTGTGAGGAATTCCCCAAGAAGCTCACTCGTGTTGAGAAAGCTGCTTGGATGAGTTTTATGTCAGTGGTACAGGGATTCCTAGGCAATCACAAAGCCGCAAACTACGTGGAGCTGGTCGAAAGTCTGGTGGAGAACTACGGCAAAATGGGCTGCAGGATGTCTCTCAAACTCCATATTCTGGATGCACATCTTGACAAATTCAAGGAGAACATGGGAGCATATTCAGAGGAGCAAGGCTAGCGCTTCCATCAGGATATAACGGAATTTGAGCGGCGATACCAAGTACAATACAATGAGAACATGATGGGAGATTACATTTGGGGATTGATTAGAGAAAGTGACTCGCAGTATAAACGCAAATGTTGAAAAATCACCCGCTTCTGATTTACTTTTATGTTTTTGGTTTTCTGAAGTTGAAATAAAATCTAGTTTTGATTTATATGTGCTGTTCTGTATGATTTTCTCTGTAGTGAAAGACTCAAACACGTTTTTCTCATAATTTTAGCATATTTTAATGAATCATATTGTCCTGGTCACAAAAGCAAAGTTTCCGTGGAATATTAGGTGGTTTCCATACTTTTAAGACATAACAGACTAGGAAATAATAATTACATCCCAAGGACTGAGAAATTTTTTATTTTTGTTACATAGTGCATTTTAAGCTTAAGTTCAAAATTTTTTAAGTTAAAAAACACCAACAGATATTTAAGAAGCAATGCAAATGTCTATTCTCCAAGAAATTTCTTGTTATTTTACTGGGCTGCTTCTTGTTGTAATTTTTATTTGAAAACAAATCGTTTATATTGGAATGATGATGTTCCTAGCGACAACAGTGGATGTCTTCTTTAAGTATTCAATAGAACATTTTTGAGTGAAATTGACAAAATTTTAATTAATATCTTAAATTTATTCTGCAAGTCTGCGAAACTCTATTATCGTTTTTGTTTAGTTTATTTTTTATTTAAAAGATTCTCACTTCTTTAAATTTACATGAAAACATGAGATTAGTTCATATCGCATTTGATATGTAAAACTATAAAACTAAACACTTAACGAGGTTTGTTGGTTTTTTGTTAATTGGATACCAACTGTGAGAGAAGAAAAAATGAACAAAGAAATAGTATAAATAAGAAAAGAGATACTTAGAGAATTTTTATTTTAAAAGAAATAGTAAAAGTAAATAATTTTATTAAATTTTTAGGTAGAATTTCACTAACAGTACATGTGAATCATGACTCTTAACTGGACCTTCAGCGTTCTTGACTACAGAGTGTCATCAATATACCAAACGCACAATGGTAGATCATCAAAGGTTTCACGCACTATTTGTGATCGTTACAGAACAATTTTTCAGTATATAAAATTATCACAAAAAGGCACTAAGGACGAGTTCTTCCTCCCTCAACTTTTGCCCGAGTAAATTGAATTTTTATAAAACTATGGCCAGTTGCAGATCACCTAAAAATGATTTGCCAACATGTTTAAAAAACTTTTGCCACAATTTATAAACTACAATAAGTGATGGATTTGTCAACGGTCCTCTCTCAGGATTTTACGTAATGGATTTTGATCCACTAAAGTAACAGTATACTCGCTCCAGTAAATAGACTTTGTTCTGCAACCTAAGCTCTTCAAATAAACTTAATAAAATCATGTTGCATGCCACTGCGAAATTTAAGCATATGATCTAGATGATATTACAGCTCATTATGGAATTCATTCACAAGCTCTTAATTTCCGTTGAATCTATTTTCATAAACATTTTAATTGCCTGTTTATTAATTTATATCCTTATATTTTTTTCTAAATCTTTAATCACAGATAGGCAGTCAATAACATTTTAGCCCACGTATTACACTATTACGTATTTCATATTATTTCGTGACATATTTATATATATTTACGTTTTAGAGTTTAAATACTACAAGTATTATCACATATTTTTTTTTAATTCAGCCAATTTACCAAACTTAACAAAGAAAAGCTTAAAATTGCATTCATCATAATAACTGTTAACAAACTGCGATACGCCAACTACTCCTTTGGTATGAATCTATTTTCAATTTAAATTAAGACCATTACTTTCATCTAAGAAAAACGATATTGTGACTACTGACACGTTTATACCCTTCCCAAAAAACAAAAAGTTATATTGCCAGTTGTAAATAGGTTATCGTAAAATATATATAAGGACTTACTTTGTCTAACATATTGAAGGATGCTTTCATTACGGTGAATAAGCATTAAAAAAATTTAAAAAAATCGTTTAAAGAAATCATTGGAAATAATTTCTAATTGCACAATCCCCTCTTTTTCAGAACTGTTTTGGGAGTTTATTTTTCCTTGGTTGTCACTCAATGCTATTAATTATGTATTATTTTATAAAAGTTTGTACTCAATATTTATGTAAAATATTGCTCATACATATTAGACTACAAAGGCTGATTAAATGCCCTAAAAAGTATGCAACTAATTTTGGTATTAATTTTATTGAAGAAATTTTCCAAGTAGTTTTTATAAATTGAAGAATTTGAAGATGTAATCGATTGAATATATTTGAGTAGAAAAATATTTCCCCATTCAGTGATCAACAGACTATGAACGAAGAACGTTAATTTGTTTGTAGTTTTAATTAATTTGATTTGATATTATTAGGAATCGCTGGATCTTATTGCAATTTAAAAATTTTATATATTTTTATAAAATTAATTTTTTGATACACAACACATATATTTGCAATCTAGTTATTATGCTGCCTTAGGGTACGAACAGAGTGAACGCTGAAAGCCGAGCGGAGATTGTCAGTGCGATAAAACTGGTTACATACAAGTCAATACAAATAAGCGTGTGTATAACACAGTGAACGCCGACAAGAGCAGAGAGCAAAGCTGATGAGTGCGAGAAAACAGTTTCAAAGCGTATTTCAGCGCCGAAAACATTGTTTATGTTTACTTTTTAGCGTACAGTCGTGTTTTTTGATGGTTTAAAATAGAAAAAATGGATATCGATCAAATAATAAGTGAAATTTTTTCCCGGCCTGCTTTGTGAGACCAAAAAAAAACAAATTGTATCACAATCGTGTTTTAGTGGAAAAATTGTGGGCATCGGTTGCAGCAGAAATAAAAGTACCAAAAGTACCATCATATAAATGATGAAATTCACCAAATTCATTCCTTTTTAGTGTAATTGGATGTTTTCCAAATTCTTTTGTGTTAATAATTGCATTAATCACACTAGGAGAAGCAAAATACTCTTCATCATGTACAGCAATTTTATAAACACAAATGAACAACAAGACTAAATGACAAAAGCAAAACACATGGAATAAACAGAATTTCAGCGCTGATTCTCGCATTCACTGTGTTATACACAAATCTTCTTCTCGCATGAAAATAAGCGTCAATAAGCTCGGCTCGGCTCCGCTCGGCATCAGCGTTCACTCTGTTGGTACCCTTAAACTTTCGCTATTCTGGACTGCAATTTCCTAGAATATTAAGTTTGCTCGTACAAAGCTCCTCCATATAAAATACTTAATTTGGTGTTATTTTCTATATTTGAAGAATATTTTATATAGAGTGGTGCATCTACACAAGAAAAATATTATGAACTAATATTTCCTCTTAAATCCTTAAAAAAGAAAACTTTGCACATACATGAGACTTCGTAGTGACATGATTGAAAAAGTGAGAATTTCTATGACTTTAAAAAACGAATATTAATCATGATATATGGTAAATAACTAATTATACTGATACATTTTTAAAAGCGGCCCATACATTATGCAATATTTTGGAAAATATTATTATTGGCATATCGCTTTATATTATTCAATAAGTGGTACAATATCTTCGAATGTAATAAAGCGCAACGTTTCCCGCAACTAAAAGTATAGATGAACTAAATACATGGCTATGTATACAAATATTGCACAATATTGAAAACACACAGTATATTGTGCCAACTCTGATTTTGCAATGAAGTTCAAAATTCAGATTTTTTCACAGGCAATATTATTCCACAGTAAAATACCAAAAATTTATTTGAAGTGCATGGAACATTTAAAAAATTTGGGGCTCATCATTGAGCTTTCATGTTAATAAGTCTAGAAAAAAGCCAGGGCCATCCCTACAAAACTTACTTGCACATAATCACTTTTACTTAACCGATCCTTATTGAACCTTTTACACACACCCTTCCTGTTGTTTTATTTTCAGAGAAAAAAGGGCAGTAGTACCACGTCATTACACAATCAATATTTATTGCTTCTTTGAAAATCGATCTTAATTATTTATTCTAATAACTTGTTTTATGTACATATTTTATTAAAGTGAATTATATTAGCTGTCCTCGTATATATGAACTTATTAAATAAAGTACTTTTTACATTTGCGAGCAAGTGTTTATATGTTCTTGAACCTAATCATGGTACAAAAAAATACTTGCAAAATTTTTTTCTCATTTTTAAGAACAGCAATACCTCGATTACGAGTATTTGCTTGTATGTGTGTACGAAAACTGAAAATATTCTAGCAAATGGAATGGTAAAATACACTGAGTACATGTCACATATCCCAATTAAAAAAAAAAAAAAAACATGCACAAAAAACATATACCATATATGTACATAAATACAAACATGTCATGTTGTGGAATTAAATGTACTTGTTTCATATTTATTAGATCGTACATTTTTAAGTATACATATATATGTACTTATGTACCATACACAAAATATTTCCACCTTATGCCCTTAACACAGGTGACTATGTAGAAATAAAAGCAGTTACAGCTTCACATTAAGCATTTTAGCAATTGTAGCCCATAGTGAATAAAATTTTAGTTCATTAATGAATATTAAATATTAAATGGAATGGACGCTCTTTTATATACCGAAAGAATACCGAAGCAGGATAGCACGTCACTAAATCCTATTCTTCCTAAAAGCACCTGTGACAGGACCCTCATACGGGTCAAATTGAAGTCTAGAAACTCTTAAGTTCTATTTTTATGAATAAGGCATCGTTTAGCAGTTATGACATTCCCTATATACAATGGAAAAGTTGAAGTTAAAACCCAGGAAATTATTAGCTTTTGTACCCTACGGTTTGTTGACTCGCGGGCTCTGTCGTACAATTTCAGGAACTATGAAGAAGTTTGTGGTCAACCTAATATTTATTCTCTTGATATATGAGTGTTGACGTACTATTAACGTCTTATTTTCATCCATTAAATGCTGAACATTTAATTTTTAAGATAATCGTGACAACCAGGTTTTTGACATAATCTTATGATGGTGCCTTAACCAGCAACACTAGAGATGAATCTGGTGATAATCTTACAGGTGGCGATTTTTGCACATGGCCGCATGAATCTACACAATTGGCAAAAAGTTGGAACTACAAAGACAACTGGCAGTTTAATCTCTTGCGGCTTAGCCGCCAGTTGACGAACCTTTGAAGCCTTAAAAAAAATTACCCTTGATTTAGATTTTAGATACAACCACCACGCCATGGGCCTTACAAACTCCCTTCAGTGCAGAATTGAAATTCCTCTGAGAAGAGGTTTCCTGAGATGTGAAATATTGATAGAGTCTATAGAACAATATCATCAAGTTGGCGAAAATCACTAAAACATTATGATGATCATTTGGTCAAATGGCAGCCAAATGCTGCCAAATGTACATGGCCTACCACTACAAGCCGAGACACATGTTCACAAAAATTCCCTTCGTTAGGATTTTGTAAATATAAATTGAATCACAATGGAGTTTCATACGCATCAAATTTCAGATTAAAATTACCAAAGTCCAAGGCAAAATATTTTTTTAATACGACCGTACCCAGCGGATGGGACCTACTCATGCTATCACCTGCGGTGTTGCATACACCTTATTAATTGGCTTTGACCAAGACAATCCCATGTACGCTGCTCTTGCAAGTTCTAACGTACTGATTCACTGATTCCATATTTGCTAAGTTTCCTTCGCTAACAATGATCTTGATATTAATGATTATTTTTTTTCCATATTGCTTCAATATCAAGACAACGTGTCAGGTTCTCGTTTGCTTTTTCCACTTATTAAAAATGGTTTTTAGGAGCAAAAAATTATAAATGAACAAATCAAATTTGTATAAAATATAAGTTGTACATTAATATTTTTACACTATTTTGGTTACAATTGTTTACATACTTTACCTTGTAATAGTAAAGAAACTATGACATCACATGAATATCGTTGCAGTCATACTATTGATGATATTCAAAATATGCAAAAATTCTCTGTTGCTGCTTGTCATTAGATTAATATCAGTTTTCGCTTGATTGATGACATTTGCCACAAGATTGATATAGAAATTTTAATAACAGGGTACCATCACTCTGAAGATGCATTTTCCTATCAGTGTATGAGTTTCGACAATCAAGGACAAAACTCTCGAAATCATAATACAACAATGTCACTAGTAAAAATGCTGGTTATATTTTAACATAATGTACAGAGTATGAGATGAAATATGCCATTGTGCTAAAACAAACTAGAAATAGAATCGACGGTGCTCACGGTTCCTTATAAATTGTATTGAAAATCTGAAAATTCAGTTAAAACCTGGAGCCTCTGAAGCAAACAAATATACCCATTATTACAGTCAAGGTAGGGTGTATATCCTGTTTAGCAGCCTTTTAATGTTATAAAAATTTAAAAAAAATTACAAGTCTCATCTGCTTATGCCACATAGGAATTATTACAATTGAAATCATGGCCTGCTGATAAAATGAAAATGATATCCTTTTAGCAGCTTTCTTTTTTAAAGAAAGAGAGTTTTATTATTGTACATAAAATTCCTTTTACTGATGCTACAACTCATTAAATTTTTTTCAGTAACTTAAATAAAAAATTAAGGCAACTGAAATAAGATGCTGACATATGAAATGTACCAGCGAATAAAGTTTAGAAACTTTTCTACAACTTTTAATAGTCCTTAACACTTAAAAAATGTTTACTTTTTTGCTTTCGCACCTGAGAAAACTACTCCAACTTTTAACGAAAGTACACAAACTGGGCACAAGTTGCTCAACACTCACTAAAATTTTTCTTTTTAAAAATGTAAAATTATAAAATATTGCTTCTATTATTGCCGTGTAACAAGATAAAAGAAATAAAATTAAGGCTGTTCTTGGGAAATATAGAAACTCATAATGGTTAAAATTTTTCCCTCTTTAAATTTTTTTAAATGCTTAGCAACGTCACCAAGATTATAATGTAAATAAATTAGTTTTTTCACTTTAAGAAACATGCACCAGTGTTAAAATATTATTTCTAAAATATTTTTAGTTGAGCAGTATTAGAAGCATAAAGTTTACGGAGGTGAAATACTTGACATACGAAAAACTAAGCAGATTATGCTGTTGCGAGAAATTTATGGTTACAAAAAGTGTTGTCACGAAAAGAAATTAACAAAAATTAAATTCACATTTTAAAATTATGCTCTTTTTCATTTTAAAATAAAAATATGTACATACATATATGTTTGAGATACATAATTATGATTTTTTTATAGGACTATAAAGAAGACATATTCCGATTAAGTATAGATTGAATACCTGTCAAATGGCCCCACGGCTTTGATTCCAGGCCATTACTCTTTTCATGGAATTTTCCATGACTTTTTCACAGAGATGTGGCTGTATCTCACCTATGACCCGTTGGATCTCAGATTTGAGTTCAGAAATTGTTTCTGTTTTAATCACATTAGTCCGAGATTTCACGAAACCCAAACGAAAAAAATCGCACGGTGTTAAATTTTATGATCTTGACGGCCATTTCACATCAGAATTTCTTGGTATAATTTGTTTTGGAAATCGTTGCTGCAATAGATCGATTGTTGCACGCGCGGTGTGGGAGGTGGCGCCGTCTTGCTGAAACCACATATCATCCAGTTGACGCTACAAGAACTCTGTTATCATGTTCCTTTAACGAATGCCGTTCAATGCGACTGCAGTTTTGGCCTCATCTTCAAATCACGCCGCCTGTTCAAATTCCGCACCAGAAAGTTGCTCGTTGTGGGTGCACTTGTTTCCCATGGATTGCATTAAAAATTTCTGAGCCCCAAATTCAACAATATTTTTTATTCACGATGCCATTTAGATGGAAATGCCCCTCATCGGAGTAGATGATTTTTTTCGAAAAATAGGCATTGACTTCACTTTGCCTCAGTATCCATTGGACAAATTGCTGACGCTTTCCATGGTCCCTTGGTTTCAGCTCTTGAGTAAGATGAATTATCTACGCAGCTGCGTAATGCTTCATGAACCTTGAAGTTTTTGAGAACGAAGTCTTACTGTCCATAACCGACCCAGTTTCTTAAAATTTTTTTACCGCTCTTCGGATGGTTGACACATTAGGTGCACTTTCTCGACTGAAAGTTCTTCGAAGTTTGCGAGCGGTCTCAGCATAACTTTACAAATTTTAGTAATGAGTTTTCACAATTATAATGCGTTTTTCTTTCGTAAAGCGAATAAACATATGTGACACCTGTCAAATTTCAGAGTTGTCACTTGCACAAAAAAATTAACACTAAATTTAAAAAGTGCATTCTTTCTGAGACACCATTGCTTCAAGGGAGAATAGGGCAGTGTTTCGACTTCTCATTATAATAATTGAATTACTCCAATTTAGCAATATTTTTGCCAACTACACCATCTGTCATATTTCTTTATTTGGCGGTCCTTTCTTGCATTTAGGTTGGCTAATTGAGGCATACTTGGTGCCTACAATCAAAGATATAAATTTATTTATTAAAGTCTTTTTATATTGCGGTCTTAAATAATTAATATGTAAATAATAATTTTAATGGTAATAATAATAATAATAATAATATTAGTTTTTTTTAGTTCAGTTCCCTTTAGTAAAAAGTTTTTATGATACAGTTCAGTTATAGCAAAACCTTGTGTGGCCTTTGCGGCTTGTCTGCAGGTAGTATTAACTATAATATAAAACAACAAAAATAATAAAAACTAATGAGAGTATATAATTTCATTTAAATGGGTTCTTAATACATGTAGAATAGTCATTGCTGATTAATTAAATAGTGTTTTATAATTTTTTTGGCTTTAATATTGTTGGATTTTAATAGGACATCGTTTGGTATGGTATTGAATATTGCAGGCAATATAAAACATATTCGTTATGAAATTTGTGGATGCGATACTTTCCTTCGATATTTCTCCTTGTTTGGTAGTTGTGGTTGCTTTTATGTAAAATTCTATGACTAGTGTTGTGCGGTATATATTCTCGACGTTTAATACGTAACAATATTTAGGGTAATTTATTTACATCTCCAGTATTAAATAGTCGTCTGGTATTAGTGTTTGATCCTAGAAGTTTCAGTATTTTGTTCTGTGTTTGCTGTAGTTTTCCACACTGGGATGAGTTTATCCATGCTGTTATACCATGTCGTGAATGAGTTTCCACGAAAGAGAAATAAGCCTGCAGCAATACATTATTGTTTGCAAAGTAAATTAATTGTTAATAATAATAACACTCGTAAAAATAATAGTAATAATAATAATTAATTAATTAATTATAATAGAAAGTAAAAAAAAAATATTTTTTGTTTTTCTCTGAAATAAAAATATATTTGCAACTTAACATTTAGAGTAAAGCTAATCATGGTGAAAACGTTGGTTACCATATTATCACGGCTTTCATTCACTTGGCTGAATGCGTAGATCATTTTATTGGAATCTAAGTCACACACATCAAGGCATTCAATAATAAAATTGAATCAGCAGACAGTATTCATTTAGATAATGACTGCACAATTTTACGTTTTGATATGATTCTTGCAGATCTCTAATACGTATGTATAGTATCATCATGTTTTAAATTTCATCATTTTATGATTGAGCGAAAGAAACTTATAAGGGATTTAAATCACACTGTGTGTTAGTGATGTTATGAATATCAATTTTTTTGATATTCTCGTATTAATGCTAAAACAAAATTAATTTTTTAAATTTGCATTTATATATGACTCGATTTAAACGTCTCCAAAAACATTAAAAAATCTTCTTCCTTCACTACTCTTGTTCGAGTACCACAAAATTTTAATGGATATTATTCCTTTATTGTAAAAAATAATGTTTTAATAAATAATACAAATATTTTTTGTAAAGCTACTGGATTATATTTAACCAAAAAGTACGAATATAAGATTTTAAATTTAAAGATATTTGCCAAATAAAATATTTAAAACTGAATTAAAAACAATTTTTTGTTTGAGTTTCACAAAATTTTAATGGATGTCATTCGATTACTTTGAAAACAATATAAAATACAAATTTATATCGTAAAGTTACTGGATTATTACTCGTAATACCCGAAAAGTACTCAAAGACACCCTCTATACTTAAAAGTATTATGACAAACCGATAATAAATTTTTTTTATGTCTCATAATCGTGGGCATTTGTGGTTATTCAACCTGATTACTTCCGAACTCACGGCGTTCTGTATTGGTTCGTAACCTTCTACAAGAAAGTTTTTATTTTAAGTTCAAAATAAAGTTTCTTTGTTCAAAACTACTAAAGATTAATATTTTTTTTGGCATTTACTTACAAAAAAATCTTTGTTACCGCTTAAAGTGAAAATAGATCGTTTACGCTTTGGAGAGTCATTTGCATCCATATCACGCTCATTCATTGTCAACGAATCAACTGTGCGATGGATAAAAAAATTCAGCGAAAATTGTTCGTGATCTAGCAGTAGAAAAAAATGGAAGTGGTGTTCTCATTATAGATCGAAGACCGCAACCAAAAAAGGATGCCTCTGAGTGGTCCAATGATCCGAGAGAAGGGAAAGCGTCTTTACGCTCATTTTAAAGAACCTGATGGCAATGCACCTGGTCATCCTAACGAACTTGAAAGTTTGCATCCATTGAAGAAGAGGCTTCAACAAGCACTGGAAACGTGACATTTAATTTGAAAAATCTTCATAAAGGTTTAAGAATGGCAAATGAGCTTTGCGATTTCTTTATGAAAATTGATCCGTCTATGGATCGAAGTCTTATTTTTAAGAGGCAAATTGCTAATGCGACTGCTGCGTATCAGTCTGAATTGAAGGAGCTTTTAAAAACTGCCAAACAAGACAAAATTACAAAATTCTTCAAACCATTGCCTAAGAGTTAAGACAATTAATCAAAATGTTCAAAAACTTTAATTAATTTCTTTTTATATACATATTTGTTGTTTTATATTTTGTCATCTAGGAAAGTATCCCCTATAATCCCATATAAATTACCATTCCGTATTCACGGTTTCTGTATTCGCGGCATATTTATGGAACATATACCCCGCGAATAAAGAGCTTTTACTGTATT
Source organism: Germaria angustata (assembly GCA_963681545.1). Taxonomy (NCBI): domain Eukaryota; kingdom Metazoa; phylum Arthropoda; class Insecta; order Diptera; family Tachinidae; genus Germaria; species Germaria angustata. Next base: position 66,605,710 of record OY813000.1, read on the forward strand.
TGTGTGCATTTTTTAAGACTGTTATACTCTGAAACAAAAGAATAAGAAAGAAAAAATGTTAAAAAAATTTTAAAGTTAATTTTTGTACTGAAATTTATTATTTGGGATATTCTCCCCAACTAATCGTTAGAAACAATTAGAGCTTTTGCAAAAGGGAACGAAAAAATGAAAAAATGTATTGTTTGTTATGGCTTTAGCTCTTCATAAGCCGACATTTCATTGGTTGTTTGTATAGAAACATTCTAAGCCTACTATGGTTATGTATTTGTTGTAATTCATATGCAATATTGAATTCTCATATTGTATTTGATTTATGTGGCATAACACTTTAAGGAAGAAAATGTGCGTTTTGTTCTTCTGTTATATATTATTTAAACATACACACATACATATGTAGTTCGAAAGGTATATTCAAAAAATTTATAATGGTCCATAATGGTTTAGTTCCTTGAAACTGTTATCGTAAAAATTTATAATCACACTTTAAAAGAACGATTATCAGATTGTAGACATACTTAATAATATTTATTTCAGATGCTTTATTACTTCTAATTAAATTTATAACAAAGGTACGATTATACACAGTGTTTGTTTGCTCCACTTCCAAATACCAACATGATTAAGCCTTTTTTTACCCTCCACCACAAGTTCAAATATGAGTTTGTCATTCCATTTGTCATTTCTATACTACACGCTTGTTTCTCTACAAACTGAATATTTTGAGTTCTATTCTTATTCATGTTTTAAACTTATTGAAAATTATTTTCTACTTTTTTATTACATTTTCTATTATTTAATTTCTTTTTAACATTTATATACTTTTGACTTTTGAGTCGAATTGATCTATAAATTAAAAGTTTTCAATCATTGAAAGAAAAAATTTTATATATATGTATGTACATACATATGTATGTATATTATTATTTCACACAATTACATTTTAAAATTTCTTGGCATATTCAGTTTCTCTAAATTAATTTTTGACATTTTACCATTTTGACATTTAATGAAAAAAAACACTAATCCGGTTAAATATTAAGTACTTTATATGGGAAGTATCTCTAAGTCTCCGTTAGGCTTTCGCTTGGTAAAAATAAAATAGCACACTTCATGTATGAGAACTAATAAGATATAAGTTAATATGTGACGCGTAAAATAGAAAGGGACCTAAGGGTAAAAACTGATTTTTTTCAGGAGAGCCATTTTAGAGATTTAAATACGTGTATCTTTGGTGTACCATCACTTTCATAAAACGCGCATATCCCTGGGAGGGAACACTTTTGGGGGCATGGGATCGGTCTCATTCGATGCTTAGATGTTGTCCACATCAAAAAAAGGTGAAAATTTATTTTTTTTACCCTTAGGTCTCTTTCTCTATGCGCTGTCACATATATGGTAAGTGTGGTCTAGCTACCCTTCTCCTACCAAGATATTGTATTGTTATCGGTCATTGATAAGTGTCTTGAATTTTAATTTCTTCTGATTTTTTGATTTGAATGAAAATTATGTCTAAAAATAAACAAAAGCGTATTAGAATTATTATTCCAGGTGTAAAAAAATATGTTTTATTATTTTACTGAAGAACTAAATTTTTGACAGTTATTGTGTTTTTAAATTGTACGGCGATAAGCCATATTTAATTTAATTTAACACTCAGGCAATTAACGCCCACTACTTAAGGTGGTACTTCCTAATCTAGAGAGGCCAAATATGTCAAAAGCTTACATCAGTACCTGTCATAAGACCTAACCTGACGGTGCTCTTCGCACTGGGTGAATAAAGCCGTTCACCACCGTCCCCGTCGTCCTTTCCAGAGACACACATGGGGCGTGGATCCACATATGTATGCCCCTGATAGACATGGTAGCAAATTCTGTGCAGGCTACAGAGCCACAGCTCAGTAGTAAGAAGTCTCCCTAGCTTGGACCACTCACCAACCGTAACCGCAAGGGTAGCCCTGTCGAATAGCAACAGCACATAGAGATATATGGCCTGAAGAGAGCATCTAGAGAGGACAGGTATTGAAAGCAAGCATGAGCTTAAACCTTCTTTTTAAAACTCTACTATTCGGAGTTTTATTAATCTCCTATAGCAGAGTTGCAGCGCACCTAGTGTGGAGTAGACGCATTAAGTTTTGCATACTGTATAATGTGTAGCAGTTTTATTAATAGTTTCACTTCGGCGATGAAGGAAAGCGCTTTGATGTACATATATAACATTAGCGTACAAGAGTATCAATCGTTGTCAATACTGTTCAGTGACCAGTGTTATGACTTCACCACTTTTTAAACAGTCCAACAACAACTAACACAACGTCACACAAACGTAAATCAGAAAAACTCATGATGTGGATTGACTTGTCCTGAAAAGGGATCGAATGCAGGCTCTCAGTCATATAAATTGCTTTGTAGTCTACGCGCTAACTACTTCAACCAACAACACCTTCAAAGGCGTTACGGTCTCTCACACGATGTGATGTTGTAACTAGATCTTCAATCGAATACAATGGACGTACTAGTGTTTGCCCAAAAGTGTTGATGCTTCTAGGTACTATAGAGTTTAAGTACAGGTCATTGCCGATTTCTTTACGATCTATAGAATATCGGTAAAAAAAATTGGAAGTCGTTCTTACGGAACGATATTTTCATTGCTTCTAGGAAAATAAGTTGACAATATTTTGAATAAAAATTTTAATTACAACTCCAAAAAATTTTAAGTATATCTTTTATGTTGAATCATTATTTAGTGTTTAGTGGTGTAAAAGTTAACATAATTTAATTACAAATTATTTATTGTAATTTAATTTTTTATTTTTTTTTGCTAAACACACCTTCTTTCTTTCGCAAAAACAAACTGATAAAAAGCTTTCAATACTGTTAACTGGCATTTGAAAGGAGAACTTTGTGATGAGATCATTGGAAATGATCTAAGTATAGTCTGCCTCTTTAAAAATTTCAAAACGAACCTCTTGCCGTTGTGCTTTCCGTAAAGTACTCGCACAAGTAAATAGATAAACAAATATAGTTTTATCTGTTTGTATAGAAGGTGAATAGATAAGTAGATAGATAGACAATTAGGTATGGGTTTTAACTCAATACATGTATAATATTTGTTTACACAAATTTTATTTTAGCGCATTCATACAAATGTACTTCATAAAAATTATTGTATAAAAACCCATAATTATGCTGTGAAACTGATTAATTTCTAGTTCGAATTCATTATTAGAAATTAAAAGTTAAAATGAGGTTTTTACTTGTCTTCTGTCTCTTAAGTCTGATTGCTTTGACAGCGTCTCAGAAAAATAATTCCGGAAGTGGCAAAATAATTGGAACTCATGCACCTAAAATTGTTAAACATAAGACCCCGGCACCATTTATTCATACCAATCTGCCTGGTCGTCCAGGATGCGGTTATGATATTATCGATGGTCACCACACTGGTCTTTTATACCATCGAGATCCTAAAAAAAATGAAGAAAATCATCACGCTGGAAAGGGTCGCCTCCACAATGAAGCTGTTCGTGATTAAACATTCTTGTTAACAAGTTTCAAATTATGAAGAACGTAACAAAATATGAAAAAAACTTAACAAAGTCAAGCCCAATAATTTGATTGAATCGTATGTTAAAAAATGTCAAATATTATTAAATGAAAATTATTTTGTGCTACTATTCGATTAACCATAGAAGAGTTTCCTTATCATTTCATATTAAAAAAACCACTGTCCAGAAATTAGAATATTACAATTATTAGAACCACCCAGAGAAAAAAAATGGTTTTAATTTATAAGACTCTATTGTATCGGCCATAGTCGGCTTCTATGATCAGCTGACTTCTAGTTGGCTCCGTTTTTTTATACGATGAACGCGATATCTATTATAGTCTTGCTGAAATCATTTGAAAATTTGATTATAGATTAGTTTTTAAATTTTTTTTTTAAATGATAATGATATTCTAATACTACTTTTTCCATTCCTTCAAACATGCGGGCATTAGCGCAAATTCATAGTCATATTTAGTTGTAACTTAAGTCTGACCTATTTTTAGTTATTCATATTCTGTTTAGTGTCAACTTATTTGCAAATAAGCTCTTAGTTACAATTTAAAATTTTGTTTCAACTAAGCTAAAATTAAGTTGAAAGTTGTGCTGCTTCTAAGTAAAAATATCAATAGATTTAAACCTTCGAGCTCAGTTCATGATGGCAGAATTCAAATTTATATGAAGCGATAATAGATTTTCGTACACATGAATAGACATAATGTTACTTTGGATTCAATTGGTGGTGTATCCCTCATACCAATGTATTTTCAAATGCCCAATTAACTGAATGCCAATTTATATCAGATAATAAAAGGGCCATGTGCTATTCTACCTACGATAATACCTTTATCTGCGAAGCATTGAGTGAGCACGTGTCACTCAAAAAGTTACCGAAAACAATGCAATTAATATGAGCCATAAGGAAACATACTCGTAAAACTCCCGAAGGACAGGCAATAAAAATTAAGCTTAAGCGCACTTAAAAATAATTACAACGACTCGAAAGCTGCTCCCCATCCACATTACAACCAGAATCAAACGTTTCCGGAGATATTAAACAGTTTTAAATAAAATGTCACATTGGCACACACAGTCGCCTTCCCGGCTTCACTTCAATGCTAAATTGGTATTTACCAAATAAATACCATTGCTATTATTTTGACGTCTGTTTAATCTGCCTTGGCTTATTTATATATTTTTTCAATTTATGGAAAAGTGATTTTTTATGTTGTATTCAAAAGAAGGTTCAAGTGGTAAAGAAAACAAAGAAAGATTAAACATCAAAGGACATTTGAAGCTGAGATCATGCATTTGTAAATTGAAAGATACCAAATTTGTTTATTGCGGCCTTCGCTGTTCATATGCCGAAATTTGATTGATCGTTAAACCAAATTGACAGTGAATTTAATGCAGTTTTAAAGCAATCAACCTTGTATGTTTATGCCAAAGCAATCAAATACAATATGAGAATTCTCTATCATATACGAATATTACAAAATACATGATCATAGTAGGCTTAGAATGTATAAAAAGCAATCAAAAAAGTTCAAATATTTTATAGGTACAATCCGAATAAATTTTAATATTGAGTATTTAAAAAAAGATTTTATTTTTCATTTTTGGCTGATAAATAGAGCCACCCAAAGGGTGTCTAATCGTATACATTTTATAAGAAAAATAAAATAAGCTCATGTTGAGTATAATTGTTTGCAGTGCTGTTTGTATAAAAATATTCTAAGCCCAATGGTTAAACTGGTTAAACCCAAGGCAGCGCACAACAAGCCTTCACTGGCTTAAGTGTATGTCGTATGACATGGGCTTTCACACCCCTCCAATCAACCTAACCTAACCTAATCTGACCTAACCTAACATACGAAGTTTAATGTTTTCAAACCACTTAAAATCTTAAATGCTTAGCGAGCATGGAGATTTCGGCATAAGAACAGCTAAAGCCATAACAAAGAAATTCGATAAGTCTAAATATTTGATGGGTACGATCCTGATCAATTTCAATATTAAGTAAGTGGTCATAAATATAAAGTTTCCTTTAAACTTGTGAGTAGTTCAAAGTCGCGATAATTTAATATTTGTGGACTATTCTTGCTTAAACCAAATGGCATTAAAATTTGTTTTGCAAAAAAATAGAGCCTCTGACTAGGAATGAATTAAAGATTTTTTTTTTCCACTAATTTTTTTTATTGTATCTTCATTAAACTGAACTAACAATAAGTATTCAAATCTTAAATATAAATATAATAATTAGGCCCAACCAGTGTCGGACATAAACTTAGTGATAGTAATTAAAAATAAATAAAGGTCGCATTAAGTACAAGAATATTTTCAAAAAATTTCATCTGCAGTGTTGCGCACTAAAGCCGTAGTATCCCTCTTTTTTAAGCGGATGTGTCCAGGAAAGTTCAAGATGTTACGAGCAAGCGGCTTAGGATGGGACTCGAGTTTTGTTAAATATTTGCCTGCATATTTTACAATTTCAGCGGTCACAAGTGGCATATTTAAATCACGATGTAAAATTGAATTTTTCATGTACCATGGAGCCGATGTTATTAACCTTAAAATTTTGTTTTGCATTCGTTGGATTCTCTCTACATTGGAAGCTGAAGCAGTGCCCCATAGCTGAATTCCGTAACACCATATGGGTTTCAAAAGCGACTTGTATATTAAAAGCTTACAATCTAGACTGAGGGTAGAATTTCTACCAATCAGCCAATGTATCTGAGTCAATTTGAGTTTTATTTGTGTCAGCTTAGAGTCAATGTGGTTTTTCCATGTGAGGCGTCGGTCGAGGTGTATACCAAGATATTTCACCTGTGAATGTTGAGGAACAACTTGATTGTTGATTCGAATGGGGGAACAAGTATCTCTTCGTAGGGTAAATGTGACATGAACACACTTTTGTTCATTTACTTTTATTCTCCATAAGTTCAACCACAGCTCCAACAAGTTAATATGTTCCTGAAGATATCGGGATGCCTCGTGAGGGTTTTCATGCATACTAAGGCAGGCTGTATCATCGGCAAATGTAGAAGTGAAGATATTACTGCTCAGAGGCATATCACAGGTAAAAATCAAGTACAAAACTGGCCCCAGTATACTCCCCTGTGGCACCCCAGATGAGATAGTTTCGGGCATACTCGTGAAGTCTCCTTCCACGACAGTAAACTTCCGGGCAAGAATGTAACTTTCCAATAGATTCACAATGTTCATTGGTAGATATCTTCTCAATTTCAAAATCAGGCCCTCATGCCATACTTTATCAAATGCTTGAGAAACATCAATAAAGAGGGAAGAACAATACTTCTTTTCCTCAAATGTTCTTATGAAATGAACCAATCTATGAGTTTGTTCAATGGTGCTATGCTGACTTCTAAACCCAAATTGATGGTCCGGTATGCACCCATTATCAGCTAGAATTGGAGACAATTTTGTCATGAGCAGTTTTTCGAAGAGCTTTGAAATTGTTGACAGCAAACTTATTGGCCTATATGACTCAGCCTTAGTAAGATATTTGCCCGCCTTTGGAATCATTTTGACCATGGCAAGTTTCCAGCTGTGTGGATAATACTCCAGTCGCAAAATGCCATTAAAAATAAATAACAGGATTCTAATAGCAATACGAGGCAAATTCATCAGCATCTTGTTACTAATTCCATCAATACCCGGGGCCTTCTTTGGGTTGGTTTCAGCAATTAGTTTTTGCACATCACGCATCTTAAACTTTATGGGTCGAGGGGGTAGAGCAACTACACTCGGCAAATCAACAGCACCAGTACATGAGTTTGGGGTAAATACGTGTTTTAAATGCTCAGCAAATATGTTACCTTTTTCAGTATTAGTTCTTGCCCAACCTCCGGTAGAAGTGCGCAAGGGTGGTTTAGACTCAACGGGTGTTTTAAGTTTTTTAGCAGCGCGCCACAAAGAGTAATTAGATGCTGCTGTGACATCGAGACCTTCCAGATAGTTCTTAAGAGAAGCAGATTTTTCAGATGCAAGCAACTCTTGGAGTCGTTTAGTGCATTCTCTAAGTCTGATTTTATGTTTTGGTGATCTGTGCTGTTGCCATTCCCTTCTAGCTCTTCTTTTTTCACATACGAGACGTTCAATATCCGCAGAATAAATTCTATTAAACCCAGTCTGCGGATGGGAGGTAGTGGCATGTTTAGCAGCCTCTTTAATATTCTCGGTAAGATTGGCAATGTTAAGTTCAATATCATCGGGAGTTCTAAGCCTGATGTTTCCCGTACAATGACTACTGAGATATTTTTTGAACCCCAGCCAGTTAACACGATTTATCATCTTCACATATGGGTGAGGTAAGTCACTTCTTAGTGGGCTACAAATTGTAACGATCGTTGGCGAGTGATCGGAGGAGAGATCATGAGAAGCTTCAACATGAATTAAATCCCTAGGGATATTTTTCATGACGCCAAGATCTATAACATCTGGAATTTTTTGTGGGTCAGTAGGCCAGTAAGTGGGCTCCCCGCTCGAAATGACATCCAAACCCATTTTTGAAATTGTGTTGAACAATGCTCGACCTCTAGGTGTAATAAGACGCGATCCCCAGAACGTATGTTTTGCATTGTAGTCTCCAGCTGCTACGAAACAAGGGCCAAGAGTTTTGTAAAAATCCTCGTATTGATCCTCACTGATTGAAAATCTGGGAGGGGAGTAAACTGATGATATTACGAGATTTGAACAAAAATTTTCTATGCAAATATTTGTTGCTTGTAGATGGTCTTCACAAGTGTTCTCAAGAATATAGTGTTTGAGTCTTGACTTTATTAGAATTGCTGATCCTCCGCATGCTCTTCCTCTCGGGTCCTTTGTATCGCATAAGGTGTAGCCACTCATTTTAAATAGGCTTCTCGAAGTCAAATGAGTCTCAGATACCAACATTATATCAATATTCTTCACCGTGAGGAAGTGCTCAAGTTCGTTTCTATGTTGGCGAATGCCGTTTGCGTTCCAGAAACATAACTTTAACGTGTTCATGGTTTGTTAACTAATGCTTGAAGCAGTGTGTTCTGCATTCGCAGCATTTCTTGCATCATGCTAGTCATATTTGTTGTAAAGTTGTTTATAGTTTGCACCAAATTATCAATAGTATTTTCAAGACGACTGAAATTAAAGCTTGCATTTGCATTTGTTGTATTAGTTGGTGGTGACACTTTTTGCATGGGAACGGAGTTGATCTTCACAGCGTCAGCATATGATACTTGTGTAGAGATTGGTTGGGCCATTACAGGATAAGTGGCGAAGTATGTATTTCCTGTTTGCGCTGGGACTACTTTAGGCTTTTGACTCATAGCCTGTTTAACGAAAGAATATACAGGACATCCCCTGTAGTTAGCAGTGTGATTACCTCCACAATTACTGCACTTTTTTTCCTTCTGGTCCTTCGACGTATTGCAAATAGCAGTACTGTGTAATTCACCGCACACAACACAAACAGTAGGTAATTTGCAGTAAGTTTTTGTGTGGCCATATTCTTGACAGTTATGGCACTGTACGGGTCCTGAGCGCTTGTGTGGTTCTTCAACTGTGATTTTCCGGTATAACAAATATTTTAAATTATAAATAGGATGTGTCTCATTTTTCTTCAGTTTAATATCATTTGGTTCCAGTTCAACGCGAAATAAGGGTTGGGGGATCTTCTCCCTGTTTATTATGTTAGAGACATTTTTAACCTTAAATCCTTGGAGGGTGAGAGCATCTTTTATTTCCTCAGGAACAACATAAGAAGCTATGCCCTTCAATACGATCTGTAGGCCTTTAGCACTCTTAAGCTGGAATGTATAGAAACTTGTTTTACTTTTTTCAAATTCGTTAACCATTTTGCGGAAATCTTTTTCTTCGTATATTTGGATCTTTGTTTCGTCAATATTACCACGTTTTATTGGGACAATGTGAAATGCCTTTTCACCAATAACCGAGATTAGCTTTTTAATAAGAGTGTTTGAATTTTTTTGTCTCAGATATATTGGTGGTGGTTTTTAGGTTTTCTTCGAGGATTCTTCGGGTCTGTCGCTGTCAACTTGCAATATTTTGAAACGGTTTTGACGGTTAGCTGAGGCGGCGTCGATATCCCTGGATATCTTGGGGACCGAAGAGATCTTTGAAGAATTTGGGCTTCGCCCGCGCTTTACCACTGTGATATATCTGTCCATTCCGACAGGCACCTTAGGTTTCAGACTACTGTTGTCTGTAGTGATAACTTGGTTAAGTGATGAACACGAGCCCGGAGCGGATAATGGCGCTGACTTAAATAGAGATGAACTAGGCAATGGTAATGTTACCGAATCACTACTTGGCATTGGAGTAAGCGAAGTTGATCGCTCGCGAAAAATTGGCTTTGCCGTTAGAAAAAGACTATCATCCGATTTTTTATTTTTATTGTGTGCATTAATATCAGAACTCACAGTAAAATAGGCATTTCTGCCGTTAGAACTCACTTCGCAATTGTTTGTTTTTGAGGTACTCATGCAGAGTATTCCTCAGTCACTTTTTTGCGGTTGTTTTTTTTTTTTGTTTTTGTTGTTTCAGATTATATGAAAAATATTATTAGTGCAAGTTAAGCAAATTTCACAAAATCAATACTTATTACGAATCAGTACTTATTACGATTTTTTTTGTATTTTTGTTTGTAAAAAAAACCGCTAATACGTCTGTTCACTACGAAGGTTCAACAAAGACGAATGAATTAAAGATGAAAATTTATCTCTAATAAGCTAAAGCTGGCAACAACGCAAAAGTTGTTTGGCGCAAAGCTCTTACCAATTAAGTTTTGAGAACGATTTTAATCTGAACTTATCACAATCTGCTGTATCGTCAGTTTTAAAGGAGCCTCGATGTGTGATAGAACTGTCATCTGTCCGCTTTTAAATTACAGAAAAAGAGAAAACGGAATCTAAGCTAAATTTTTTGGATAAAGCCGCTTTTTCCGGCCTTATTGGCGCTATTGCTTGTAATTTAATTTTATTTATTTAAAATGTTCTTTCTTACATCTACCACGACAGTTAAAATTTTCTTATTAAGTCGTTGTCGAATTTTTCGACAAGAGTAGAGCCAATTTAACACAATTTCGGTGTTATGTTGCCTTTAAAAATGCGAAGAGACCGGTTATTGTTTTCGAAATGTGATAATGTTGACAACGGTAATACTAACTTTGTTCTGTCGACGTCATATATGTCAAATTCGACATTTACAATGACATTTAATACTTTTTTTCTAATTTACAATTTTATAATACATTTGATAACTTTATATAAATAAAAAAATGTTACAAAATGTTTTTACAGCAAAAACACTTTAAATGTCTAAAAAATTCTATTTAAACACGATAAAAGAAAAATTATGTTTGTATTTGAAAAAATTTTATTCAAAAATAAAATTTAATTTGATTGAAGAAAATTTTAATTTTTATGATTTATTTTTAAGCAAATTCAAATTTAGTTTGATTGAAGAAAATTTTAGTTTTTAATATTTTATTATTTGTTGTTGGCTTAGTTGATACACTCAGCTGCCTGCATTTCATTGGCGCTAACCAAATCATCAGTACCCTTTTAGCCAAATCATGATTGAAATGCATTCAATAGAATATTAGATAGTTGTTTTGGAGAATATCTCGAATAACAAATTTGATAAATTTTAGTTTTAAATTATGGATACCAAACAAATGTTTCTCCATATTTAGACAGATTGAAACCACTTAATAACAATAACAACAAATAGAATATCAATAGACAAGAAGTTTATTTTATTAAGTTGAAACTTAGTAAGTTTCAAATTATAATTGTGACTATGAATATGGCCCATGTTGCTTATTTTAAACTACAATGGCAAAGATAACATTTCAAATACATGATTTATATATTATTATTATTTTTCTTTCAATTGAAATAATTGGAAAAAAAAATATAAAAAAATAAACTTGCTGTTCTTCCCAACAAAAAAAATGCAAACTTTTTCTAAAATACTATTTGTTCTTAATTAACTTGCAACGACTGAAGACATACAAGTTTTCTCCAAAGAAAAGCGAAAAATTGTTATTTTACGCCTTTTTCCGGCTTGAGTTTGAAGCATTCACTTACTTGCAACTTAAGGAAACAAACAACTACAAAAGCATGTGTAAAGGATTATATAAAATGCTTTTGAATAGAAAAGCTGCGAAGGTGTTATGAAAAAAATTATTTCTTATAAAAAAAACCAATAACATATAAAGTTGAAACAAATATTTTCAAAATTACATTGCTTTCAAGTCTTTTCCTTGTAAACACTTTAAATCTAAGAAAATCACATGAGCTGAATTAAGGCTATAAAGGAGTTATTTGAATAATTGGAAAAAATGCATATTCCCAGTAACAAAAAGTTTCCAAAAAAAGTCATGAAAATACTGAGATTATATTCAATTAATTTAACATTAGATTGTCATTACAGAATGTTCTCTTTTTTGACTTCAATTCACCGATTTGAAGATTGTTTTCATTATATTGAAAAGAGTATGTATGTATGTTTTATATTTAATTACTACCGCTTATTTTCCATACCAATCTAAAGGCCTCATTAGTTTTCACTTTATGATGCCGTTCTGTGTCGTTCTTTTCTGTAGCATATATTTTCTAGTTACTTTTGTCGTGAAAAGAATCAGCTGTTTTTAAATAAAGAAGTGATCAAAACAAATGCAAAGAAATTGTGAAAATAAAACTAAAAAATTTAATATTAAAACAGATACAACAGATAAATAAATAAAAAATGGATTTTATAAATGATTCTGACACTGAACTTTCGGATGTGGACGATGTTATGGTAGGGATAAATTTTTTAAATGTTTGCAAAATGTACAAAGCAATAAAGGGGCCGAAGAAGTATCGTCAACGAAGATGGTATGCTAGACCCGTTAACAAAGACTGGTTATCATCAGGGTACTATCAAAAAGTATTCAAGAAAATTAAGGACATGGATGAAGAACAATTTTTCCTAAATACACGTATGACAAAAAATGTTTATGAAGTTTTGCTGTCATTGATAAAAAGTTCGCTAAGAAAGCCTAATCAGCGTATATCTCCTGAGGAGAGGCTCTCAATAACACTCCTGTAAGCACGTACATACATACATATTTTTTACAATTAAATTGTTTAGCTTTCACACAACAAATTATTTTTTATTTTCTTTTATTTTCCGATTGACAACAAACTAATACATACGTACTTCAAGCTGTCACTTAACGTTGAATTCTATTTTCTACAGAATTGTTAGCAACAGAACAGAACGAAAAAGTAAAAATAAACCACATACAGTCGAATCCGCTTTAGCGCAACACGCTTTACTGAAAAAAATCGGATTACTGAAAGCGATACAAATCCCCGCACTGATTTTAAACGCAGTTAGTCTTATTCACTTCGCGTTAGCGAAACATCGCTTTACTGAAAATATCGTATTACTGAAAACCAAAAGCAAGCCCATAACTACGTTTTGTATGAAACTTACTGCGCTTTAGTGAAAAAATAAACAATGACAAATTTATTTATTAGAAATCGATGGCATACAAATTTGAAAAAAATTACTCAAAGTCAAATTCAAAGTTATTTTAAAAGCAATGCACGATTTTGATTATTAACTGTTATGTTAAATATGTACATATTTAATTCATTGCATTCTGAGACTGAATTCTTATTAATTTATGTTTTTTTAATAGCATGCATACAAATGTAAATACTCAATGCATTGTGAAACTAAATTATTTTAATTTATATTTTAAACTTTTATTTTTTGTTTTAAAAATAATTAAAAAATATGAATATGTTTTTATGAATAATTTTTTTTAATAAAATTTTTGACATAAAAAATATACAGATTTGATATAAAAAACATTGTTTTACAGATTTTAAGCAGTACGCTTAACTGTAACAAATTTCAGTAATCCGAACTACGTTTTAGGGAAAAAATCGGATAACTGAAAAGAAAATTGGGTTTTGGCTGTTTTCAGTAAAGCGGAGTCGACTGTATACACATTTCTAATTGAGCAGAAACAAAACAGCTGATTCATAACAGAAAAGAACATAAAAACTAATGAGGCCTTAACCAATAGCCACGATTTCATTTTAGTTGTCTGAATATAATTCTATCACATACTGTTTGCAGAAAAATTACGTTTTTAAGAAGGTTTAAAGATATACATAACTATATTTATCAAATTTGTTATTCGAGATATTCTCCAAAATAACTATTTTAATATGTTATTGTTTGTTGTTGGCTTAGCTAGGTATATGCCTGCATTTCATTGGCGCTAACCAAATCATCAGTACCCTTTTAGCCAAATCATGATTGAAAGCATTCAAAGCTCGTATACTTATGCAAACAATTACAAATATATATGAGAATTCTATCAGAACTCTATCATATTTTACTATTTGTAATCAACAAAAACAAAAGTATAAATAGCTATAGAAGCTTTTGTACAATCACAACACAACAAACAATTATAAAGGCGTAAAAAGAAAAAACAAAAGGACGCAAGTCAATTATAATTGTTTGTTGTGTTGTGATTGTACAAAAGCTTCTATAGCTATTTATACTTTTGTTTTTGTTGATTACAAATAGTAAAATATGATAGAGTTCTGATAGAATTCTCATATATATTTGTAATTGTTTGCATAAGTATACGAGCTTTGAATGCTTTCAATCATGATTTGGCTAAAAGGGTACTGATGATTTGGTTAGCGCCAATGAAATGCAGGCATATACCTAGCTAAGCCAACAACAAACAATAACATATTAAAATAGATATACATAACTTTTTCTTTTTGTTGTAAAAAGGAAGTTTATTTTCAAATCAGGTTAAACAGATTTGTAGAAAAATTTGTATGTTTTTTAAGAAAATTTTGTCAATTTGTCTTCTTAGAAAGTTGAAAAAATGCATCATTCGATTTTTGGAAGCAATGAGATTGTCGTTCCCTGGGAATTACTTCAATTTTTTTTCCACTGGTACTAAATAACATTGGAGTAATATTTTTATTCTCGTCGAATATAAGTCCGTGATTTTAAAAATGAAACTCAGGTTTTTTGATAAAAATATCATTTTATTTCTCATCATAGTCTCCTTTGAACTCAATACACTTTATCCAAAGTTTCTCCAATTCTTTTATTACTTCCAAAAATAAGATTTGACGAGAACATCAAATAGTTATTTGTTTGTGAGATGATTTCGTCGTTGGACTCAAATCACTTTCTGCCTAGTAATTTTTTCCGGCTTGTAAACAAAAGTGACTATGTTAAGGCCAAATCAGTGCTATTGTTTGGAAGTCTTCATCATTTTTTGCTTTGGAATTTATGTCCTGGGAGGTTATTGGATGCCGCCCCTTTAAAAGTGAGTTTTTATTGCCTTTGATAATATAAGTGATTAGCTTAAGGAACAACCAAACGATTTATACGGAAAAATTATGGCATTCAAATTTTCTCTCATCTATCTTCTATCAGAAAAGATTATTCTGCGATTCTCAATTAGTTTTCTTGCCGTTAAGAACTTAATCTTTAATAATTAATTGGCCAATAGATCTTAAAATGTACTAAAAAAAATATTTATTCTGTAATTCTCATAGTTCATGGGAAAGTTTAATAACCACAAAGTCAATCCCATTAATATTTCTATTTGCAAACCATTTCCGTATTTCACCAAAATACTCTGCGTGAATACATTTCAATAACTGAGTTCTGATATGAATGAAACATTTTTGTCCCAATTTTTTCTTTTTTTTTTTTTTTGTCATTTAAGCAATAATTTTTTATTAAAGCTTTTCGAAATATCAATAAGACAGGGAAAACAAATTTGTAATGCTTTTCGTATATCAAAGCAGTTTAAATGGATTTTTGGTCATTTAGAAAAATAGCAGCTATAAAAGTTTTGAAAACTTATTCATTATATTAAAATAGAAAAGACAGACAACTGAGACAAACAATTGAATTTCGACTTGAATTGCCATTGAAAAGTAAGTTGAAAAAAATCATTGAAATCAAGGGAAAACAAGTGAAAAAAGATTTATATTACAATCAGTCCAATTGAAACTCTTCACTACGATAAATGTAATTTTCTTTCCTCATTCCAACATTCATCTTCTAAAAAGTTTGAAATAAAAATAATTTTCTATGCCCATTTTACTTGTACAAGCCAAATGAGGAAAAAAAGAATACATTTTTCTTCTTCGAATTTACTTGATTAATTGTTTAATTTTCCGAAATTTACGCTTAGTTTAACGTTGTATAAATTTGTCACTGCAACATAAAGGATAACAATAAAATACGTTGGAATCCAAGCTGTTGATTATATTTATGTATATGCTGTATAGATTATAACGTCAAGTATTTGAATTCCTTGTATAGTCCTAATGCTGATTTTCTATAGCACTTGACTTAAAAATGTATAAATACAATAATATTTAAAGCAAGAACCTGTAAAAAAAAATACCTGACCATTAATATTCAAACCGACTAAATCTCTTTTTCAACACTTTTATTCATTTAAAACATTCGTTGATTTATTCATCCAATTCATTCATCCTTTTCATATGCTGTTTTGTTGAACAAATAAGCACTCGAATATAAAGCAAAAGAGGTAAAATCTGGCTTTATTCGGCAATAAGAAACGTCAAATACCCTTTTCCTAAATTCACTTTCAGATAAAAGTTATGAAAAATGCTTAAAATGGGTAAAAATAAGGAATAAAAATATTAAATGTGACAATCAAGTGTATCAGGGGAAACAAATTCGTATAATATCGAAAATTAAATCGTTTTTACGGCCTGATTTTGTAAATTTGTAAATGAAAACACGTTTCGATTATTTGCATTGATAAAAATAAACAAATTTTAGTTTTTATTGTTGTTTTACAAATCAGTTTCTCTAGAAAAATATTCATTTAATAAAAATTTCCCCTTTCAAATATTTTAAAAATATTCAAATTAAAGTATCACTAAAAAACTATTTAATGCATACTTTTAGGAGAGGCAAAAATATTTCTTCATCTTTTTTATTAAAAGGAAGTGAAATTTCTTCCCTTTTTTCCTTCTTTTTCTTTTTTTTAGTAAAAAATTTTTGAAAATTCGAGAATCAAAATCAAAAGGCTGAATGGAAAGTGTATTTGTTTGCGTCTCGTAAGAGTATGTAAAATATATTTCTCATTTTTCCTTTTATTTAACTCTTTTCAATATAAAAATTTTACCTTTCTGTTTCGTAATTGCATTGAAAAGTAAAATTTACTGAATTTTTCTGCTGTCTTTGAAAAGATATTTTTTTATACTTTTACATGAAACTCTCTTTTATAACGCAATAACACGTCTAGAATAATTGATGGGCATGGATGGGCATGGTATGTTATCTGCTGGCCTAACTGAAATTTTCCCTAAACAAATTTTTGATATAGAAAAAATAATGATGCTAATTAAAATCCTTTCATTCCCCTAAAAGAATTGAAATTAGAACTATTTATTTCGCTTTAGAAGAATATTAAAACTTTGGTGCTTTTTTCAAAACCTCAACAGGTTTTCTTCCGGGTTTCTACTTAAACATCAAACTCAACTGTAGTACTGTTCGTTACAATTGCGATAAACTTACTGATAAGTAATCTGGCACTACGTGCATTAACAAAGATTAATGTAACACTCATTAGGATCAAACTGGTATATTAAAAATCACTAAAATGATTTATCAGGACAACTATGCTCCATGATAATTATTAAAAAAAATTGATTCAGATTCCTTCTCCATCACCTGAGAACCCAACAAGCCTTAATATATACAAATAAGAATCACTTGATTATTTACAATCAATAATTTTTGTCAAATATGTCCCCCAAATAAAGAATACAAGGTCCTACAACCAATAAGGCAGTAAAATGGCTGAGATTTCGCTATATATTAAGCAATAATGTCCTGAAGGTAGATCGAAAACCCTTTTTCCATAGTGTTGCGCCCCCTCCTAAAAAAATGGCGAAACATACCACTTAAAAGGGTAATGCAATTGCGAAAGATCTGACAACAACGAGAAGGATTCTGCTTTAGCATGTAGACATTATTAACCTCAGTCTGCTGTAGACCCATCAAATAACTCACTGTCATATTTGACCCCAACCAATGAGAAACTGATAGACTCAAACTCTCAATAACTGCCGTCCCGCTAAAAAAATATAACAGTGCAACTTCTGAACTTTTTAAGAACTCAGTTAAGAGAAATCAGTATAGCGGGTGCATAAGCTTAAAGTCTATTCTTTCAGCTATCAAGGAAGAGAGGTAGTGGAAACGATAACTATCCTGCTCTGAAGTAGCAAATCATTTGCCTCCCAGGCAGAAGATATTTCTGTGATGGATTTTCGCACTGGCTCTCGGATAACGTCGTTTTCCACAATCCCATTTAAACGGTACAAACTTATTCTTCGATCCCTCGGACCTAAATATTATCTCTCTACTTTCTTTTCCTTCTAGTTCTTTCTTTAACAATTTTTTTTCTATATCTTTTCCTCTCTTCCTTACATCAATCATTAAGTTTTTGGACAAAGTGAGTTGCACGTTTTCCTACAATATCACGCAGTCTACTGGCCTAACCGACGTCAGATTTATTACGCTCAAAAAATTATAATCTTCAATGTTGGCAAATTCGCCCAATTTCATGCCATTTTTTACTCCAAATATTAAATTATGTTTAAAATTTTTGCTATAGTTCGCTTAAATTCGCATTTGTCTGAATTATTTATGGAAGCGGTTACATAAAATCATTGAAATAAAGACGTGATAAAAAAGCCTTTTTACCCCCTTTGTTCCACAGTTATTTGCGGCCTTCCAACTTTGACCTTTTTTGCAACAAAAGAAACCCATTAATATTAATTCTGCGTTTTTCTAGCGTTGCTTAAAAAAATTCAAATGAATGGTTCTTTTGTATGTTCTATTGTTTTTCTTTTAATCTAAGACTTTATTTACACTAAACATTTTTTCATAACATTTGTTGCAAGAAACTTTATTTATTTCCCAATATAAGGATGAATGAAACAATTGCGATAAGAACTGTTGAAAGAAATTGAATGAAATGTTATTTAGCCCCAGTTTTGCTATCCCATTTGATTCAATATCCCTCATATCAGCGAATAACAATAATGTTGCATTCACCAAATTTTATTAAAAAAATTCACAGTGTAAATTGACTTTAAATACTCAATTTTATTTTATTAAATTAAATCCATTAGTGAGAAGTAAACTACACCAAATTTTACGCTTCTATTTATGCATCAAGTACTTGCTTTATCCCGAATACATTATACTATTTTTCTTCTGTGATATCCTTAATAAATGATGTCATACAATCTTACGGTAACTAATTGAATAGGATTTGGTGATCTCTACCTCTCATTTTGGTTTTGAGTAGAACCGCTTCTTTGGAAACAAAAGGCGCAAGTCCAAAGGTGAAAGGTCTGGTGTTTTCCAAAAATAACACAAGGCGCAGGATAGAGCCAAGATCATTTGTAAGCCAAAAACGTATATAGTGCGATGGTCATTGGCGATAGAGAAAGCCAGTGGAAGGAATGACTCCCAAGCAGATCAAAACACGTACCAAATACTACAGCTGCGGTAAAGTCTATCAATGCCAAAGAGATTGCAAGGCGCCAAAGAAACAATTAAGATCAATCTTGCCGTTGACCAATAAGAAATGGTCCTACCATGGAGCATTCCAAGGATATAATCGTCATTAAACAAGAGCATCCAGTACCACAAGCATAAACATATTAGATAAAGAAAAGCAAGAAATCGCGGAATACAAGAAGTAGAAACCAGTATCGGGACAAAAGAGAAGGAGTAACTTTGAAGCGAAGAAACTCGAAGGTAATATGTTTATGAAGAGTGATTTCTTAAGCCGAACAAAAATTCAAGAAAAAATGTTTAAATTATTAAAATGGTCTACGAAAAATACACTGATAATTATAAATTTGTGTATCACCCGCTTTAGTGAAACGCAAGAAACGCTTACGCTTTCGTTCGACTTGATGTGCTCAGAGTTCTTAGTGGGACGAAAGTAAGAATGAGGGTACAAAAACGTTAGAGATCACGGCAAAGGCAGATGAATTTCGTTATGCCTGATGGCTCCTAGAAAGATAGTCACTGGTATCGTTGAATTTCGTACTAAACAAAATTATTGTATTTGGTGTTCTTTAACCTTAAAGGTGCCAATAGACGACATGTTTTTCACATTGTATGTGTCAAAATTTACATATGTAAAAGGAAACATGTCGTGTGTTACCTTGAAAACATTGCTTGTGTAAAAAACATGACAAAAGTCATAAGACATTATTTGAAATAGAGCCTGCTCTATTTTCTTATGTTAAACATACAGCTCCAAATGTCTATGTCATGCGAACAAATTCGTCGGCGGTTGATCATGTGCACTATCATTAGCCGTCTGAATGAGTATTTTGCAATACAAATAAACTATATATATATATTTTTTTTTTAATTTAACGTTGTCGTTTTTTTAAAATAAGTCCAAAAATTTATAGATTTTTAGATACAACTTCAACGTCTTATTTAAAAAAGAAAAAAATAAAAAAACACATTTGCGTCGCCAGTACTTCAGCGACGGAACCAAAGATATTTCGACGGCTGCAAGCCATTTATCAAACAAACGACGTGGATATTTTTGTAATTAGCTGTTCTCAATAAACATGAACGATATCATGTGTGATACTACATGTACGTTTGTGACCAGAAATTATAAACCTTATGTAAATTAACCAATATTGACAGCCATAAAGAAAAACATACGAATCGAAAGCTTAAAAACACATGTAAAAAACATGTCGTCTGTTGGCACCTTAAGCACTTTGAAGTGCTTAGATAGGACCCACCGCCCACCAATAGAAATAATTAGCCAGTGAATTGTATTGAATGGAACAAACGGTTATTACAATGAAATTTTTAAAATTTAATTTATTTTGAGGCAAATGGACAACGAGGTAACCTCAAGTTATCATACACGTATGATTACTTGTCAGCTTTTGTTGATTAACGTACACTCGTCAGTTTTTGTTGACGAAATATTTTGCTTTCTTCTAAAAGTTTGCAATATTTTATGATTGTTTTGAATTTGTGTGAAAATGTACGAATTAGAGAACAAAGCGTAACAACAGTACATGCATACATGTACCAGTTTCTTTACGCCTTACCCACCTTGCCCACAAACTAGGAATTGATCTAAAAAAAACTGATAAATGTAAACACACAGAAAGTAATATCAAGTCTTGTGTTCATCCCTTTTGTCGAAAAGTCTAAGGTTTTGTTATTTCCAAATAAATAATAAATATTTAATATTTTATTGTTTGTTGTTGGCTTAGCTGAGTATATTACTGCATTTGGCGCTTTAGCCAAATCATGTTTGCAAAACATTTAAACTCGTATACTTATACCAAAAACTATAAATACTATATGGGAATCCAAACAGAATTCAATCGTAAAAGTATACGAGTTTGAATGCTTTTCCAACATGATCAAACAATAATCAAACAATAAAATATAAGAAGATTATTTTGGAGAATATCTCGAATAACAAATTTGATAACTAAATAATAAATAATTTTGATTTAATTTAATTAATTCTCAGTTAATTAAATAATTAAATTTTTATAATGACCTATTTTTAACAGATTTTTTAGGAAATAAAAATTTAACTTGGGTACATTCCAAAAAAAAAACTTTTACATTTTTGCTACAATAAAAAAATGCAGGATTTTTTAGCCATTTTGCCTACACAAATAAAACAGTTCGATTTAATACACGTACACTGCGGTACTTAAATCTTTAAATCCGCTTTCTAATAACCATAAAGTAAGTCTTATTATTGTTTTCAAACAAGAACTTAAATCAGCGTCTACATCAATACCTGCCAAAAATTTTAAAAGAAAAAGGCAGCAGTCTATTTTCATTATTTTTACATTTTCTTTTTTGTCGTCAAACGGAAACGTTACAATGCACAGTGGGGCCAGTTGCAGTACAAGATCGCTGTTGTATTTAGAGGATACACCATGCAAAAATCTAATGACTCTTTTAAGAAACCTGAAGGAAAAACTTATTAAAAGAAAAGTTAGTAAGAAGATTATTATACGAGGGAGAAGCTAGTGAAGTGAATAATTTATAGGGTAACTCGTGGAATATTACTCTAAAAGAAACAAAATCCAATTTTGCCCAGCTCTCTATTTGATAATTAAGATAGACCAATGAAATAGTTTCCACTTAGTAGGTGTCGTGCCAAATCAGAACAGAGACGATTAGTCAGTTTTCATTTTTTCTCTTTACTTTTATAATGAAAAGCAAGAAATCTTTTTGGCGTTAGTACCAAAGTTTCAGTACCCTTGACCAGGGCCATATGTCCTTTCATTGCAATTTCTGAAACCTAGAAACTTGCAGTGCTATGCCCTAAGGACTCGTTACACTGCAAAACTAGTTTTGTAGTCTTTTAGGGATCCGCTCGCTGGCATATCAATAATGGTACACCACCGCCTTGTAGTTTTATTGCAATAATATTAATTTTTCATAAGATTCCAAATTATTTTCCAATTTCTGAAATTCTGAAAAAAATGTCCTGTTTTAGAATTTGGCAAATTACAGAGGTTTGGCACTTGATATTTATGTCTTGTGAAAACAACAACAATTTAATACAAATAATCGAAATGAATTTTAATGACATTTAACAAAATGTGACCCTAAGGCTGAGATTAATGGTAAAATAGTTCAAGGACATGCATTACAATTGTGTTTCATTTAGTTCAAGGACATCTCTACCTTCAAAATATACTTAGAGTTAAATATTAAATTTTTGCTACAGTCAGGATCAGAATCAATCAGGATCAGCAAAAAAATTATGCATTAAAGTAACATGGCTAATGTCGTTTGATTTTCTCATTTATCCTGCATATCCTTTTTGCTAAAGTGTATACATGCACGAGATTAATTTTTACATTTATCCAAAGAATATTCAAATTGTCCCCATAAAATCAGTACCGCTTAGATAAATCGTACTTACATCTATACTTTTTGGTGTAGCTTTAATCTTTTTTTGTGAGCAGCTCTATTTATCCTTTCATGGGCCTCTTCAACTTTGGAAACAGGAAAAGGTTAATATGATGGCAAGTTCTCCATTGATATACTGGGTCATTAAGATCGGGGTTAATTCATCCATTACTCAGAGTAGACCCTCTATGTGTCACTGTCAACATTTCAATTATTTTGTAGCACTTAGTTCTATTTCAATATGTGATGCAATTTCTTTGATCCATATTTTTCAAGGACAGCAAAACCCCAAGCAAACCCAACACCTCTAAATCTCTATGCTTGTAACAATTAAACAAAGAATGTTGTATAGTTGAAACTTTGGACACATCTTCGGGAAGAGTGTACCCACCTAAAACAAATTTCTTTGGCAGGGCAGTATACAACGAAAAATGTCGGGTACACCCGGAGGCCATAAGGACCATTATAATGCTCAGAGGACCAACTATACCATACATAGTTCTACGAAATTCTAGAATTCAAACGTATGAGTAAAAACCAGAACTTATCACAACACCTAATAGACCAGTCAGTGTCACTTTCCTGAGATAGTCAAGGTCGTGAATAAAACTTTTACCTAGATATCTAAGCCTGCGTTTTTTGTAGAGCTGGGCAGTCATATAGAAAGTGCTTAGGTGACTATTCCTCCTCTGTTATGAAACAGTACCTGCGATGACCATGAAAGGAGTGTCCTAGACATTTTGACATACGATCAATTGTACAGTACCCCGAAATAAGGCTCTAAAGGACTGCAAGCAAAAATTTCTTGCTCAAAAAAGGATTTACCAAAATTCATGACAGCTTCATATAATACATTTAATCCGCAGACTCTGTCCTCTCCCGTACTCGACGTCAGACAGTGCCATGTACAATTTAGTCATTCCTTACACTGCCTATAGGCAATCATTGCGGTACATCGTTTAGTGTAGAGAGATATGAAAGTGGTCAAAGTAAAAGTTATAAAATATTAATTGATCAGTTATTTCACACCATATTAATGGGTCGCAGAAAGTGTCTTTTTTTAAATTACATGAGCTGTAATGACATGGTGCATCATTCTGCTAAAACTGAAGGTTATTCGAGCTCATATCTCCCATTTTAGATCTTAAAAAGTCTGTTATCATGGCCCTGTAGTGCTTGTCGTTGACTGCAATGGCGTTTCCAGCATTTTCAACAAAAATGGGCCAATGATGCCACCAATCCAAAATCTACATAAAACTGTCATCCTCTTTGGATACATTAGCCTTCTCTCCACAATGGCTTACGAGCAATACGATCAACAGATATGGCAATTTCATTATATGCCTCCTCAGAAAATATGATTTTTCGGTCTAATTCTATGTCCGATTGTTATGCATTAATATTTAACGTAGTTCAAGCGTAAATCGACTCATTTTGATTTTTGTGTTTTTCTTCCGACGGGGTTTGTTTGAATTTGGGACGATTTTCCGTCATCCCACGTCAAATTTGGTTTGTAAACATTTTGGTCTGCGGAGGTATGATACTGATAGTCAATATTTCGAACCGAAAAAATCTATCAGTGTCAAATTAACACGTCATTTAAAAAGATAATTGTTTTTGAACCACGGGTTATTTCAAACTTAATTAATTAAATGTCATTTTCAAAACATTTTCTAATAAAATATTGTCTAATAAAATTGAATAAAGAAATTCTAAATTAAAATGTTGTACATAAACAGATTTTATAGTTTATGCAAATTTCATCCCTTAGACCACTTTTATAATTATGGGTACACATATTGGTGAAGATGGGAACCTCCCCGACATGCGTAAAAGTAGCATCAAGTCGTCATTGCCTTGTTGTGCTCTACATTTCCTCGAGAGTTACAAGTCCAGGATTATGCCGAAGTACTCAGCCTCTTTTGAGAATTTAATTGTAATACCATCCAATTGTGGTGGGCTGAACACTGGTGGTGGTGTACCATATTGTTTGACAAAGATCATTAATTGAGTCTTTGTGGAAATGATCTCCAGACCGTTATGCTTGGCATGTAGAGTGCAGATCTAATGAGTCTACTTTATCGTTGGTAAAACTCTTACTCTAATAATAAGCACGATGTTGTCTTTATAGCCTATCACACTTGTGCCTTCACCATTCAGCTTTAAAAGCATTTTATTTACGACAATAGTTTTTAAAGTCTATATAACACTGGATGGGCTCAAATTTGAGGATTTCCAGAAATAATGTTATATTTCTCCTAAAACTTTATATAATTTTTCGATCGGTAATAGGACTTCCAGCATTGGTGCCTTTTCCTCTGGTGTACCTTAAATTTCTCTTCTTGCACCGATCTTGTTCCTTGTTTCTTTTATATATTTTTTATATGTATTTAGGATACGTTGTTAACTTTATATAAATGAAACAATTCCAATATTTTCAAGACTTTATTATATCCTTGATTTTGGTCCTGTCTCACAAGGACCAGACAGGGCAGCCTACTTATGTATATACCAAACAATGTTTTGAAATATGGGTCATCGCTTATGAACTACAAATATCTTACCAGTCATATTAACAGCAGTCCCACTGTTCACTATACCACAACTCCAAGCGTCTGAATTATTATGTCAAGCATAAAAAGAACAAACGAACAAACGAACAAACAAACAGGAAACAAGCCAGCAAAACGCTCATTAAACTGGTAGTGGAAATAAGAAAAGAAAACATTTTTTCTCTTATTTATAAGGAAACATGCCAAACCAATATTTTTATCGATGTTTATTTCAGAAAATTTCTTTTTAGGTGTGCGAAAGTCGTATTATATAGAGTTAGTAAAAAGTTTTTGTAAGTTTCACGAAAGAAAAAACAAACAAACTTCTTTCTACATATTTTTATATTATGCGTCCCACCCACATTTAGAATTATGCGATGATTTCTGGCCCTATATAATAATAAGACTTAAGCCACAACCAAACACACACACACATACACATATATATCGAGAAGAAGGAAGAAGAAACGGAAGTAAAAAATCATTTCTGGTAAAATATGACAGTTTATAAGAATTATTTTACGCAAAACAAATATACAAGCATTTGGGTGGATGGACAATATTGTTTTGCAAGAAGTTCAGCCAGAAACATAAAAAAGGGAAAAACAGCGATAAAAAATATTGTTGCAAGTTTGTGCTTAAAGTTTTTGAAAACAAATTAAGTGTTAAAGCGAATAAAGAATCAAGAAAAAATGATTTAATAAAGTTTATTAAAAAAAGAATATAGTACGAGGAACACGGACGTCAGTGATAAGAATCTTTACGAATTTGAAACAAAATGCGTTTCTCAAAAATGTAAAATATCTTTATAAGCTGGAAACTAATATCTATAATATAAAATTATATATAACTCTAATCTTGAAGCTATTCCGAGTGCTTTGCCATTATTTGGGGAAATATTTCTGTGGTATTGGATAAAATTTTTACCAATAAACAGCCACTTGGGTGTCAAACACTTGGCCCACATTTTTTAAGGGAAACAACACAAGCAGTTGCTATACATATACTGTTTTACCTTTTTTAGGACAAGAGTAGTTTTGAGGGGACAATTCGTGAAAATATGAAATAAAAAAAGAAAACTCAACTCTTTTACAACACTGCTATCGCGCGATTTATTAATTTATAGAGCAACGATTAAGTGCCTCTGGTGTTAAGTAGGAGCATTCAACTTTCCTCCTCTATTTACTGACATTAGTCGCTATATCCCTCAACGAACAATTTTCATTTTATTAAAAAAAATGTTACATAATTTTCATGATTTTCCGACATACGAGTATAATTTTAATTTTTAATTTATTGGGCTTCCAAATGCAAGCATTTCATAACATTTAATATTTTTTCCGTAATCGTTTTCTTGTCCCATATCTATTGGCATCAGTCGCTATTGCGCTCATCGCTATATCCCTCATCGAACAGTTTTCATTTTATGATAAAAAAAAATCTTTTGTTAATCATTTTATCGAATTTTTTGTAAATTGTAAATGTTTGCTGTGTTATTTATTAAATATGAAAATTTACTCTTGTATTTTTTTTTCTCTAATTCATTTTATTTAGTTTTATATTCTGAAGTGGCGAATTTTAAATGTTTTTCATCATTTAGTTACTTCAAATTATCAAGCACATGTTACATATACATTCTCAAAAAAAAAAACACACACACACACATACTCACACGCATAGGAACATAGTAGACTCTATGCAACCCTGCAAAGACGTGTGTTACGTGACTGAAAAAGTTTGTTGAAAAGTTAGATTTTTTTAAGTTGATATTTCATAGATTATTTTACTTCGTCGATTATTCTCTTAACATTGTCGACGAAAAAGGGCATATCATTCATTTCTTCTTCTTTTATTAAGGACTTACATCCTCCATTGTGCTGAGAGTGATTATTCCATTTTATTTTGATTTCCTTTGTAACAAATCGCTTTCATTTGGCACCTGTATCATAAAATATAACGATACGCCGTTCAGAGGCGACCACCATTTTGAGTTGATTAAATTTTGCTTTTGAGCTTTCTTCTTTCTTCTCAGGTCCATATCATGGACCTGCGAGAAAATTTATAAAAACAGAAATACTGGAATACTGAAACTTTCTAAAGTGGTTAAACATTGTAAAAATGGACAAGACCAAGTTATATCGATTTTATGTCCCTGAAAATGGCTCAAACGTTTAAGTAATGGAAGCATAGAACTGGTCACTGAACTGTCCCGGCAGCGATTGACACCCTTATATGCTAATGTATATCACAGCGGCCTCCTTCGTCGGTAATGTTAGCAGAATCGTCGGCAAAGTAAAACTATTATTAATAATAGCTACACATACAAATTAAGAAAGTTAATGTGTCTACTTAACACCAGAGGCATGAAACAGCATTGCATAAGAATTAAACTTTCTCATATTCACCACATCTCCCCTCTCTTCCACTATCGGTTTCTCTATACTAAAAACTGATATGGGTATTAAATGAAAGGGAGTTTGACCTTTTCTATCAGGAAAAATTAATCATTCTAAATTCAAGATGGCGGGCGCACCAAAATTATTGACTTCCAAAACCGGCGGATCATTTCTTATATAACCTAACGACGTGGCCATTAAATAAAGGAATTTCTGAGCGGACAAATCAAAATGAAATAAAATTGCTGTAAGTGCAACATACCTCATCACTATAATTTATTTGGGGCCATATTATGTGTATCAAATGAAAGGACTTTCTAAAACTATTTCCAAATAAACGTCAAGTTCACAAACGACAAAAATTCGAAGATTTTTTAATTAAAAATTTCCTTGTTTGTTATTAGTTTCCAATAGTAATTGTATTCTAGTCTTATTTTTATTGTTATTCCATCTAACGCTATCTGATAATTAGAAAAGAAGAAAAACATAAACGAAATAAATAGGTTTTTTGCGGGAATTCATTACATGCCCTCGAACTCCGAGTAAACCTCGATTAATCAGGTATTTATTATGTATATGGAAAACTAAGAAATCGATGCATCGAATTTTGTGAGGATGTTCTCATTATAAATTAGGCCTAAATCTGGCGGATTAGGAGGGGGATAGGTATAAGGACAGGTTTATATGATTTTATTTACGACTTTTTATATTATTTTATGACAAAGGATCTATCACTAGAAAAACACAAAACCCTTTAATTGCATTATTATTAGTTTAAAATTAATATTTTTCAAATGAAATCAGAGTTTAAAATTTTATCACCATAATATTTCCCAGTCAGAGTCTTGCAACTATAAAAAATCACACAATTAAAGGAATTTTTTCGCACAACACAAAGCGTATGCCAATAGTCGACAAAAGAACTGACTTATATTTTGCCTACCAGAAGGAGAAAAAAATTTGCCCATAAAATTTATTTAGTAACAACTCAGGTAGTTATCATGATAAGGCTGCACTAATATCCTTACACAAGGATAAATGCAACATGAAGTCATTGTGCAATAATTTAGAGGCGCTCTACTCTCAATCAAGGGCAGATGTTGATCATTGTTGTGCAATCAAAATGAAAACAGAAATATCTTTACGGTTCAAAACAATTGGAAGAAGGGAAGAAATTTTAGGAAGTAAATAAAAGGACTAAGAGTTTAAGATGTGCTGGCAAGCAATCTCAGGTAGTTTTTCTTTAAAGAAAAAAATAATTTCCAATGTATATCATATCATGTCTGCCAGGTAAGTTTTTATTGTGTCTGTTTTCTGCTCATTTCGTTATCTAATCTATTGATCGGAAAAGAATAAAGAAAGAGAATAAAGTAACTAATTTCTCTTTTGCAATTTTATTATGTAGCATTTTGCACACAATTCTGTTAATATTTAGCAATAATGGCAAAAGTGTAACATTGTGTAGATTAATTTATTTAAAAAAATTATTTATCTCTTTCATTAAAAAAAATTAATTACCTTCTCTTTTGCACTAAGTTTACACTCATTAAAGAACACCAAGCTCTGTTCCTTCCCTTTGCGAGGATAAAAAGTTTTACACTACGAGTGTCAATCTGCTCAGAAATCTGTGTCTTGAATAATTCAAAGCAAGACACTCGCAAAGATGGTGAAACACTTGTTCGCTACTGTGCTTCCTATAGGTGCAGTATAGCATATATACCGATTACCTGCTGTCCCGTCAACCATTCGATGAGCCTCGAGATGTCTCAGCACAGCCACATTTTCTTACCGACCTTGCAAGTAGTCAGCTTATGTCACCTACCTTCACTTCTTTGATGAAAGTACCTGAAAATATAGTTCCTAATAGTGCCGAATGGCATTGCAACTGTTACAACATTTAAGACATCCATTGCAGAGCAAGTTTCTTCCAAACCATCTGCCAGTTCATTGCATAGCAAGTTGATTTGTGCAGAGACCGAGATAAGAGTAACGTCCGTCTGACGACCTAATCTGGATAGTACATCATTGCATTGACCAACTAAAGTTAAGTAAGTACAATCAAAGTAGGCCCTTGTATCAATGACATTTGTCATTACAAATGAGATAATAAAGCCCTTTATTGTTTCAATGCATTTATGAAAAATTTTCTTTAATGAAATAAATAATAAAAAGTCGACTTTAGTGATCCTTAAGTTCTAGTTCATTATTTTCCTTAAATCATTGAAGGGAGAATGCAGCACTGGAATAAATTTTTTGAGTCCACAATATGATAAGGAACTATAAAATTCATAACTTCCCCGCTGTGGGCTCGAACCAACAACCTGTTCAATCGGTTCAATTGCTTAATTATAGTTTTCCAAAAATTTTTTAAAAAGAAAATTCTTTGAGATTGGAAGATATCATCTTTACAATGTAATTGTTCATTGTATTAATAAAATAATCTATTAATATAATGCAGAACGTGTAATGAAACTGTTTCATTTCCTGAATTAATGATTTTTGTTTGAGTGTGGAGTGTGATCTTAGTGACAGAAGTGCTTACTGGCTATCAATGCAAATGACGAATCTTTCCAGAACCCTCGCCGCTCTTAATGCCAATATTATATATTGAAACACTCTTGCTGCACCAGGGAAAGAGTGGCTCGTACCAATATCATCTGAAAATACTATAGAGCCAAACCCACAAATCATTATTGATCCATCAATATACATGAAGTCATAGACCCTTCCCATATGAACTCGCTTCCATTAACGTCTGAATGAAAGCAAACAAAAACGTTATCAAAGTTCAATTCAGGTAGCATGTAATCAGAAGGTCTCCTCAAGTCGGTAGGTAGACGATCCAAGATCCTAGCATGACCACAGATTGTTGATCTCAATCACTAAATGAAGACAACGTCGGAGAATGCAGCCAAGTACATCAATCGAGATTACATTCTTTTATTTTGGGCGTTTATTCTTCTATTCTTGATATTACGCCCCTGAGAAATATAGAGGTAAACATCTCTAAATTTGGACTTTTAGAAAAGACGTTAAAGCTTAAATAGAACTAGTTTATTTGTCGAATTTTGTTTATTAATTTCCCTTCACAGTATTTTGGAAATAAACTATTACTTTCTTGTGTAAACCTTCAAGAAATTTTCATGAAATACGATTATTTCTATTAACCTTCTGCTGATA
This sequence comes from Germaria angustata, assembly GCA_963681545.1. Classification (NCBI taxonomy): domain Eukaryota; kingdom Metazoa; phylum Arthropoda; class Insecta; order Diptera; family Tachinidae; genus Germaria; species Germaria angustata. The sequence goes on from OY813000.1 coordinate 66,636,440, forward strand.
ATACGTATATGCAACTTTCAAGAAAGTATACTTTCATGTGTAACCGAAGCTTAATCTAATACTGTTTTTTTAATTACGTTTTTTTATTTAATTGGCAAAGATCAACTTGAAGTTCTTGATTGTCTTAAATTATTACACTCTTCTTAGTAAATTTGCACTTAGTAATGAAACTTTAGGTCATTTATCTCTGTTTGAAAGGAGAGAAATGTTACGCATTTTCAGAAAAGAAAATTACATAAATTTTGAGAAGAAAAAATCTAAATTTAATAATTTTTATTAAAGAAGATTAAATACATTGGAGAAATAGATTTTAATTTTGAAGCAGGTACCTGTATATTTGCTTTATTTTCATAAACAAAAAAAATTTGCAAAACCCTTTATGGAATTTTTCAATTACAAAAATAATTTGCTAAATTCAAAAAGAAAAGAAAAATACTATAAAAAATGCGTATATTGTTTGTTCTACTAAATAGACTTTGATAAAGGACATCCGTTGTTATTCTACATTTTGGCTGGTGATTCTGCAGAATGACAGCCAAAAAACATGTAACAAAAGCATTCCACATAAACAGCGTGACCGTTAAGAAATTTGGAAAAGTGGCACAAAAAGGGGATTTAAAATAAAAAAGTGGCACCAAAAGGGAATTTTTTTTTTTGCAAAAAGGGGCAACGACTTAAGAAACGGTAATTTAAGACAAAAACACGGTTTTAAATTTATTTATAAAACAAATAAAATTTTATTTGAAATAATTTAAAAACATAACAAAAACATAACAATAATGCAAAATATGTATATTATTACAATAGTACACTAGGTGTTCCTGAGCATATAAACATAAAATATATTTAATACAAGATACATAAAAAAAGATTTTGTAACTCAAGAAAATAGGGTATAGTAAAACTATATTTTTGTTCTTTTCCTGAAGTTTTAGTTTTTTGGAGTTTTGGAAATATATTTTTTGACAAGATCTTCAGTCGGACACCAATCTTCCAAATCAACTTCTAATAAATTTATTGCCGAAAGCATATCTTCACAAGTATTTATTAACCTTTAATCTATTTGACAATTTATCTTTCATTAGCGCTAATTTTGAAAAAATACGTTCGGCACAAGCACTACTATGAGGCAAAGTAAATACATATGATGAAAATTTATATAAATTCGAAAATAAATGTTCACCAAATGTATTTTTTAGCTTTCCTATTTCGTACCAAAAACTTTCCGGATTTGAATTTATGAAGATATGCTCATAGCTTTTGTCATTTATTTTACTCTCTAGTAATTTAAATTCATTAATAAACTCTTCTGGGTCAGGTATTATATGTGGGAACTCTGATACTATTTCGAAATAATTTATGTCTTCATTTGTCTTTAAAAAAAATGGATCTAAATATCTAAATGCATTAAGTTTTTTGTCATATATGTCAATTCTTGATATTATTTCACTATACAATTTTTGGTAAAATTTTAATAAATTGCATTTAATATCAAGTATACAATCCTTGGAAAGTTTTAAATCACATATACATCTAACTTTCCGCTTCATGGCCAATATAAATGTATTTTATATCCTTAACGTATAAAGAATTTTTATAATCAATATTTTAAAATTTTGTTGAATTTAAATAATCTTTTTTCAAAAAATTTTTAATTAATTCTAATAAAATATTTTTTGTGGAGTAAACAAGGTATATGTTTTGTGATGACTCACTTTGAAAAAGTTTGTTTAATTTGTTCATAACTTTAAGTATATATGCCAAAAATTGTAAATAAATTTTATTGACAGGGGACAAACCTTCTTGAATTACACGTATTTTTTCTAAGTTTGTAGCAGATCGAAAACTTACTAGTGATGATTTTCCTAAAAAGGGGCAAAAAGGGGCAGAGTATTGCAAAAAGTAGCAGATTTAGTTAATTTTAAAAAAGTGGTATCAAAAGTGGCAGACGGCTAGAAAAGTGGCAAATTGATACTTTAGTGGCAAAAACGGTCACGCTGCACATAAAGAAAAAATATATGGAAGGAAAACACAACTCTCAAAAATATGTCATATGGCACAAAGCCTAAAGCTCTAAACACATAGACGACAGCAGACAGCAATCAGCAATATGTCAAAAATAAAATTCATGTGTTTAAATGAAAACGATTATTTTGACGGCAGCACATCAGCACGACTGCACGACAGCATTTGCTGCTGCTGCCAACGGGCAGCAATAAACAAATATAATGTTGCCATATACATATAAATTGGAAGAATAAGAACAAAAACTTTTTTTAATATTAAACATAAAAGAACATTACAGAAATACAATAAAGAAATAAATTTATGTGTTTTTATAGTTTTTCGTGATATTATTACATTTTTTATGAATAACTTTCATTTTATTCATTATAAATATATATATATATATATATATATATATATATATATATATATATATATATATATATATATATATATATATATATATATATATATATATATATATATATATATATATATATATATATATACGGCATCCCTGAAATTTGTACTGCTATAATACACATCAGCTGATTATTATGCTGTTGCTGTCTTCAAAATAATTATGAAGCTGACTTCAGAGCAGCATTTGAAGCCGTGAAGTCGTGAAGTCTGCTGTCGTCTATGTGTTTAGAGCTTAAAGGTTACGTGACACAATGGGGCCAATAGCAAAATAATTGAAAATGAATTGTTAACTTTTAAATACTGAAGATTCAATTTTAGATATTTATATTAATTAGAGAGTTGTGCTGCTTTTAATACAGACACAAAAAAAGTAAAAGTTAAAATCCTTAAGATCGGATACTATGATGGCAAAGTTGAAAGGATGCAAAATGTTTTCAATATAACCCATACCAAATATTAAACAATATCCCAGTGGAAAAAAGTAGCTCGAAAGAACATAATAAAATCCACAACTTGTGAAGTAGTGAAAAATCATATCTTTTACAAAGAGTTTAATATCGGCTTTTTATTGCAAGATGTTCTCTTTTTGTATCACATTCATTAGATCTAAAGCTATGCTGAAGATGTTATGAAAAATCGATTATTTGGTGCTACTCCAAATGCTATTTGTCTTACAGTATATTTTATATTTTACTGATATGAAAATAATTTTTATTTATTGCGTTTAATTTTTTTCACATAATCGAATTTTTTTATTGATTTTTATCATCTGGATTTGAACTCGATCTCGGGAATGTTATTTCATCATGTTTAGCAGTCAAGATGTTTGCCACTCCGGCTGCATGAGCTTATACAACAGTAATGGCGCTAAGGTAATACATATTATATACAGAGAGTAGTAACGAGAGGAAAAGTTTTGGTAAAAATTCAGTTGGCAAGAGCTTTCCAAGAAGTCATGAAAATGAAGAGATTTTGATGTAAACAATTGAAATTTAGTTCCATTCGAAATAACTTTAACCGATGATTGCAAGCCATTACAAAATTATATTTTCTAATGCTCTCAATTGAATTATAAGCAGCTACAATCAACAGATTAAGAAACAAATTCATAATAAATGAAGAATAATCTGTTTACTACTAGAAATACAGCTTTTGAAAGAATAAAAACTTGCCAATAGTCACAATTTGTGTATCTTTTTTACTATGCGAAATAAATAGTTTAAGTTAAAAACATAAGAAATCTTGTAAATCTAAAGGAAAAAGTAAAATTTTTTTCAATCTAGTCAAAATGTTCTCAACTTTCTAGGAAGTCACCGGTAATTTTGTTCATTTAATTTTCCCTTTTTTTATAAATCGGTCCCATTGTGCTGGGTGAATTTCTTCTTACTTTCACATAAATGATTCTTACACTATATTTTATTTCTTTGTTGTTTCGTTTTCATCAGCTTCAAATAGCTTTAAGACTTATTCTATATGAATAATACTAACTTTTAAAGGCTGTCTATTAAATTTTTTTAAACAAAATATTTAAATTGCGAGACGAAATGTCTAAATGTAGTTTTAAGTGTAGAAAAAAACTTATTAAAAAATCATTATCTAATATCATTATCTAATATTATTCTAATATTATTATACAAATAATATAAAATAATATAAAATATATTTGATTGGAAATTTTCAAATATTTGTTATGGCCTTCATATGCTGTTCGTATGTCAACTTTTCACATCAAAATTAAGCTAGAGGTTCAATTGAATACAAAACGTAATTTGCTCTTAACGAGAAATCAATCAATCAATTCTTAAAAATTATATGATATCGACTGATTCCTTCAGAAATAATGTTGTAGAAAAATATATAGATTTATGTTTTTCTCAGCAACCCTTATCAAATCGACTTTACAGATTCGTTAATATTTTGAAACTAGTGAAACTGATTCGAATGCTGCAGGTTTGATTAAACTCGATTAATTATTTCTAGAGATGACGCCACTGTAAATAACTCTAAAAATTCTTGTTAAATCGCTTGTATAGGATTGAATCATTTTTCGAAACTTGGAAAACTATTTCGAGTGTTTTATCTAAATTGTCCAAAGAATATGGTAGACGAAATTTTTGTAGAGAAACTGATATTGAATGCTTTAATTTGGCTTCAGATCTGTCGCTGTCATGTGATCATATGCTTGCCTTAATAAAGAACCAATTGGTATTCCAGCAGTAGCCAAGCTAAGGTTTTTCTGCTGAGGGAGTAGCAAGAGATTATGAAGTTGGTGTGGCACACATCAAATTTCTGCGAAGTGCTCTCACAAATATTTGATACGTTAGAGGAAAATCTTTGTCATCAGTGGATAATATATTTGTCAGAAGAAGAGCGTAAAGTTACAGCCTGAGACCTCTATCTGTTGTGGGACGTATTGATGGAAGTTCAAGGATGCACTGCTCGCTTGTTTGTTAAGCTTTTGGTTTAGCTTGACCATCCTCCTGTCGCCCGCTGGCTTTTCATATTTGCAGCAGCTTTCGATCGGATGTACCTTTTTTGATGGGTTTGTGTTGCACATAGAATGGACGTTTAAAATGGTAAATGAGGTCGGCCAAGCAATTACCGTGAATGGTGTTTAATATCGCGATGATAGCAGACTTCTTGTGGCCAGAAATTGAGAATATGAACCTGGACGATATATAGTTCAAACACAGCCAACGAAACAATGGCTCTTTTGCGTGAGAAATTCAATGGCTGTGTGATTTGACACCGCTGGACTTCTTTCCTTGGAAATATTTAAAAGAAAAAGTGTACGTCAATAAGACAAGAACAATTCAGGAGCTAAAGGATGGGATAATTCGGCACAATAACGACATTGAACCTCATTCATGGCTCACAGTCATAGAAAATATGGCCCATCGAAGCATTGGCGAGTATTTGGCCAATATTTTATTTCACACATAATTGTCATAGATACTTCTATCATGATAAAAAAAATATTAAGACATTTCTCTGAAAACTTTTTTTATTTACAATTAACATCGTGCGTTTTGGTTGCACCACCCTTTATAAACAATGCTACCTTTTTCCATTCTGCAACACTTTTGATTTGCGGACCAGCAGTGTTTAGCTCTTCCGTAAAAGACTTCCAAAATTCTGTTATTACTTCTTTTGAAAGTTCCCCAAGTTAACAATCACTATATTTAGCATAATATCTCTTAGCACTTCATTAAGGTATTTTGTACTGAAGTCACTTTTTTTAATATATGTAACTAATGAAAACAAATAAATACTAACATGATGATGTGTACAATTCCCTAGCAAAAACGACGTGAAAATATCACAGGGAAAAGTGAAAAAATTACGATGGAAAAAACTATTTACGATAAGGAAAAATTCCCATAATTATTCTCCATGGCAATTTTCCATAATCGCAAATACTTGAAAACAGAAAAAATTATTCACGATAGGGGTGAATATCTTATTTCCACAGTGTGATTAATGCTATTAAAAATAAGTACACATTTTCAAATCTTTGATGCATTAAGGATACAAGGTGACATTATTAGGACAACAGCTACAACAGCAAAAACAAACTTGAATATTGAAATGCCAAAAGGTATAAAAAATACTTGGTGTATGCACGCTGACAGACACACCAAAAAGCATTCAGATGTTAAAATCGTAACGATTTTCATGCCGCTTATTTTTGTTGCTGCAATCTTTGCTCTAATAAGGCCAACTTTTAATTTTAACACGCTTTGGGAGGAACATTTAACAATAAATTACACATTTGCAACTACTCCAATAATTGTCTTCAATACGAAATACTTTTGTTTTTTCTAGGTCCAGTTTTTCAAACTTAAAATTTCAATTTAATAAAGAAAATTATAATATATATAATTTTTGTAAATAGTGTTAATTAAAGAAAATTATATTTTAAACAAAAAGATTTTCTGACTTCATTGCCAGAACGGAAAATGTAATAAAACTGAAAAAATGATTTTTCTTGCGAGAATGAAGCAAAAAGGGAAAACGAACTGACAGGCTGATGAAAATTTATGAAATTTTAAGACAGTAATAGCAAAAATGTACGAAGTCGACATGCAGAAATAAAAATGTTGCAGTTAAATGCGACTAAAGAGATTAAAAAGACTCAAATAAATCAACAAAGGGAAGTATAGCGAGTGCACGAGGGTCCATAAATTATGGAAACTACATGAAAATTAATTTTTTAAAAACACGAAACTTGTCATATTTTGCTGATATAAACCAAAACAAAAAAGCGAAGATGATACAGTTTCAGATTCACAATCGAAAATTGTATGATCAATAAAATCAACTCTGAAGATTTCATAACTATGAAAAGAGGCGCTAAGAATTTGACAAAAATATGTATATGAGCTTATCTGTTCTAATGCAATTTCTAATAAATGCAATCATTTTTTTCTTTATTAAAAGTTTGTAGATCCTCCTTTCCCCATGTAGATCCCCCTTGAAATTTCTCTGCCTGCGGCCATGTCAAAACCAATTTTACAGTAGTACCTACAACAATTCAGATCAAATAGAGATCATAAGAATAAATACTTTTGTTGTACAATTTTATCCTTAGCACTACTTACGTCTTTTTAGCGCTCAAATCTCTATATTAAGACGGAAGTCTTAAAAATCCAAAAAAATAACCGAAATTATAAAAACATATTAATGAGGATTTTCAGAGTTATTAAAGGCATTGTTTTCGAAAATTCTCGACCACGATAATTTTCGAAAGAATAGAAAAAATTTTCTCAAATTTGCGACACTCGAAGCAGTTTTCGGAATTCGGAAAAAATGTCCTAATTTATAAAATCGTTATGAAAAGAGTTTTTCGAGTTATTTTAAACAGTCATGTTTTCGAAAATGTTATCTCTCGAATTTATTAATCGATTTTGATAAAATTTATTTTTTGAGGCTAGTGTTAGTTTAAAATTTATTTTAAAAAATCAAAAAACCATTTCGAAATTTATCTCAAGTCCACCTCACCAAATGACTTTATATTCACGAAGAATAAAAAATGGAAAGATAACGATTTCAATCCGATTTTCTTAAAACTGCGATTTGAGTTATGGCATGTATGTACGTATGTGGCTGCGTGTACACATATGAACGGCTGAACTGGTTCGAAGGAACTTTGCTTGGCTTGTGTCTATCAGGAGACTTTTTGAAAGTATACATATATTTTCAAGTGTACGAATATTAAATAACTCTGGAAATTTTTGCCAAGTCAATGTTATAGATTCAGCATTATTTTGGAAACTTGAAAAATTTGCTCAATTACGCAAATCTTATCACAACCTATTTATGCCTTGGAGAAACATCGTTGTCAAACATTTTCAAAAACAATTAACTTTGAATATTCTTGGCGAATTGGTTATCTAATTATATCCGAAAAATATGATTGCCGAAAAAAATTTTCGAAAACAAAGTTTTTTAATTACTCCGAAAATTTTCTAATCGATCTTGGTATCTGAGGGTAGTTCTTAACGTATATATAAGTATATATACTTACTGTTGCAGAAAATAAATCTGGACATTATTATTTTTGCTGAGTGTATAAAAATCTTAAAATATTAAATGATCCATCCCTCTGGCATGGTCACACTCAAGTTTAAATTAACTAATGCAATTAAGGAACAGGATGAAATAAAAAGGAAGATAGAAATAAAATCGTGCTTAAGAAATCGTTGATAAAATAAAAACGTTAAGGATTCAAGTAGGCGTAACATTTCCGTTCCATAATCCTTTTAGCTTCATGGTAAAGAAAAGCACAAGAACTACAATAAAAAAGAAATCAATCCTTCCTCTTAGTGTGGAGGGTAACACTACTGTTAGAAATATTGTTGTATAAGTATGTCATTTTGTTGTTTGTAATTCATTTAATATTCACTTGCCACTCATCAAGTAAGAACGTCAAAATTTTCCTTGCATGGAATTTTAGATGGCCGACTATTTAGAAAAAAGTTGAAAACTCATCAAAAAATCTAAACTTAAAATTTGAAAAAAAAAACCTCAACATCTTACGAAAAACCGGATATTATTATACCAATAAAATCGATAGATATATCCCTTATAGTTATGAATTTGAAGCACAGCAAACAATATAATCGTCCCTCCCGTTCATATCTCTCATGATTTTTAACAAATGGTTTGTGGATTTTCCGAAGAAATCTTGTGTATTTTCCAAGAACTCAATATGTACTCACGAATCCAAAGTTCAGATAACAAAAATGTTTAGCTTTAATATAAAAATTTATATTTTTATGATCACAAAACTCAAATCATTGATTTGGAATCAATAAATATGGAATATTTAATAGAAATGCAAAATTTCCCCTTAAAAAATCAGACAAAAAATGTTAACATCACTAAAAGCGATTTATAGCCAAAACAAGTCGAAAAATTGCAACAAAAATAGTATAAAAAATTTCCAAAATTGAATCGAATGAAAATATAATTTTACCGAACACTCCTTATAGTTCTCTAAATTCAAGAATCAACATTTTCCCACAAAGTTTATATTTAACATATGTAAAAAAATTAAATTCCATTAAAACCCCGAATTATTGTTAATGAATAGAAAGTACAAATACAAATAGAAAACCGAAAGAAAAAAATCAAAATTTATTTCAAACAAATTTATCTTTATTAGTTTAAAAATGGTTATTTGTTGTGCGAGATTGTTCCGATTAATTTCTTAAATAAGAAGCTTATATATTTATATATTTTGTTATGCCTTATATACTTACTAGCTGACCCTGTCCGCGTTGCTGGCCCTAAGCAAACATTAATGTTATATTACCACACGATTTAAATTGGGCTTTTAACGAAATTTACGGCCTTTAAATAAAAATCCATGGAATACATATCATAAAGTTTTGGAGTCCATACGTTACATATATGTATATATCCTGTTTTATATGTATAGATCTTTAACTTATTGTACAATGTTGCACCTTAGTAAGCGCGGAATATCGAATGATGTAAATATTTTGCAAATAAACCGAAAACTCGGATATTCTAATGCAACCTTTCGAAAGTTTTAAAATTTTGATATTGAATCATTATTAACATAGGTTTTTTGTAAATATCTTCGAAACTACATAACCGATTTAAGAGTTTGATATCTCGTTTTGAAGAACATGACAACGGCTTTAAAAAAAAAAGTAAAATAAAATAAAAAAGCACAAAAAATAAATATATGTATATGTCATTGGTGGTGCAATATGAAAATTGGATTTTGCCACGCCCTTCCGCCCACAGACCGAAAATCAAAAACCAGACCTCACAGTGTCACCCGGCCAAGTATTCTGAAAGTTCCCTGAAAATTTCGTCAAAATCGGCCCAGCCGTTTTGGAGCCATTATGTTACATACATACATACATACACACATCCTATTTTATATACATCGATAAGTATATAATAATTGTACAAGGTGAAGCAAAAGTAATTTCATACTTTGAACTGGCTGCCGTTTTTTTATAAATGAAAAAAAGATCTCTGATTTCAGATTGCTCGCAATTCAAATTGACGATTACTTCTTCAATAGTAGTTTTCAAGACTTGAAAAGTTCGCGGTATGTTGCGGTAAGCGCGAGATTTCAAAAAGACCGGGAGGAAAAAGTCTGGTGCTGTTAGATCTGGCGATCTATACGGCCAGATCAAATCTATAAAACGGGTGTTAACTTGAATGCAATAGATCTCCATTTGATATAGCTTCTATGTGCACCAAAAACTCAAATTTTGTTTGCATTCGTCGGTCATTATAGTTTTTGACACGAAATCATACTCTTCTTGCATCAAGTTTAACAAAGTATGGCAGCAAGTCAACCTAGCCGGACGGTCAGTAGGCAACAATTTCTACCAGCTTGTAGGGGAACATTTTCAAATCTTTCATAGAAATTAATTGCACCGAGCGTCTGTGGATGTCTAATTGTGTATTTACGTCATCTGTAGTGGACCCAGTTTGCACGAGGTCATCAGCCAAACACTTAATTGTTTGAACACATTGTATACGACACCGTTGAAACAACAGACCGAAAATTTGTCAAATAAGCAGTAACAAGAACTCCACGTGCTTGATATGTGTGTATCGCTTCATGCCTTATGGACAACTAATTCTCTGTACATCTACATCATAAATGTCAAAGCACAGTTATATTTGGCACCATTTGCTAAAATGGCAACCGATTCATATTATGACATTACTTTGCGCCACCTTGAACAATAATTGTCGCTTAAATGGAAACTAATGGTATAAAGTTTGTTAGAGAAACAAAAGGATTCGTATCGAATATAAGTTGTGTTGTTTGTATATATTTTCTGGTCTACTATATCATATTATTGTAATTCTCATTTGTTATTTGAATAAAGAGGTTGAACGCTTCTAAAACATGATGTTGAAAGGCTTACCAATGCCTTGGCATTAACGCAAACGAAATGCCAGGCATGCGTATAGACAATTATAACCCATAACAAAACATTAATTTTATTGAAACCTTAAACTTATGCCAAGTAAAAACAAGAGCTCTACGAAATATCACTGAATATCTCCCCAATTTCGAATTTAGTGATAATCAAAAATTTTATATACTCAAGATTAAATTTTTACGAAAGTAATCGAAATAATATCGCAAATCACCATAAAATATCTTTAAAAGAAGGAATTGCAAATAGTTCGAGGAGTGTAAATAAAAATAATACATTTCAAAATAAACAAGAAAGAAGGCTAAAGAAGTTTAAAACTGCCAAGTCAAGCAGTACAGATAATTAAGTTGTAAATTTTTACTACTAAAGCTTTCGTTTACTTTTTTCTACGAGTATTTTTGGGAGTTTCGGAAAGTAATTTTATGAACTCTCTCGTTATAAGTTTTTACTGGGAAATTAAACAAACAGACCTGGGCCCTGTTTCACAAAACTTACAAGTGTTGTAATACAAGTAAAATACTTGTAAAAATCAACTATTTTACAATTATGTGTTTCTGAAAACTATAATTGTATAATACAAGCCACAAGTCTGTTAAGTTATTTTACAAGCATATTTAATATTTTACAAGTATGTTATACACAGACTCGTTTCTCAAAACTAATGGCTAACGCTTGTAATTTGTATTATCTGTCAAAAATTTTGTGAGTCAATTGCCGTTTGTAAAAAAATATACAAGTAACTCCAATTTTAGAAGTGTTTTTAATTTATAAATAAACCACATATTATTAAACTTTTATAAATAGTATATACCTGAATATAGAAACATGTGGTCTAGTGACTCAAGCGATGATGAAGATTTCCGAGTGGTAAGAAGAGCTAAATCATATCGCCAAAGAATTAGCTACGATAGGATTGAAATGACCTATGAATTTAATGAAAGATTTCGCCTCACTTCGCATAATATGGAAAATCTTTTAAAATTAATAGGAGCTAAGCTGAAGAGACCTACTAATAAAAATAATCCAATGACAGAGATATTGCAATTGCAAATTGTTCTGCACTGGATGGGAACGGGCTCACAATACCACGCAATTGGAGATATGCACGGTGTTTCCAAAGCTAGTGTTTCTAGAGCCATTCATAACGTTGTTAATGCTGTAAATACTAAAGTACTCCCCCTCTACTTGAAATTTCAAAAAAAAAAAAAATTAAAAGCACCATTGAAAAATTTTATGCTATAAGGGGAATGCCAATGGTCTGTGGATGCCTAGATGGAACCTTAATTAAAATAGACGCTCCTACCAACTTTGAAGAAGCATTTGTCGACCGCCACGGTAATCACTCCATTACCTGTATGGTTGTGTGTGGACCCGATATGCAGTTTTATTACTCCTATGCAAACTGGCCTGGAAGCACGCACGATGCCCGAGTTTTGAAAAATAGCGCACTATTCCGTCAAATGGAAAATGGTTGGAGACCCGCACAAAATGGAATTCTTCTTGGTGATTCTGTTTATCCCCTTAAAGAATGGCTAATTCCACCAATTTTGACCAATGAAACTGATGAGTCAAATTGAAAATTTCTAAGAGCTTATAAATCAACCCGCAGGATTATTGAAAATGCCATTGGTATATTAAAAGAAAAGTTTCCATGCCTTAACTATTTACGCTTAGAGCCGATGAAAGCATGTGCGGTTTTTAATTGCTGTGTTACTCTTTGCAATTTTGCAAGATCAAATGATCAGCAAACAGAAAATAATAATGATGACGAGACAGAAGACTTTAATACAATTACTTTTGGAGAACCAACACATGAGGACCAACTAAGTGGTGGACGAGGACGTAGAAAATTGAACAATATTTTAAATTTTTTTCGAAATTAGATTTCTTTAGAAGTACATATATGTATGTAGGTATTATAAAAAATATATACTACAAATATATACATACATATGTTTGAATAAAATACAATACGTCTTTGGAAATAAGTTTACCCTTGTGAATTAAATATTGTGTAACTTTAGGAACTTGTGTTTCAAATATAATAAAAATTAGCACTAAACTTGGACAAACTAGAACTGATAACAAAAATTAAATTCGTTTTACTTCCGAATCGGCAAATATAATAAAAACTATATTTTTGATTACTTGAAAAATCTCACATTACTAAATACTAAATGTCAAATTTGCTTGTAGAAATGTTATTTTACTTGTGGAAATGTTATCAAATGTACACTAACATTACAAGTGCTGTTAAAATCTTTGTGAAACGGATTTTAACATTACTTGTAAAATTATAACTTGTAATTTGTAACTTGTAGATTTGTAAATTGTAGTTTTGAGAAATAGGCCCCTGGGCCCTGTTTCACAAAACTTACAAGTGTTGTAATACAAGTAAAATACTTGTAAAAATCAACTATTTTACAATTATGTGTTTCTGAAAACTATAATTGTATAATACAAGCCACAAGTCTGTTAAGTTATTTTACAAGCATATTTAATATTTTACAAGTATGTTATACACAGACTCGTTTCTCAAAACTAATGGCTAACGCTTGTAATTTGTATTATCTGTCAAAAATTTTGTGAGTCAATTGCCGTTTGTAAAAAAAATATACAAGTAACTCCAATTTTAGAAGTGTTTTTAATTTATAAATAAACCACATATTATTAAACTTTTATAAATAGTATATACCTAAATATAGAAACATGTGGTCTAGTGACTCAAGCGATGATGAAGATTTCCGAGTGATAAGAAGAGCTAAATCATATCGCCAAAGAATTAGCTACGATAGGATTGAAATGACCTATGAATTTAATGAAAGATTTCGCCTCACTTCGCATAATATGGAAAATCTTTTAAAATTGATAGGAGCTAAGCTGAAGAGACCTACTAATAAAAATAATCCAATGATAGAGAAATTGCAATTGCAAATTGTTCTGCACTAGATGGGAACGGGCTCACAATACCATGCAATTGGAGATATGCACGGTGTTTCCAAAGCTAGTGTTTGTAGAGCCATTCATAACGTTGTTAATGCTGTAAATACTAAAGTACTCCCCTTGAAATTTCTACTTGAAATTTCCAAAAAAAAAAAAAATGAAAAGCACCATTGAAAAATTTTATGCTATAAGAAGAATGCCAATGGTCTGTGGATGCCTAGATGGAACCTTAATTAAAATAGACGCTCCTACCAACTTTGAAGAAGCATTTGTCGACCGCCACGGTAATCACTCCATTACCTGTATGGTTGTGTGTGGATCCGATATGCAGTTTTATTACTCCTATGCAAACTGGCCTGGAAGCACGCACGATGCCCGAGTTTTGAAAAATAGCGCACTATTCCGTCAAATGGAAAATGGTTGGAGACCCGCACAAAATGGAATTCTTCTTGGTGATTCTGCTTACCCCCTTAAAGAATGGCTAATTCCACCAATTTTGACCAATGAAACTGATGAGTCAAATCGAAAATTTCTAAGAGCTCATAAATCAACCCGCAGGATTATTAAAAATGCCATTGGTATATTAAAAGAAAAGTTTCCATGCCTCAACTATTTACGCTTAGAGCCGATGAAAGCATGTGCGGGTTTTAATTGCTGTGTTACTCTTTGCAATTTTGTAAGATCAAATGATCAGCAAACAGAAAATAATAATGATGACGAGACAGAAGACTTTAATACAATTACTTTTGGAGAACCAACACATGAGGACCAACTAAGTGATGGACGAGGACGTAGAAAATTGAACAATATTTTAAATTTTTTTCGAAATTAGATTTCTTTAGAAGTACATATATGTATGTAGGTATTATAAAAAATATATACTACAAATATATACATACATATGTTTGAATAAAATACAATACGTCTTTGGAAATAAGTTTACCCTTGTGAATTAAATATTGTGTAACTTTAGGAACTTGTGTTTCAAATATAATAATAATTAGCCCAATAAATTTTGATAAAGTGCATTCTGTTGTATTTGCCTTTTTTGATAGGTTTTTTGTTTCCTTTGAAACACAAAAATGTTTCTTATAAATGTCAAATTTGCTTGTAGAAATGTTATTTTACTTGTGGAAATGTTATCAAATGTACACTAACATTACAAGTGCTGTTAAAATCTTTGTGAAACAGATTTTAACATTTCTCAAAACTACAATTTACAAATCTACAAGTTACAAATTACAAGTTATAATTTTACAAGTAATGTTAAAATCCGTTTCACAAAGATTTTAACAGCACTTGTAATGTTAGTGTACATTTGATAACATTTCCACAAGTAAAATAACATTTCTACAAGCAAATTTGACATTTAGTATTTAGTAATGTGAGATTTTTCAAAAATATAGTTTTTATTATATTTGCCGATTCGGAAGTAAAACGAATTTAATTTTTTTTATCAGTTCTAGTTTGTCCAAGTTTAGTGCTAATTTTTATTATATTTGAAACACAAATTCCTAAAGTTACACAATATTTAATTCACAAGGGTAAACTTATTTATTTCCAAAGACGTATTGTATTTTATTCAAACATATGTATGTATATATTTGTAGTATATATTTTTTATAATACCTACATACATATATGTACTTCTAAAGAAATCTAATTTCGAAAAAAATTTAAAATATTGTTCAATTTTCTACGTCCTCGTCCATCACTTAGTTGGTCCTCATGTGTTGGTTCTCCAAAAGTAATTGTATTAAAGTCTTCTGTCTCGTCATCATTATTATTTTCTGTTTGCTGATCATTTGATCTTGCAAAATTGCAAAGAGTAACACAGCAATTAAAAACCGCACATGCTTTTATCGGCTCTAAGCGTAAATAGTTAAGGCATGGAAACTTTTCTTTTAATATACCAATGGCATTTTCAATAATCCTGCGGGTTGATTTATGAGCTCTTAGAAATGTTCGATTTGACTCATCAGTTTCATTGGTCAAAATTGGTGGAATTAGCCATTCTTCCAGGCCAGTTTGCATAGGAGTAATAAAACTGCATATCGGGTCTACACACAACCATACAGGTAATGGAGTGATTACCGTGGCGGTCGACAAATGCTTCTTCAAAGTTGGTAGGAGCGTCTATTTTAATTAAGGTTCCATCTAGGCATCCACAGACCATTGGCATTCCCCTTATAGCATAAAATTTTTCAATGGTGCTTTTCATTTTTTTTTTTTTTTTGGAAATTTCAAGTAGAGGAACTTTAGTATTTACAGCATTAACAACGTTATGAATGGCTCTACAAACACTAGCTTGTGAAACACCGTGCATATCTCCAATTGCGTGGTATTGTGAGCCCGTTCCCATCCAGTGCAGAACAATTTGCAATTGCAATTTCTCTGTCATTGGATTATTTTTATTAGTAGGTCTCTTCAGCTTAGCTCCTATCAATTTTAAAAGATTTTCCATATTATGCGAAGTGAGGCGAAATCATTCATTAAATTCATGTCATTTCAATCCTGTCGTAGCTAATTCTTTGGCGATATGATTTAGCTCTTCTTACCACTCGGAAATCTTCATCATCGCTTGAGTCACTAGACCACATGTTTCTATATTCAGGTATATACTATTTATAAAAGTTTAATAATATGTGGTTTATTTATAAATTAAAAACACTTCTAACATTGGAGTTACTTGTATATTTTTTTACAAACGGCAATTGACTCACAAAATTTTTGACAGATAATACAAATTACAAGCGTTAGCCATTAGTTTCGAGAAACGAGTCTGTGTATAACATACTTGTAAAATATTAAATATGCTTGTAAAATAACTTAACAGACTTGTGGGTTATATTGTACAATTATAGTTTTCAGAAACAAATAATTGTAAAATAGTTGATTTTTACAAGTATTTTACTTGTATTACAACACTTGTAAGATTTGTGAAACAATGCCCTGCTATCAAATTATATTTTCTAAATATTAATTAGGATTTCATATTATCAAATTGTTATTTCTAGTTATCATTTTGCAATTCTTAAATTTTGTAAAATTTTTTCCTGAATATCAACTCGAATTTCTTGTTATCAACTTTTATTTTCGTAATATCACATTGGACCACTAATTATTAATTCGTATTTTCTCAACAGCAATTAATTTTTCCAATTATAAATTTATGTTAAATAATAATTTAATAATTTGTGTTAATCCTAAGAAATTATAATATTGACTGCCCAAGATTAAAAGTAGTAAAAAGTTATTTCCGCGGAAAACTTTATAATTTCCAAAAATAATAAAATATTAAATCTTTCTTTAAATTGTTTGCAATAATTAATTTCAAAGCAAACTGTGACAAAATACATATATTTAACTTCGCCAAAAAGTAAAATAGGAAATCAATAAAAAAATCGGTAGAACATCATCTGCTACCACATGGAACAGAAATTCTATACATAAGATATTTGTTTGAGTAATGTGAGCAAATTCGACTGTTTGTTGCTCATTTTCATAATAAATCGATATTGTCAAGGACCATTAATAAGGCCTGTGCAACAGCCCAGGTGATAGGTAATATACATAATTGTCAAAATCTATATATAAAAATAAACAAAAATTTGTCCGTCAACTTTTTCATAAGGAGTTCGACAAATTGTATTATCGACTTTGCTGTAATCAATACGCCTTGCATGGAACTCATAAATGGTTCTGGGATATTGTCTTTTAAGCAACTCAAATTTTTTGACATTTTCAGTCATGCATTAACGATGAAAATTAAAAAAATTATATATTTTTCTTACAACTGCCACTGGGTTAAAGCTCCCTAAATTTATTTCTACATGAAAAATAGTCTTGTTGACATGTCTGCAGTAACTCTACACAAATTTAAGTTAAGTCTTAGTACGGAGCTCTTCCTGAATTTCGGTTATGAAATTTTTTAATTTTCTTTTACAAGGATATATTATATTCTATACATTTGTAGGGAAATGTATATATTTGAATAAACAATAATTCTTTAATTTTGTATGTAACAACAGGAAAAAAAACTTTAAATTAATTAGAATCTACAAGCAACACAAAATTTCAAAAATTCTGTAATCAAACAACTGTCTGACCATTAATTTCTCTTTCGACGGAAAGAGGTCTCCACTAAAGGTTATGACATCGCTAAATATAAAAAACTCCGTGTATTTTTCATACATTCGGCAAGTTTTTTACACACAGTTCTATGGAATCGCGAAATTCAGGTAGAATAAATACTAGGCCTTAACATATTATGTTCAACATACATATGTATGATATTAGTAAATTTTATTTCACACGTCAATTTTTTCTTCATGCTTCAATTCAGCTTGGAGTACGGGGAAAGTGTATATTTCTTAAGCAAGACAACGTGACGTGTGTGAAGAAGATGTAACCAGTGATGTTAACTTTTATTTTCAAATTACCATTCAGGCATACAACAATTACCTTGTTTTGAACAAAATTACCATGCTAGAAGAAAACGCTTAGTGCCCTTTCACACTTTAGAAATTGAAAGACAGACAGACGAAGTTTGATGGTAACGTATCAGTGGGGGAAGTATATAATACATGTATCACAATGCATGTATCGCAATACATGTACTTATGAGAATGCGTCTGTTAACATTCTCTGGTTTTGCATCGAAGATGAAGCCTTAAGATGACGTTCACTTGAAGCGTGTCTTTTTACCTGAGAGAATCCAGCGCATCCATCGAAATCACAAATTTTGCAATGATAGTAAAATTTTCCTTTTTTACTTTTAGTAATGAAATTATAAGTTCTTTCTCATGATGAACGAAAAGTTTGCTTTTTACATATTGTGGTTTGGCTGCATTCTTCAAGAGATGTATCGGAGTCGTCGGTATCCGGAAAGAATTTGTTGCATTGTACAAATACATATTTAAAATACAAAAACTTGAAATAGGTATCTCACCATCCTTCAGAAATATTTTATTTTTGCGAAATTCAAATTACAATCACAGAATAATAATTCCAATGATACACTCGTCGGTTAATATTTACTTTGTGGTTAATTGTTGTAGAATTGATGATGATGCTAGTCATAATATTATTAAAATACGGTAGCCACAGTTGTACAATAAATACAACACCTAATGTATTTTGTTGGTAAAATCGCTCGGTGGTCTGTCAAAATCCAACTATTTTTTGTTCACGCTTGTTTGTTTGTTTACAAACTTTGAATTATAGTGGTACGTAAACAATCGTCAGCTATCGCAGTAAGACTACCTGGTTTGAGCGAAATTGGAAGACACAAGCATATTCGCCGCAGCTTAAAGTCTCCAATTTAAGCTGTAGCGTTGCCAGTAATTCATATCGCATGTGCCGTGTTTACCACAGAATACATTATATCTGTTATATCTGTGGTGTTTACAAAAGAGAGATTGGCTTTCTTTAAATTACCATATAAATAATAGGATTACCTTCTTACCTTTTGGAGTCTAAATTACTTCAAAATATGGTAATTACTTCACGGTTAACATCACTGGATGTAACATTCAAGTGTCCGAATATACTATGTTCGAACAACCACATACATACATAGAAGAAAACTAATAAAATATACGAAAATTAGATTAGAAAGCGGCACATACTACGATCACCGGTTTTTAAATACTATGCAAAATTTTTGGAAGCTTTCACATAAGATTTTTAAATTAAGACTGACAAACTGAAACGGTATTTAAATATTACAAACATAAATTAAAATTCACTAAATGGGTAAATAAATACGAAAACATTCGCCATATTGATATAGCTCAACAAAGTTATCGTCAGCTGTATTAATAGTGCCATCTGGGTAATATGATCATCTTTGGAACTCTCAATATAATATAGCAACTCTGTCATTTAGGGCAGATGTGTTAACTCACCACATCAACAGAATTGGCTGTAGCGATTAGTATGGCAACGCATAATTCGAGCGCTTTATTTAAAAAAATGTGAGAGTCGCAAAAGATCACAAAGTTGGTCCCTCAATTTATTTTATGACGGCAACGAGAGAACATCACCGACGTGACAATAAGACGCGGAGTTTTGATTCTGTAAAGAAAAAGTGATACCATTATAATTACAATTAAAATGTGTTTAACTCATTGAAAAATAAAAAAGCACACACTTAAAATTTATTAAAAATATATTAGTTTAAATAATTAAAGTGTACGTGCGTGTGTATTAATAAGCGTTTTTGTTCGGTATTGTATTGAAGAGCTAGAGTAGTGCATGTGTGCATGTGTGTATGTGTGTGAGGATAAAAATACAACAAGCAAACATAAAGAAATAAATACAAAAAGAAGAAATTGCAAGCCGTCAATTTTGTTGAGTGAAACGGGAATTAAACGTAATAAAATAGGAATTACAGCAAATAGAAAGCTTTGAAGTCCTCCATTTTTGTGCTGAAAAAAAACGGGACTACAAAATTACGGAGGAAAGAACTTTAAAATGTTATTGTTCGTTCGGTTTATTGGAAAAATTGTTAAAATTTCAAACATCGATTTTTAAATCAAAGTTTGATAAAATTGTTCAATTGAAAAGGACTTGTTTATTTTTATAGGAATATATCTGCCAGAACAGCTTAATTAATAAATAAAAGCCTGTCAATTAAAACACTTTGTATCTACATATAATATTAGTGTTTAAAAGTTGTGCGTGTGAGCGTTTTTATATTTTAATAAATTAACAATGGCGGCTACTCAAACAACTTCTCAAATTGCTCAAGACTCGGAAAAGGAGAATCCTCGAAATATGCTGTTAAAGGAAAAAACTATGGCGGGAGGGAAATCGAATGTTTTGAAGCCTCTGGGTTCCACTTTAAGTGGCGTACAATCAAAACAAGGACGCGCCAATTTTACCGTATTTAATTCCAATGCTAATGCTCGAACAGCCAGTAATAGTGTTATCACAGATAACAACAATCACAAAGTAGTAAGTCACTAGAAATAATTATCTCTGTAAACAAATTTTTATGTACCATAACTCCATGCAAAACGGTGGTTGGTTTCTTTCCACAAAAAACGTAACCATCAGATATACTCCATAAGAATGTGACGTCATTTTAAGTAATCATCTTGCAAATTTAAGCAGTGATGCGAACTCAGTGACGTACTTACTTTTTTAGAGATTTTTTTAAAGTTTTATTGCTGATTTTGGATAACATGTTATTTTAATCTAACTTCGGCTGTACCCGCCACAATAATTCTTTCAAATTTGCTAATTTACAGATTTATAATTTTTACTTTCAGATTTATAGTTTTTTATTTTTGTTTTCCAAAGCACATGTGAATGACATCTGATATAATCTATGAGTGTTCACAACAGCTGATTTTATTAAAAAAATTTACTTTGTGCTTACAATAGGTCGGACTAATTATTTATTAACTACCGCGAATATTTAAAGATTTTTTATATATTTTAAATATTTCCCGCCTACGTATATTCTTGCGATGCTAAAACAACGGATGTCATGCTTTTTCATATAAAATAAAACACGCTCTGATCGAAATTTTGTTATCTGTATTTAGATCCGACTTACAGAAACAATATTCAAAATGATTGCATAATTGAGATTCGGTTTCCATCCATGTTTTCCCCAAATATCTCAATAAATATGGTTTAAATTGTTTTAATTTAAGGTTCGTATAAATATTCCTTTTTTGTATGAAGATTATAGATAGGCCTTGATGTTGAAAATGTTGCTTTTAAAAGCTTTTAGATATGATTTTTAATTCATTATTAAAAGTAATATTGGTAAAATATGTTCGATGATAGTTTTATTTGAGATAGAATTTCTACTTCCTGATGTCAGAGAATTAAACGAACATAGTAAATTAATAAACTTCAAAGGTCTAGTTCTATTAAAACCTTCTAACATTTGTATTTAAAATTTCAAACGAGAAAAAATAGTGCATATCATTTTCAAGGTTCAAAGGCAGCATATAACATATATTTATGTCTGCTAATTGAATATTTCTTTTAAAAAAAGCTTAGTGCTTTTTATCTCCTATGGTTGTCAACACTGAATTCCAATTTTATTTTCTTCAGTGCTGTTATTTTTGTATTCATATGCCCTTCGTTATTGTTGTTTCCTTGTTATCCCTGTTTCTCCTTTTGCAATGAACAAAAGGGTGAGTAATCTTCCATTTTTTAGTTTATTAATGAAATTTATTAACCTTTCGCTTTTTAATATTTTTATTTGGTATGTATTATATTTTCAGTTTTTGAAATCCAATAATTTAATATAAAATTCATGTACTTATGTATAGTAGTACGTCAAAGAATACATCTATCAATCTTAGGAGAATATGAATCACATTTTGCCTCAGAGGCTTGATTCTTAATTTATGAAATAAATAAGTAAAAAAATAAAATGCTCATCAAATATGTTTTTTATATGTACTAATGATAGATTGCAATCTTTCAAAGTTAAATGTACACATATTTAAATTATTTAATACATACAACTTATGTATTTAAAATGGAGGTTATTAAAGTAAGAGTAAAACTGCGTCATTACTGCTTATTTATCACATGTTGCCATATTCTCCAAAATATAATTGCGCGCCTGCTCGATTGTAATACAAATTTTTCCTTTGTTTTATTATTTTCCTGTTTCTCTTAAGTCATACATACAAAATATAGTTGAAAACAGGTAAACTTTGAAACGTCATATACAAAATATAAGGTTTCAGACGTTTTATTAATCATATACAAAATATAAGATTTCAGACGTTTTATTAATCATATACATACATATGTATGTATGTACATATGTATGTATGTAAATTAATAAATGAGATACAGTTGTGTCACGGTTTAACGAATGATGTAATATTATGTTTATGATGTTTATATTTATTTTTATCAATTCAAAATAAAGTATTAGATATATTATTATTTGTATGTATTACACAGAAATCATACAAATAAAAGACATAATTCAGGTCACATATAAATTTAACTAATTTCATTTCATTGTTATGAAAAAGAGGAAATTGTGCAACTTGAAGTACATTTTTAAATTTAGTTGTTTCTCCACCACCTTTATTGAGCATTGAATGGATTCTTGATGTAGCTCTAAGCACAATGCTTTTTGAAAGATCGATAATGTTCGTTCGTCTCACTTAATTTACTAGTGATAATGCTCTATAATATTTTTATGTGTAGATTTTTCTTTCAGTCAATTACAATAGCATTGCCATTTTTCGGTTTTATAATTGTCAATTATTTAATATTCCGCAAAATAAATAGCTGAATCATTAACGCTTTGGGTTAAGTAATCTGCTGTTAAACTATGTATGTATACGAGTATCTATATACAAATACAAAATTTCCTAAAGATGATATTAAATGAGTATGGAAATATCGATAATTTCAAATAAAATTATTTAACCACTAAATAAGACCTCAAGCTTGAATAATATTTTAATCGAATTGTTATAAAAAGGTCAAAAAATATAGAGATATTTTATACCACTGACAGAAGACATGGTGGTTTACATACCATGGAACGTTAGTACGGTTTTGTATACTACTTATGGGTGACAGACTTGTGGTATCTATACTATGTTTTTGTTTTTATGTTTGATCATATGTTTGCAAATATGGAACGAGAGAAACTGTTGGCTGCTTTTTTTTAATATTTAATTATATGCGGGAAAAAAATTGTTTACATTATGCATTAATTATGTATAACAAAATAAAAAGAAAATATACTATATTAACTGCCTGTCCCACGATGTCATTCGATCAAACCAAAAACAACATTTTAAAATTTGTTGCTGTTTCAAACGTATTTATGCGAGCGATCGATGTCGAATGACATCGTGGGACAGGCAGTAAGTGTTAATAAAATAAAGAAAAAAATACAGGCGTGTTTGGACATGAGTCGGTATTGTTGTTGGAATGAATTATAAATGGCAAATATCAACGGATTTACAGCTGACTTTGTTACTAGGGTTGCCCAAATGTTTACTGAACACAGCTAAAAAGATGTGTTAATGAGATACTACATTTATACCACGTTCATGTTCGTAGCATAGAAACCAGCTATATATTAGATTGTTTCGTAATTTAATTGTGGTTTACATTTACCACGTTTATACGCACGTCTTATTTGCAAATAGAGCTATTTGCAAATAACTAATTCACTGTTTATACGGGAAATTGCATACAGAACTTATGTTATTATTAGTGATGCCATGTGACGAAAATATGATTGTTTGGTTAGTAAAACACAAAAAACGTTCATGAAGTGGCAACGTCTTACTTTTTATTTGCAAATAGTGTCGTTATTTACGACTTGTTAAGTGAGCTAATAAGTTACAATAAAAAAGTTATACGGCAACATTCTTCTTTTTTATTTGCAAATAAGGCGTGCGTATAAACGTAGTAATTGACACACATGTAGTATACCATACAATTGTAGTATACAAATCCTATGTCTGTTAGGGGTATTAGTATCTATTATAGTATCTATTATATCCTCTGTAAATTTTTTTATTTGGAGCGTAGTTGCTTAAGACTATGTGTAATTTATAGGAAACCCAAAGTGCAGCCGCTTTCCACTTACGCGTTAGTCTTGTTGAAGAAGTTCATGTCTGGTCTTCAATATCATGAGAATTATCTCATGAGGGATATTATTCAGTCTCAATATGAAGTTAACTGGTCAAACGCTTGTTATTTATCTCCTGGTGGAGTTCTCCATGAGGAAATTATCTTATCACGTAACGTAATTGTATACAGTCTACCAGAGTTTTATTCTCAATCCCTGGCTCGAATAGAGTCTAAAATTTTTTATTTTATTTTTTTGTGCTTTTATGTTTTTTTTTGTTTTTATTTAATTTTATTTATTTTTTGGCAGTTTAGTTTTAAAATTAAGTTTTAATTAAGTTCATATCCGGACATATTGACTGCTTCCGTAAACAATTATTATATTTGATTGAGCGATATAATTTATCTATTATCTTTTAACATTTTCCTATCATCCACACAAAATTATTTAAGCATGTTGCGTATATATGTATGTATTCATAAGTAATACTTTTAAAGGCAATTAAAATAATACATTACAGTTTTAAGTTCACATATAATTTCTGTTAACTAGATCTTCATCACTTTTGTGATCTGTATTTTGAAAAAAGTCTCAATAAATTTGAATTGAATTGCTTTAATCGTTATATAGGGTCCTCAATTAGCAAAATTTACTATGGTTTAGATCGCAAAAACGTTAAACAGAATATTCGTTAAACTGGGATAATACTGTATTCAGCAACAAATACACGATAAAAATTCAAATTAAATTTGTAGAATTAACTTCGTTATAAAACTACAAATTTTGCTATTTGCATATAAAAATGAAATTTGTTTTAATATGCTGCAGATATTAAAAAATGCAGGAAATTTTCATTAATATTTTGTATAAAATTTAACATACATACAACATACATACATATGTATATATGTGTGTACATACTTATATACATACATACATATTTTTCTAACATAATACAGTAGAGGCTCGAAAAAGTTAAGTAGTTTGTTATAGGGGTGCTTAACTTTTCCGAATTCTTAACTTTTCCGTGATATGAAAAATGCATGTGTTTATACGTGTATTTATACATTGTATATATTATTAATGTGTATTTAATACACATGTATATATGTATGTATGCAAATTTATTAATTTTTAGCTTTTAAAATAGGATCACTTAGTGGACAGTTTCTTTCACGTTGATATAAGAACCATTTCGTCACATGTACCTGACACTGCAGCATAAATGTTTGCTTTATTTCTTTTAATTTTAGAAATTGAAGATTCAGAATCATGAAAATCCATGGCCAATCGATTAGCCAAAAACGCCTTCGTCTAATTTTTTTAAAATCTTGCATTTTTCGGCAACTAATAACCTTTTTTGCTTACGTGCTGCTGATATTGTTAAGATCAAAAGAAAACTAATAACTGATGCAAAAAAAGTATGAAACATTACGTACGAATGTAAAGAATTTTATAACGGTAAATGACGAATGTGTTGAATTTTTTATGATACCCATGTACTTATATAGTACTACATATATTAATGCGACAATCGACATATGTATTAGAATTCAAAATGATGTTAAAAATATAAAAATTAAATAAAAACAAAAATTACTCAAAAAAGTTAAGAAGCACTTAACTTTTTAGAGTTCCGTATGGTGACAGAAAGCTGCTTAACTTTTCCGTATTCTTAACTTTTGCGCGTCTTAACTTTTATGAGCCTCCACTGTATTCTACTTTTGCGAGAAAAAATTTTAAATTGTTGTTTACATATCTAAGTATGTACATAAGTACATACATATATAGATATGAATATAATAAACTTAAAATGCGTACTCTAATTACTCTTAAGTACTCTGATAAAAATTTACCTAAGATCTCAATAAACAAATTTCTATAACATATAAACTTCCTGGGAATAATTCTGAATACCGTTTAGGTAGCGCGTCACTTTTTTCACTTTTGCGATCTTAGGTAAATTTTTGTAGTTGATTGTTTCCTTGAATTTTGAACGGTTTGCTACCTATGGACCTGAAAAAGAGAAAAAGGTAAAAAAAATCGAATTTTTTTAAGTTTTTTGCGATTTTTATCTGGAAGGTGAAGTTTTTTGATTTTATATGTTCGCACTTTTTGTTCTTTATGACAAGAGCTACAAGTTTGCCTCAGAGAGTAAATCGAAATTCGGAACGGTTTGCAAGATATGAGCCCGAGAAAATTATCACTTTTTTGCGAAAATGATACCGAGGCCCCAAATCTTTGGCGACCCATAAAAAAAGTGCATGACTTTGGGAAAAATTGGGAGACACGGGTCTTTTTTTAGTCTTTTATCACGTAGTGGTGTCCGTATATGGTTATTTTTTTTCGTGTTGCACTGTGTTACATAAGTTTTATTTGGATAATATTGGTTTTATTTACATTTGACTTAGGTGGTAAAAAGTTCTAGAGCTACTCTCCTTTTCAGCTCAGAATTATGAGTTATATATACAAATTTGAAGGACAGAAAAAAATTACAAAGACCTATTTAAAGCAATCAAAATGAAAAGTATGGCTAAAATTACGATGAAATGAGCTCATTGATATGCAGGTGTTGATTATTGAAGATAGGCAAAACGTATTTGACGTTAATAAGTACCATTTCTGTGGACTTTCAAATGATTGTTTATTTTACCAGATTTCTAATTTTTAGCACCGGTCGGGAAGTATTGTTTTCGCTTGCTGAGGTGGTAAAATAATATTTTCACTAATGAAATTAGTGATATTTTCCAATATTTTTATTTAATGATGATAGGTTAATTTCTCTCTGTACAAAAGAGGAGATGCAGCATGTTTGTTTGGCTTGGGTATGGGAATAATCTCTCAAAGGTTTGATCCAGTGCTTCAGCCTTTTGTAAATGGGTATGAAAACCAATGTTTTTTTGTTTTAGTGTAGGAACGTACTAGAGTTCTTCGTAAAAATTGTTGACAACTTTACAAAAAGCTTGCGAAGATTTATCTATACTTGACTACATGGTATTCCAGGATATGTTTCTACAGTTTTTTTATTTCCTTTTTGATGCTTTTATTTAAGCGTAGCACTGCTGTATGATCGTTGATGTCTCTAAGCCTTTTCCAATTTCTTCTGGAAATGTTTCTCATTTGAATTATGATTAATACGCTCTTTGTAGGGGCTTAATTATTGGGAATACAGTTTATTTGGGAACCGAATTTTTAATAGATGCTTTGAATAAGGTTATCACTGGCACTTACTATATCGTTATAATTTTCTAATG
This sequence comes from Germaria angustata, assembly GCA_963681545.1. Classification (NCBI taxonomy): domain Eukaryota; kingdom Metazoa; phylum Arthropoda; class Insecta; order Diptera; family Tachinidae; genus Germaria; species Germaria angustata. The sequence continues at coordinate 66,664,093 of OY813000.1, forward strand.
GCAATAGCCTAATATTAATTTACGGAAACGTATCCAGTTTGCTCCATTGTAATCGTAGATTTACATATATTACATGATGTAATGATTCCATCTAAGATCGCTAAACATTTTTAGTGCAGATATGTGTGGTTGTTGAAACATTACTTAAGAAAAAGTCTAAGTCAAGGTTGCTTATTTGGATCTGCAAGAATTTAAGTATATTCATGAATAAAAGCTAATTGCGTGTCGTTAAGTTGGAATTTATTACATAAAATATTTCCCCATGAATTACTTCTGAGACATCCCCAACAACTGTTGAAATCGCCACCTAAAGTATGTACATATATTTGGGATTTTGTTAATTTACGAAGATCAGACGTCGTAAAATTATTAATTTTGTTGTTGCTGCATTCGGCAGACCGTTCTGGAAAATAACAGAAATATATATCGATGAATTAATTTAAACAGTTAAATCTAATAACGTTTGTGTTTTAAGGCTGCATATATATATATATATATATTTTTTTTTTTTTTTTTTTTTTTTTAAATGGCTACACCACCTCTTCCGCGAGTTTGTCAGTCGTATCTATAGCAGCAATAATTTTTATGTTTTATTGACAGTTTATTATTTAACCGAGTTTCACAAATTAAGCAAATATCAACTTTGTATTTATTTAGGCGGTAAAATGGTTCCACATTTATTGTTATTGTTGATATTCTTGTTTATTAGTATGAAATTTTATATTAAAGATTGCTAACTACATGAATTGCTCTATACGAGACTTGCAATCTCAGATCGAAGGTCATATTTTTAATTCTACAAAAGAAAACAGATTATTATTACTGTTAACAGTATCACTAAGTTGAATAAAAGGTTGTTCGTTGTTGGCGTATGAGGGCGTGCACTTCTTTGATGTAACATGCTTGGAAAATTTTTGTTATAATTTATTCTATTATTGAACTCAATCTGTGTTTGCCTAGGGTCTTTTGTTGGGCTCGTTGACGAATTTATTTATACACCTTCCGCCTGGGACAGTCTTGGCAACCCATGCAATGCAGTTGGCACAATCAATACTAGTTTCCGAACCTTTTACGGTTTTTTTTTTTTTTTTTTTTTTTTTTTGTTTCCGGCACAGCTGCATCTATTGCTACCGTGACCATACAGCTGGTAGTTATAGCATTGCGTAAGTTTCTATTCGTTGGGCCTTTAGTACTACCATCACATAATTGATTACTAAGTAATTTTCCCTTAATTCTTTCAGGCTTATGCATATGCTTTCGAAATAAACAATACAGATTAATTTTTTCCTAGAATTTTCGGAAGATCTTGTAACAATTTTCACATCAGTGCAATTTGAGGCCTACTTTAAGTAAAAGATCCTTTATGACAGATGGATAAAATTAATTAAGTCCTAATTGAACTGTCTTGTTGGGTTTTTAACTTTTTTATTATCCGTTACTTATTGTCCATTTTAAGCTGAATGATATTTTACTTGAATAATGCCCATACTGCTCATGTTGAGTGTAGGCAGCATCTTCGGTATTTTATACGACTCCATTGCTGATTGTATGTTATCATAACTCTGACGCTGGAATTTAGGAAAATACATTTTCTGACTAAAGCAGATTTTACCTATTTGGGGTAAAGAAAGGGTAAACTGTATCGAGGAAAATGGAACAATTTTCAGTAAAGAAAATCTACTGGCAACGGTTGACAACGTTTGATGAGGAGTCTGGTTACGTTTAAAAATGGCTACGATGTATAAACCCCTCTTATTTAATGTGAGCAGATAAGTTTGATTGTTTTTTTTTTTTTTTGCGAAAATAATTTAAAACTTCCAGAATGAAGAATAATTACAAAACTGCATCAATTGATGCAGCTAACATTGATATTTTCTTTTGTTGGTCGATATGGATATCAAAGACACCTGTTTTACTTCATTGCCAACTGAGCGAATACTTACAGCCATTTTTCCCATTGGTTTTTTTAATGCGAATAAAATAGCTTCAAATGCATGGATGCATACGTTTCCATCGCTTGCAATACCAATCATTATTACTCCTATTATTCACTATATTTATATTTCCTTGCATTTTTCCCATTTTCCCTTGGACATCTTTTGTTTGTTTACATTTCATACAACATTGCCCTTTCAATTTTATGTTCTCCTTTCGGTTACTTCTTTCTTGGCAGTTAGAATTCAAAACATAAATAAATGTGCATTTGTGTACTAGTAAATTTTTTAGACGCTTTAACTAAACTGTAAGCGCACGAAGAACGACGAATGTGCACATGAGAAACTACTGGTCAAGAAATTACTATCAAGAATGTACATTAATACAGAAATGAACAAAATCAAGTGATAAAATGAAGTCATTGATGTGTGATAGGATTTTTTTATATAAGAACATACACATATGTATAGTACATACGTAAGTGCATATTTAAACAAAAAAGTAAGAAAAATTCATACAATATTTCATTCTGATGTCACATACATACAAATAAATATGTATATGTACAAATACATACATATATAATTGTAGTCACATAATTAAAACATTTTAATATATACATATGTACATATATACTTATATATGTTTCTTTTACTCCTCTGGGGGATCATAGGGCCGCAAAACACTTTAATGGCATCAACTTATTTTAAATTTATAAACTTCATTCTGTGATTCTAACAGTGATATCACAACAAAAAAAAATTTGTCAGTGCATTCTATGCGTTTCATATTTTCTATGCATTCTACGCTTTCTGCATTTCAAGTTACATGCAACATTTGCTAACAGAATTCACATTATATACTAAATTTTATGAAAAAATATTAGAAAAAAATTATATTAACTAATGAATATTTTTAGGGTAATTTAAACTTACCCATATTGCAATTAATATATCTATGTATTTTTAGTTTTTCTTTATAATTTGTTTAATATAATTACCAAGCTTGAGGTCTTATTTTTTGTTAAATAATTTTAGTCAAAAACTGTCGATATTTCGATATTCATTGAGTACCATCTTCAGGACAATTCTCTTTTTTATTTAAAAAAGATGGCAGCACTGTTTTGATAAACAAGTAAAAATTCAAGGCTCTGAATAGAAATAAAAAAATTAAATTAATTAAGTGTTTAAAAACAGTTTTTTTTTTACTTTAAGAAAGCTGGTTGTTAATGGAAATAAAAAATTAAAAAAAAAAAATAAAAAAAAAATAAAAAAATAATAAAAATATTATTGGCTTTTAGAGACCCAAATATGGCTGAGTGCCATCAATGCAATACGCGGTGAATCAGGAATAGTATGTGAAGGAGTGTGTAAAAAAATATATCACAGTGCAAAAAAATGTTCTGGAATTGATCAATACGCTCGTGGAATATTGGATTCTGGAGGCTTCATCCGTTTTATGTGTGATGACTGTGTCCAGTATATACATAACGTAGATTTGGTGCTGAGTGATGTTCAAGAAAATGTAAAGAAAAACAAGGAAAATTTGGCGGAATATAAAGGAGAATTCAAAGAGGCACTAAAAGAAAATGAACGTGAAATTAAACAACTTTTACAAGCAATTGAAATAAGATATACTGAAAGACTTAAAAAATTAGATGAGGCTCAAAAATTCTGTGACTTAAATGTACAAGAAATAAAAAAAGTTTATGAAGAAAATAGCATGAAAATGTGTAATGAAATAAAAAAGACAATAAAAGAAACAAATGTAAAACAAAACAAACCAACATTTGCCGAAACAGTGAAGAACAAAATAATTTCACCAGAAATAAATACACAAGCACCAATAATTATAAAACCAAAAGAAAAACAAAGGTTACAAAAAACAAAAAACGATTTAAATAATAAGGTTGACCCTAGTGGCCTGAAAATAACAAATATCGAAAGCAGAAATAGTGGAACAATAATAATACGCAGTGAAAATGATCGAGAAAGAGAAAAAATAAAAAATGTGTTGCAATCGGAAATGAGCGAAAACTATGAAATTAAAGTACCGAATAAAAACTATATGGAAGTTATTATAACTGATATGACATTTAAATATAATGAAACAGAATTGGTGAAAAAAATTAGACAACAAAATGAGGTGTTGAAAAATAGTGAATTACAAGTAGTTACCACTTATGAAACAAAAAAATTTAATAAAACAATTTACAATGCAAAAGTCAAAGTTGATAGTGAAATTCACACAAAACTTATGATAGCCAAAAAAATTAATATAGGATGGGAAATATGCAGAGTGTTTAATGGAATAGATGTACTAAGATGTTATAAATGCCACGGATACAATCATAAAGCAAGTGAATGCAGAAATGAAGAAGTATGTTATAAATGCCATGGTAACCATAAGCCAAAAGACTGCAGTAAAGAAACTATAACAAAGTGTATTAATTGCATCAGAATGAACAATAAACTGCATTTAGATTTAGATGAAAATCATTTCACAAAAAGCAGATCCTGTCCGGTATATCAAAACAAAATCAGTGTAAAAAAGAGAAGAATGGGGTTTAACATATAACAACCAAAGCTACTTAGTGGAATATATACAAATGTTCAAGGATTAATAAATAATTTTAGTCAAGTAGAAATTATTGCAGAATTAAAGAAACCAGAGTTCATCATCCTATCCGAAACACATTTAACAAATGATGTAGAAGATAGAGAATATATAATAAGAGGTTATGACTATTATGGCGTATTATCAAACTCAAGTAGAACTGGAGGGGTTATAATGTATTTTAGAAAATGTTGGAAATTAATGCCAATATGTGAAAAATCTGTCGATTCAAAATACTGGATATGCGCATATTTAGCGAGGCACAGACAAACTACAATTATATTTATGATAGTATACAGATCACCTAGTAGCAGTGAGGTTGAATTTTGTAACGTTTTTGAAGAAATGGTTGAAGAAATATGTGAAAGAAATAGTGATGTTGTTATAACGGGAGACTTTAATATTGATTGGATGAAAGAGGGAACATACAAGAATAGAATTCAACAAGTATTGAACGACAACGGATTGCGGCAAATTGTAACCGAATATACAAGAATCACAACGAATACAAGAACATTAATAGATTATGTCATAACAAACAATAAAAATATAATAGCTGTAAACAAGGATGAAAATAAAATAGCTGACCATGAAACGATTGAAATATCGCTGGGAGTTACTAAGCAAGAGCGAAACACAAAGAGGGAAATTGAAATTTTCAAATACAGAAAAAGTTTATTCAACAATGAAATCCATGGATCATTAAAATACAATGATAATATAGATATAAATAATAATGTACGCATATTCGACACTCTTATTGAAAATACAATAAAAAAATTCACAATAAGAAAAGAGATCACAGAGAAAAGCAATGTTAATAAGTGGTTTACACAAGAACTAAGGAATATGAAACGTGAAAAAATATTAAAATACCAAATAGCCAAAAGATATAATACAGTCTCAGCTTGGAAAAACTACAATGGAATTCGAAACACTTATAAGAATAAATGCGAATACGAAAGGAATAAATATATTAACAGCAAAATAAGTGACACTAACGACCAAAAATCCATGTGGAGAGAAATAAAAAACTTAATACTCAAGAAAAACAAATCTGTGATAAACACCGTGATATTTAATCAAGAAGAAATTAAAGATAAATATAAGATAGCTAATAAATTCAATGATTATTTTGTTGATAGTATTAAATTAATTAGAACTGATATAGATAGAGTGCAATATGAAAACCAAATTCCTGGGATAAACTCAATATTTAAGTTCCGTGCAATAAATTTAATAGAACTGAAACAAATATGTAATAAAATGAATAATAAACAAGACTACACTAAGATATCAATGAAAATTATACTCGATAATTGGAACATTATAGGAAATAACCTAATGAACATAATAAATAAGTCGTTAGAAGCAGGAATTTTTCCCGATAATTGGAAAATAACGGTAGTAACGCCGATCGAGAAGGTGTCAAAAACGAAAAATTGTGAAGAATTTCGGCCGATAAATAATCTTAAAATATGCGAAAAGATCCTGGAAAATGTCGTGAAAAATCAACTGGAGACTTATATGGAGCATAATAACATTTTATCAAAATATCAATCTGGATTTAGAAAAAAATTCTCATGTGAAACAGCAGTTAACTATGTTGTTAACAGGTGGAAAAATAGAGGACAAGGCAATAAGATTATGGCAATTTTCTTGGACTTCAAGAGAGCATTTGAAACCATCGACAGAGAAATCCTGATAAAAAAACTTTACATGTATGGGATAAGAGGAATTGAGTTGTTGTGGTTTAAATCGTATCTTACTGACAGAATGCAAACGGTCAAAGTAAATGACATAATATCAAACACAATAAAAAATGATTTTGGTGTTCCTCAAGGTTCAGTCCTAGGAGCGATTTTATTTATTATTTATATAAATGACATGCCTAATGTCCTAAAAAAATGTGAGATTGTTCTTTACGCAGATGACACATTGATATACACCGAAGCAGGCTCTGATGAGCAGTGTCAATTTAATTTAACGCATGATATGAATAATGTGAATATGTACCTAAAAATGAATAAACTCAAACTAAATGAAAGCAAAACGAAAATTATGCAAATAAATGTGGACAATGAAACAGTGTTTAAAATTAATAACAAAAATATAGAGAACGTTAATCAAATAAAATATCTCGGATTTATATTAGATAAAAATTTAACATTTAAAGAACATATAGAATATATTTGTAAAAAAATCGGTAAAAAAATCGGTTTTTTCAAACGTATTAGAAATAAAATTTCAATATTAACGGCAATAAACATATATAATACGATTTTGAAACCACATTTCGAATACGGATCAACTATACTATACACATGCTGCTCAGATCAACAGATAAATAGGCTTCAAAAATTACAAAATAAAGCAATGCGCTCTATACTTAAATGCAACAGATTTACGTCAATAAGGTTTATGCTAGATGCTCTAAAGTGGTTAAACATACAACAAAGACTACAGTACAATACAATCAACTTTATACAAAAAATGAAAATGGGAGATGCACCTGAGTACCTAATAGAACAATTAAGATATGTTGGAGACGCTCAACCATATGGTTTAAGGAATTCGAATGATTTCAGACTACAATGTTATTCTACCACCGCTATGCAAAGATCACTATTTTATAAAGGATTAAGAATTTACAACATGATGCCAAATGACATTAAGAATGAAATTAATTACAATGTTTTCAGAAGAAAAAGTGTAACTTTTATAAGAAATTTTAATAACTAGGCCTTATAAAGATTTTCTTTATTAAAATGATTTTTTTTTTTCAATTAATTGTATGTTTTTTTTAAGTCACTATCTATTTTTTAGAAAACGATTTGTCTATTTTTAGAAAACGATTTGTATTTTCATTTAATTTTTATTGGGAGCTTTGCAATTTTACTTCTTTACTTTCAACTTTTATTAAAAAAAAAAAAACTTTTTAGTAATAATTTTATTTTAAGTACATATGTAATAAAAAAGTATTTTAAATACTACTAATAAATAAATAATAATAATAATAAAAAAGATTTTAATGCCAGAATATAATTCGAAAATTATGAGATTATAGATTTTAGAACAGTATAGATTACATATGTGGTATGTAGGTTTTGAGAAATGTTTTTTTTATATAGAAATGTGAAATCTAAATTTCTAGTATGGTAGACATATCTTAATAACACAAAATGGGTGAAAATCTAAAAATTTTGGGACAGAGCTACAAATAGATTTGAAAGCCTTATGTCGGTCTCTGATGAATACTAAGAGCTCGAAACGAATACGTACATATTTTAGAAAAATAATAAATAATTAAAATTATAGAAGTGTATTAACTTAAAATATTCGCATAAAGGACTTAAAAATTTGTTATCCTATTATTATTATTGTTATTATTATTATGTACATAATTATTCAGACAATTTCTATATCCCGGATATAGACTAAATCGCGGTTAGGTGCTAGTATTTTATTACTCTAATATCTTAGTGCTGTTTCAGACACGTCAAGTTTTCTTGATCAAGTTTCAATTCAGCTGGTAGAGCGATAGGAAGAGTATGTATTCCTTTTTTTGTAATATTCTTCCGACGGGGTTTGTTTGTACTTAGTATTCGAGAACACTGAAGATGGCACAAAGCCGAAACCGGTCTGTTCATAAACCAAATTTGATGTGGGATGACGGAAAATCGTTCCAAATTCAAATGTATTCCTTTCTTTATCTTTCTCCCAGCTGAATTGAAACTTGATCAAGAAAACTTGCCGTGTGTGAAACAGCTCTTAGTTCGTCTTTCACCTTCCTCTTTTGTCGATTCTGCCCCTTTTGTCACATATGTATACGGGTATGTTCTACAGTCCGAATTCAGTCGAAAGTGGATTACTTTAGCATTTTTGGTGTTCTGCAATTCACATCCCCATGTTTTTATTCTTTTTCAATTAGAGTAGTAAGCGGGTGGGTGAAAGTAAAATGAATCGTACTTTATTCTTATAAATGCTAACATTATTAAGAAAAATACAATTTTGGTTTTTAGTTTGAAGTGTTTTTTGTTCAACTTCTTAAAAAAATGTAAATTTTCACAGAAATATTAATAAAATTTTTTTTAAACTGCCAAAAATTTCAATTTGGTTTTGGCAGATCTCACTTGTGTAAAAAAAAACATTAAAAAAATACAACAATTTTGTTTATGTTCGAAAACACAAAGTTGCCCTACATACTAAAGTTTGATATGTCAATCTTTTTTGAACTAAATCTTAATGCATTTAGATCTTATTGAAAAAGAAAAATTAATTTGTTTGAGGAAATTAAAACTAATTTCATATATATAAATCTATTTAAACAATAATTATAATAATACGATTGAATTTAGTTGTAAAATCGCAATGTAATAATCAGGCAATACTTTGTTTTAACAACATATGGTGCCAAGACAACGTAGTCGATATGTGTATAGCCGGCTAACAGCCGCGCTGATAAATAACGCAACTAGAAGAAAAGAGAATAAAATTAAAAATCTCTTTTAAAAAATTGTAAAATCAAAGCCAGCTTGTAAGGTCTTTGTATTTGTTGATGTGAATTTAAACAAACAAGAGCATGTTTCATGTTCAAAAGTTGTACGATGTAACGGTATATCAAATCAAACAGATCAACCAAAAGCAAATAATTTTATTTTCGTTCGTTGTCTTTTTTTTTTGAGTATTGAATAATTTTATTTTCATTCTATGTTTCTTTAAGAGTATTAATTTTGTTTTTATTCGCGTAAAAAATTAATTGAAAAATTTGAATATCTTTTTTCATACTCTGTAAATTGTTTTACTTTTGTAATTTGTTAATTTTTTTTGCAATTTTTTTGCCGACAGCCGTCGATTTTTGCGTAGCCGTAGCCGTTGGCATCTAGATTTTTTTTCGAACATATACTTCGAATGTGGAAAAACATTCTGAATTCAGAACACCAATTTATAAATATTGGTATAAATTTTCAAAAACACTTGAAAAATGCTTTCCTAATTAATGACAATATTTTAGATAATATGAAAATATGGAATTTACCGAAGAGGAGAAAAAGTATCGCATGTTTCGAGCGAAACTTTTTAGTTTCATACAGTTTCAAGCAGCAATTCAAAATTATAATATTAAATTTAGCGTTTATTTTTTAAATAAATATGTATATAAATATATAAAAATATTTTCAAATAATTACATATGTATGAACTCGTATATACATATGTATAAGCATGACTGTACATGTGTACGAGTATATAATATGTAAATATACATTGGTCCGTATAGTGTTGTAAAACAGCTGTAAGAGGACTTATGTTTAAATTTTTTGTGACTAACTAGCACATGTGAGTTCCGGATGTTGTTTTTGAATTTTTTTTTTTTTTTCATCTGAAAATGGCTTAAAAGAATTTTAAAACAATTCAGGGGAAGAGAACTTAATAAAAAAATTTCGATCGATATCGAATGCCGCAATTCATCGAATCTATTTTTATTGCGACTAACAGGTAGATTAATAAATTGAACACTTTTAACCTTTTTTACAAGTCTTCAGCATTATGCAAACAAATTTAATTTCAATACTTGAAACGTGTTAAAAACAATAACGTGTATCTCTTACGTAAAGAAAGTCAAAGTCGCAGATAAACATTTTCAAATTCAAACCTAAATGTTTCTATTCAAAACACATACTTATGTTTGTATGTACTGCGTATGTACATACTTATGTATGTATGTATTTATGACAAATAAATGCTAAATTTTTCACACAAATTCTTCATAAAAGACAATATGTACATATAACACGTTTTACGCTATGAAGTGTTTTTTAATTCGCTTTAAAATCATATCATCATATATGAATTATATCTCTTACACTTGTAATAGAAGGTGGTTTAATTTTACTAGTTAATGTTAATGCAGCAACAACTACAACAGCAATATATTTTATATATATATTTTATGTTGGCGTACATACCCTAATACGTCTTTTCCACTCAATGGTGCAAGTTTTGAGTCGATTTAATCCCAGCTGAATTAAAATTACCTAATGGAAAAGACGTGTAAGTACAATACGACTAAATTCATATACATACTTAGTTTTTGACATTCGAGCAAATACATTTTTTATGTTATTATTGCTGTTGCTGTGTTCACACCACCTATTAGGATCAATCCACATTTCTTGTACCAATTTGTGTTTTCTTAATAGAAAATCACTATTTATAAATTAAAGTTTAGAAGGTCCTAAACATTTGTTCAAGAGATTATAATGTGGCTATAACATAGAAAGCAATATGTTTGGTTTCTGTAACATTGTTCTTGATGTCGATTCCATTTTTTACGCTTTTTGTCAGAAAGTACATATTCTTTTGCCACTTTTTATTTGCTTAATCAACATTATTATTTTGTTTGTGCATGAGCTCTTATGCTACTCCGTTTTTCCTTGCAGGCTTTTCGCTATGTTGGCAATGTTAAGGGTAACAGCAACAGCAATAACAAAGATGATACAGGATTGGCGGCAAAAAAATCAACAGTTGTGCCAGTGGAACAATTTAAAACATTTTCAGTTTATGAAGATTACAATGAAGTGGAAGAGGTTGAACAGCAGCAACAGTCCGTAGTGACAATAAAAAAGCAAAATGAAACAATTGCAACTACAGCAACTAGTCATGATGTTGTTGATAAAGAAAATGTTTATTATGAAAAACAGCAACAACAATACCACCAGCAGCAACAGCAACGTTTCCAGCAGAAACATATTTTAACAGACAGAAGGTATGTAGATTACAATGAAAATATGTATATATTCTTGACATATTCTTATACATATTTTTTAATAGTAATAAGAAGGCCTTTTTCATTATTATTAAATAAAAAATAAAAATAGAATTTATTTGTCTTTTTTTAGTGAAATTCATAAATATGCTGAAAATGAATATGATTTGAATAGCACGCCCATGTCGGTTACCGATGTGTTATCGCCCATGTCTGTAGATCGTTCAACCTTGGCCTCTCATTTATGCGACGATAGCAATTCGAAGGAAATTGCTGAGCTAACTGATGGCAAAGAATCATTACCACGTAATGATCGTCAACGTTTCTTTGAAGTTGTGGAATATCAACGATCAATACTTGAATATTTTCGAGAAAGTGAGGTAAGTTTGTCTTAAGAAGTATCGGAAATTTAGAGAACACAAAAGTTAAATCGTATCAAAATTGTTTGGAATATTCTTCCAATTAATTATTCGAAATATTCTTGTTGTAGCTTAGTTAAGCTGTCTATATGCCTGCATATCGATGGTGCTAATGCCAACCCATTAGTAAATCAGACAAAAAAAATAAAATTTTCTTTCTTATTCTTATTTCCTGAGTTCAAGTCGAATTCTGAGCTTCGATATATGTATATGAGGTTCTGCAGTAGAATTTTATGATATATGTATATCGTTTTTGAAAGGAGCAGGAAGTACCCCTAAAATTAAGGCCAGATGTCAACTTTTAAAACGTTTATACACACACGTACAGTCGAATTCGGATATAAAAATTTTTAAATTTTGGTAGTTGATTTTCGTTTAAAAGAAATTTTCAATTAACGAATTCATCCCTTTAAAAATTGGTCTTTGAACCGAAAATGGTGTTCAGATTTTCAACTAAAATTTATTTAACTGTTTCATATAATCTTGAACTTGTTTCTTTTAAACGATTCTCCGTTTAAACAAATTCTCTTTTAAGCCATACAAAATGCTTTGAAATTAATCAAAAGCAAGATATGAGAAATTTTGTTTTCTTATAAACGATTTTTTCGTTCTTAAACACAGTGCGTTTATCCGAATTCGACTTAAGTATATACTTATGTACATATTTGCGTTGTACTAAATGTTGGAATACATTTTTATGTGACAACGCTCTTTCATACGTTTACACAAAAGGAGTAAATGTTTCAACTCAAAATACATATTTACAAATGTGTTAAAAATACGAATTTAACATAAATTTTAAGAAGAGGGTAAATGTATAGATACCACCTTTAACATGAAATATTACTTAATTTAATTATGTTTTTTTTGTCCTTTAATGACGCAACAAATTTGTTCCCTTGCGCCCATCACTGTACGTGTGTTATAAAAAGGTTTTATTTTCACACTGTTAGAAAATTTAACAAAAATTATGTAAGGGCTTAAACGGACAAACATTTATTTATCATAGAACTTTATCGAAGCAAAGAAAATTCTAAGGAAAATCAAAAAACATTGTAGATGCCAACATTTACATAGAAAAATACCAGCAACAGCAAAGCAAATATGTTGATAATAAATATAAATATTTAGTGAATAAAATGAATAAAAAAGCAAAGAAACTAAAGGAACTATGAAAAATTAATAGTTGACAGCAATTAATTTAATAGATTCAGTCTTGTATAACCAAAAACAAAAAATTTAATAATAGATTTTGTACAGTGACGGCCCGTCCGTCGTTTCGAAAAAATACGGCTCAATGACACCTCCAGACCATAACGCGCCCTAAACATTCACTTTTTCGGTATGCAATGGCTTTTCCAAAATCACTTTAGGGTTTTCCGAGCTCCATATGCGACAGTTTCGCTTGTTGACGTAACCATCGAGTTAAAAATGACCTTTATCGCTGAACAAAATTTTGTTCGACAAGTCATCATTGAAGCCTGTTTCTCTAGCACCCAATCAACATATCTACGGCATTGTAAATGGTCAACCGGCTTTAATTATTGCGTGATATTTTCGGCAGTGCGCATATTGCGATGATGCACAGGCCTGATCACATCTGTAAGGGTTCCAGTCTTTAAATTTATATCTAATCTTGCCAATTCCTTGCACAGTAGGTCAATTATGACGACCATAATCACCCGGTAATGCTCGAAAAGTGGCCACATTTGAACCATTTTTATAGTAAGTTTTAAATATTTTTAATCATCCTTCAGTTGTTAAACGATCCATTAACAGCTGACAGCCATGCCAGATGGGCGGTTTTGAAATCACTAAATGGATAACCCGATACCCATGACAACAATGCTAGAGTGCTCGTTCCTCAGCCGAAAATTATACGATGTTTTTTCTTACTTAACTTTAAAGGCATGTCTTAAGTTATGTATGTTGTCGGTGTTAAGTATAACGTGTTAAGGATAAGAAAAAAAGGCACGAATCAGTAATTCAAGGGGATTTTTCGATATTTTGTCTTTATTTTTCATACGTTCAGTAATATTTTCCACTAGGGATGGTAATGTTGGTACAGCTGTGGTGTTGTTGGTGGTATTCGAATTTCAAAACTACTACGCTACAACAATCCAATATAGTACACTATTGATAAATATTCCTAGTGTTAGTAATTTTACACATTAAACTCGTGATTGCTCTCTGCTTCTTCATTCAGATTACAGTAGATTCGACATGAAATTTTGTGAAGCTTTAAGAATGAAACTTTTCACCAAATGAACATATTTTTCAATGGTTAATGATGTTTGTTTGTTTTAATGTGTTGCCTTGATTAGAAATGATAGGCAAAGTAAATTTGACTACTAGCTGGAAAGAATTCGCGCACGTTTTCGGTGCTGTCACACGCCTCAACAGCATCCGAATGGTATCACTTGTGCAGATTTTGTTTGAGCGTCATTATTATTTAAAGTTTTCTTCCCTTTCTTGTTTGTCAGTCACATGTTTAGTTATGAACGTAGTTTGTATGCTCTGACTGAAGCTTCCTATAATTAAACTTTTTACTGGTTCATCAAATTGGATCCAAAAAAAATATTCGCCAGAGAATAGAGACGACATTGCATCCAATTGCATGGGTGTTTCTTTAAGGAACTACTAAGCGATACGTGCGAAATCGAGACGCAAATCTCGAGGATCGAGGAACAAATACAAACTTTTGTCGCACATAGGAAGTAAATACGATGGCGGAGTTTATCTGCAATTCACAGGTACTTTACACCCGCAATAAAATTTTAATGAAAGACATTCAAAGGCTGCCAATATCTGGCTCACAGTCACTTGTCTGCTTATTTTTGATACATATGGTATATAACACTAATTTGCATATACTTAAGTACGACCAATGTCTCTTTATTCAAATGCACAGTACAATAAAATTTAATAAGCAAAATTTTTCCAACCTATTGTTACAATTTTAGAACTCAGTTTGCCATCCTTGTTTTCCACAAACAACATTAAAACATAAGAAATAATGTCGAAAGGCATGAGGAACAAGTCTTAATAAGAAAAGTTATCGAGACTTTTCACAGCAAAAAATTCAAGAAAAGTCATTGTGCGAAACGAGACTTAGATATTGTACTTATTTATATATTAATATGTGCTAGTGTTTATTGTAGTATAATTTGTTTGAAAGTTTGAAAATAAAAAATATATAGGCGAAGTCGCCTTCAAAGGTACAAAAATGGCTCCACTGTCTTAAAATCATCTTGAAATAATTAGACGAATAAAACGTTTTTCATTCGATATAGTTCAGCGAGACATAATGAATATCTACATATATTTGAAAATATTCATACATATATATCTGAAATTTTTTGCCCATTCTGTATCCGTTTAATCAGTCGTAATGTAATACTATACCACACGGCACACAATTTGCTTATCATTCAATTCAACTCCATTCTATATATATAAAAATAAGTCCGTATATGTACGTCGCCGAACTAATCATAAACGCGTCGAGCGATTTCAACCAAACTTATACACTACGTAGGCAGTGGCCCATATATGGTTTATATGAAGTTTGGTTAAAATCCGATAACGCATGTGTGTGCGGTGCGTATGTGAAGTGAGTGTGTTTTTGGGAACAAACCCAACTTTATTAAAAACAAGTGTGTTTCTTTTCTTATTTTGTTTTGCCGTGCGAAGCAGGCAAACGGGCCCGCTAGTTCTGTATAAATATATGGTACAGTTTAATCTAACAATTAAATCTATTTTGTATTAGTTACATGCTTAGAATTGTTATGTGAATGACCTCACAGTTGTACATAGACACGTGCACCTTTTTATATGTGTGCATATAGGACCCTGTTACGTATGTTTAAGTTTGAATTAACGAATATAAGTACTTATACTTACATAATATTAAAAATAAAGGAATTTTTTTTTTAATTTTTTTGTTGTGCGTGGCTTTAGCTGTTCATATGTACTTATGTCTACATTCGACATTTCATTGGTCGCACTGACCAAATCATCAGTGAACTTTAAACAGTTTGAAAACATTCATTCATTCATATATTTATGCCAAAACAATCAAATACAATATGAGAATTATATAGCGTATATGAAGATTACAAAATATAGTACAATCCAAATAATTTTCATTATTAACTATTTCAAAAAAGATTTTATTTTAAAATTTTTCTGATAAATAAAATGTGACTTTTTAAGAGCTTTCGAATTTGATTTAAAAAAACATAAAATTTAAAGAAATGTATGAAATCTCTATTTAAGTCGATAAAACAATATGGGACCAATTTTTGCATCCTCTCTCTAATATATCGGTCGGTATCTCACGAATAAATTCTTAAATGTTGGCTTCTAGTGCGTCAAGCGTTGCAGGCTTGTCCATATAGATATGTGCCTTAACGTAGTCCCACAAAAAATAGTCTAAAGGTGTTAAATCGCACGATCTAGGCGGCCAATTGACCGATACGAAACGTGAAATAAACTGTAAACCGAACTCGCTTCTCAATTGGGCCATTGTTCCGCGTACTGTGTGGCATGTGGCACCGTCTTATTGAAACCGCATATCAGCCAAGTCCACTTCTTCTATTTTTGGCAAAAAAAATATATGTAACCATCGCACGGTACGGTCCCAGTACGATGCCACCGGCCTATAAACCACAACAAACAGAGCATTTTTGGAGATGTATTTGCAGTTCTTGTAATACTTCTGGCTGCTCTTCACACGTATCCATTCAACCAGAAATGAGCTTCGTCGCTCAATGCACATTTTCTTAACCGAGCATGAATTTTGGTAATAAAATTCAATCATCTACAACCGTTGTTCGTTTGTAAGTCGATTCATGGTTAAATTATAGGCCAAACTGAACATGTTTAATAGTAACATGTTACACGAAAACAGCTGACCTGACAAAAAGAGTGTTGCCATAAAGAAAGTTGCTAAAAAAAATCATCCTTTACAATCACCCAAAGGGCGTCTAAAGGTGAATTCACCCATTCGTTCTGAACGTGCCGAACGCGTTTTTTTATATGTAGTTTGACGTCTCTATTTTTTTGAGAGTGAGAGAGAGTAAATTTAATGCGGAACAACAACAAAAATTTCGTCCAGAACGAACGAGTGAATTCACCTTAAATGTATACATTTTCCAAGAGAAATAAAATAATCTCATGTTGAGCATAATTGTTTGTTGTCCTATTTGTATAAAAGCATTCTAAGCCTATTAGGATTATGTATTTTGTAATATGTACATTCAATAGAGAATTATCCTATTGTATTTGATTGTTTTAGCATAAACCTATGAAGTTTATTGTTTTCAAACTACTTAAAGTTCACTGACGATTTGGTTTAGCGACCAATGAAATATCGACATATGAACAACTAAAGCCACAACAAATAAATTTAAAAATTGTAGACATTTTAAGGGTACAATCTAAATTTCAATATTAATTGAATATAAATATAATTTTTTATTCCACTAAAGTGAAGTGTTGCGCTTTTTTTAGTATTCTTATTATTATTTTAATTTAATTTGGTTAATACAATATTCAAGCTTGAGGTCTTTTATCGTTTAACAATTTTATTAAAAAATAATCGATATTTCGATACTCATTTAGTATCATCTTCAGCACAATTCTGTTTTTTATATTAATCGAATTATTATAAAAAGGGTCAAAAAATATTATTATTTATTTTATTATTATTTTTTTATTATTATTTTATTTTATTTATTTTTTATTTTTTTTTAAAGAACAAAAATTTACATTGAAATATCGAAATAAGTCCTGCCCTCACTTAAGTAAAATGTGAAATTGGAGTTTTAAATAACAAACATTTAAATTTTCTATAAAATAAAAAATACAAACTATTAACAATCTTGTTGTGTTTGCCGAATTATTTGAAAAGACGCTAGATAATACGCGAAAGTTAATATGTGTTTGTTAAATACTACCATCAAATCCTAATATTTTATTTTTGTGGTGGTTTCTTATTATTTATAACCTCTTGATTGCACCAAGTTTATTGCACACACGCCAGCAGAAAATAATGTAGTCAGGATTAGAGAAGTGATCATCTGACTTTATCTATTTTACGACTTACATACAACGTGCACTAGAATTTCTTGAAACGACGACTTCGTACCTCTATTAGTTTTTCCAACACTGTATGCTGTTTATTCGTATGTATAAGAACAGCAGGTATAAAATGGTTAATTGAAGAAAATTTTATAAATTTTACATATAGTATGTACATTTAAAAGTATTTTTATTTTCTTTATTGCCCTTTGAGTTGAGCACACAAAAGAAGAAACAATTTCAATGACAACGCAAGCGTAAACAGAGCGAAGCAACTGCTAATAAATATAACAAAAGAAGAAAATTGATTTTTTTCAATAGGTCAAAGAAATGGAATTGAGCATGAATTGTTGAAGGAAATTATTATGAAGATAAAATTATATGTATATGTAAAAGAAATTAATTTAAAAAAAATAAGAATTTTTGTTACAGTGGAGTTCGGTTATAACGAACTCCGTGGGACCGGGCAATTTAGTTCATTATAAACGATAGTAAACATTTTTTTAATTGTAATTAATTAAAAAATAAGCAATAACTTCTTATTTTTCGATATATTTATATAATATAAATTTTATTTGCTTTGATATTTTTGTGGCGCTTTCTCAAATAGTTGTAAATAATTATTTTAACGTTTAAAAAAACGCAATTTCGTTCTTTTTGTCATAAGTGTACAAACTTGCATACATTTTTGTATTGGTTGCTTAAAAATAGATCGTATTAGACGAAAGTTCCCTATAACCGAAGTTCGTAATAACCGTGATAACAACTATGAAATATTAGCTTAAAACTGTTGGAAAGTTCTTCGTTTTACGCAATAATTATATAACCGTTGTATGTTATACAACGTATGTAAATGTTCGAACATACTAGTATACATCATTAATGTGGATCGAAAAAAATGATGCTTCTGAAATTCAGAAACACAATGGTAGATTATTTGAAATCCAATTTCAACATATTTTGCTCATTATTTTACCGCAGCTATATATGTATGTATTCTTCGCTGATGGTATGTATTTTTTCCGACATTAAGTTATCAATAAGTGTCATATTCTAATTTCAGAATATATAAATATTTCTAAGTCTTTCTTCATGAATTCATCTATTCCATGAATACATACATAGATATCTTACACATGTTATTAATCAATAAACACATTATTTAACACTCTCACTTGTCACTTGTCTTCCTTCAAAAGTGTACGGGAAAGATAATTTGACTAATCATCTGTCCGAACACATGAAATATTAGTTCATATGGTTTTAATATTTACTTGCCGACATATTTTGCAAATACACATTTACATATACTACGTTTATAAGCACGTCTTATTTGCAAATAAAAAAGAAGAATGTTGCCGTATAACTTTTTTATTGTAACTTATTAACTCACTTAAACGAGTCGTGAATAACGACACTATTTGCAAATAAAAAGGAAGACGTTGCCACTTCATGAACGTTTTTTGTGTTTTACTTACCAAACAATCATATTTTCGTCACATGGCATCACTAATAATAACATAAGTTCTGTATGCAATTTCCCGTATAAACAGTGAATTAGTTATTTGCAAATAGTTCTATTTGTAAATAAGACGTGCGTATAAACGTGGTAATAAATAGACATTATCTCAGCCTGAAATACAGATTTAATAGTTTAAATGTACATTTTTGAAAATTTTATTTGAAACAGTCTTTTGATATTTTTTTTTTTATATTTATGTCAAGGTACATTAGCATACCACATAATAGCGGTGACACATACATACATATACATATGTATGTATATGAGTTCCTTTATTTCATTTCCGAATTGCCAAAATTTGTTTACGTTTTACGAATGCATGTACAATATTTGGAAGTGAGAAAACAAATGTAAAATAAAATATAGAAAACAATAATAAGTTGTTGGAAATGTAACATCGTTTCTGCCCCAACACATTATTTTTCCACTGCCAACTTCACACTTACAAAAAGGGCAAATTGGGATTTAGAGACAAAATTTATTAACTCTGACCATTTATTATGGACAATAATATATATGGTACTAAATTTGATAATTATTAAATATGATTTTAATATAATTCTTTCGTATATTTTTTCGTAATTAATTTATTTATGTAAAAGTTTGTTCTGTCTATATATCATACCACTTATGTATTATATTAAATATTTATTTGGGAAATAGCGCATAAAAAATAAAAAAATAAAAATTTTGGTTTTGTTTCCATCTTTCAAGACATCCTTTATATCCTTTGTGATATCATCTTTTGGTTTATATACTTATTTTTATTGCACAAAATAGACAATTGTCATTGAATGCTCTTATGGCTTCTTCTCTTCTTTATAAACATATGGACATATAATATATATATATATATATATATATATATATATATATATATATATATATATATATATATATATATATATGTATGTATATATATATATATATATATATATATATATATATATATATATATATATATATATATGTGTGTGTATATATATATATATATATATATATATATATATATATATATATATATATATATATATATATATATGTATATATGTATATATATATATATATATATATATATATATATGTATATATATATATATATATATATATATATATATATATATATATATATATATATATATGTATATATGTATATATATATATATATATATATATATATATATATATATATATATATACATATATATATATATATATATAAATATGTATATATACATACATCTGTACATCAGTGATGGTCACCGAGATGTGTTAATGCGTTGCCCCGAGAAAATTCCATGGCCGTAAAACAATGCCAATATTGAATTGGCTTGTGTTGGTTTTGTATAAATTAGTGTGTGAACGTTAATATAATTTGATTTCATTTAGCTGGAAAGTGTATACTGTAACGCCAAACCCCAAAAAGCAAGAGACTAGCGACCCTGAAAATTTCCACCCACTCGCAATATAATTTGGACATTCCAAAATAATGAAAGTATGCTCAACTTCTATCTTGTGATAGACTTAACTTACTTAACGACTGCCAGTATAGTTTCCGCAGGGGTATAGTATATATTTTTAGATTTGAACATTTTTAATAGTTAAAGCTGCATTTCATCGAACACTACTGTATAAATGTAAGTATATACTCATTCCTTTTACTCGTGCAAAGGGCATAGGACCTTATTAAATCCTTTCATAGCTGTAATGATGAAGAGTAAAAATATAGTTTGATTAAAACCCCATTTAATGACGCCTGGAAAGCGGTATTTCTTATCCTAAGCATTGCTTTTATAACAAAACAATTTTGTACTTGCGGCTTTTGGATTCAGAAAAAAGTAATTCCAAAAGGTCTTATTACTTTTATTAAAATAAAATCCGCGTTGTGTCTCTGTGTTTGATTTTAAATTTGACTGCTAAGATTTAAGTAAATATTCTCAAGTTTATAAAGTTGTTTGCCTCACATGTAAAAAACTAAAAAGTGCGCATAGTGTACGTGTACATAAATAAATATAATTACATAATAAATTTATAGTGCAAAAAATTGTTAAAACCAGGCGACAAATTAATACATTCGATGTCGAACATAATTCCAATACATTTTAAATGAAAACTTCCATCGATATCGAATGCAGCAATTTCTCCTAGAAAAGTTTCAGGATCTCGAAAAACATGGGGGTTCCATTTTTAGAATTTAAATTGTTGGTACGGTACCAATTGGTATCCCTAGTTTCGATACAAAAAAATTTTTTTTGAAACCCTCTGCCATCCCTGATATGTATTCTTTTGCTGTAAATTCAGTATTCCTTAGGCCCCTTTCAGATTCGGCAACTTTCCTTGTGCAAGTCTTGTGTTTGTTGCTGTGAGAGGAAAGGTCGGGTTGAAGGGGAAAGAATTGCCAAGATTTGAGTACAGACTTGCTTGTACTTGGCAATTCTGTTTCTGCTGTGATTCTTGTCTTGAGATATTTATGTATTTGTTTTTGACATTGTCTTTTATTTTTCTTCGGTGTGTTGTCTAATTTTGTGAAAATTTTATATTTGTTAATAAGGGCCCTGTGAATAAAAAGTTAAAAAATTATGAGAAAATGGAAGCGAAATGAAACGGAACAACTAATCAATTTAGTTGAACAAAATGAATGCATTTTTAATGTTCGTTCATTTTCATATTTACATATATTATAATTATATTATTTTTTATTTATATTATTATATTTATATACATATTATTTTTTTCTTCAACTTCCATTGTATACACCAAATTTCAAATCACTTACAATTACAATGAGTACAGAAATGAAACAAAACGTCAACAAATTAAGAAAATTCGAGCATAAGAAAATTAAACTTGTTCAACCAAGTTGCTGAATGTGAACATAAAAGCAAGTTCAAAAGAAAATAAATGAAAATGAAAATTATACTTGCGCAATCAAAGTTGCCTAATCTGAAAGGGGCCTTAAGCCTTTTTAATTGCTTTAATGTTCGTTAGAAGTATAAGTTGCTCGAATGTAGTGGTAATAGGCTTTGTAGCATAATAATCGTTTTCCATAAAAATGCATTTGTCTTTGTTGTTTTCTTTTATGCATATGATTCTATAAGAGAGGATTACAACACCAACGTGTTTAGAATGTTGTGTATAATATATATGTAAGTAGATATGTACATACGAGTATGTACGGGCTTTAATTGTCGATTGTGTGTATATAAAAGCAACAACAAGATGTGTTTTATTTCTTTCCTTTTGCTAAATTACAATAACAATATCTACCATACTTATGAGCAGATGGTTCATTTTACTTCTCATTTTCATACCGAGTGCATTTCAAATGGAATTTTTCTAATTCGTTTTCAGTTCTACATTTACTATCCTTAATCATCCTGTTGTAAAATGTTGTATTATTTTCGAATTTGTTAGCTACACTCTTATCAATATATGTACATACATATGTACATACATATATAAAAACATACATACACGAAATATACCACCACGATCGTTTTTATTGGAAGAAGAACCAAGCAAACAAAATGGTTTTTAGCGATGTACTCTTAAGCCATTGGGGAAAGATCATTTACTGCATTTTATGTATGAGTACATACCAAGGAGTATATTACACACTATTTACTTTAAAAAATTAATATGCTGAACTTAGGTTAAAGAAAAGTCTAATTATTTTATTAATTTATGTAAGACATCATTAAAACTAAGAAAACTATAGTTTAATTTATTGGACAAAATAAATAATCTCATACATATATTAAACAGAACGCAATTGAACAACCACGACTTTCAGACCATGCTTTCCATCAAGGCTATTACATGGACAATACAAATATTTTAAAGCTTTTCGCCCGATGTTTATTCTCGACTTGTTCGTAAAGGCTGTTTTCGTAGGATTTTTGTGTGTTGAAAACAAATTGGAGTTTCTTTAAGTAAAAAGTCTTTAATATGAATTTGTTCATTTGAAGAGAAATTTTAAATTTAAATTAGTGTGCTTTATGTGTACAGAGATGTTGATATGGATTCAGTACAAAATTTTTCAAAACTTTGAATTGTAAGGTTGAATCACATTTTTTAACAAAAGTTACTCAGTATACACTATCGCAAAGTAATACGAGAGGCTTGTGAAGCGAGCTATTTTTTTTTTTTTTTTTTTTTATTTAATATTTTTAATTTAGGAAAGATGCACTTCAAATAATTCACACTTTTTTAGCATCTTCTTTGACAAACATTAATTTTAAGTGAAATTTTAACATCAGGCTTGTTATTTCCATAATAAGCTGAATTTTGTTAATGCAGCGTTAAATGAGGTTCTTTTGTGTACATAGTCCTGATTGATATAACCCCATATAGCTTGTTTCCACGGCACCTGCGTCGCTCTCTATTGTTGCTTCACACCCCAATCATGAGCGAATCAACTTGCTTCGCCATACATAATTTTGAGAGCGAAGCAGGTAGATTCATATTGAATCTACTTGCGAATCAAGAAAAAATCCTCTCTTCTCTAATTTTTATCGTAAGTTTATCTGCGCTAGTTGGCAAAATTAAATATTTTTGTAAACAAAGCAAATTTAAAAGTGAAAAGTTAAAAAATATAATTATTTTTTGTGTGTGTTTCCTATACGTAATAATAAATTTGAATTGAGTGAAAAGTTAATTTATTTAAATTTGATAAAAGTTAAAAAAAACAATGGAAAGAAAAAAAATTATAAAATCGAAGCAGATAGATGTGTCGTGTAAATGCATGATTCATAAACTTTGCTCCAGAAAGCGAGATTCAAACTGTCGTGAAAACAAGCTAATAGAAAGAATTAAAATTCTATTATATCACATGTGATTTCCCATTCATTATTTGAGTTACATATCATAATCATGAGTTACATCACATAAGTTTACAGGAGAAGCAAAGAAAGATATAAAATATAAACGACTTGAGATATTGAAACAAAACTTTAAAAACCTGAACCAAGATGTTTTAGGAACATATTTTAGACAAAACAAATGTGTCTTGTATTATATTGTAATGTTGCTCTCTGAATCAAAATATCATATTAGTCTGTATAACAAATACGAATTTGAATAAAAATATATTTTAATACCAAATAAAAATGATCATAGTTATATTAGGTCTGTTCGTTTATTTTCCTAGTAAAAATTTGTAACGCGATAGTACCGGAAAAATTTACAAAACTACTCAAAAAAATTCTCCGAAATAGAAAAAGTAAATGAACGCTTTACTAGTAACAGCTTGTAGCTAAAGTAGCTGCTTTGCTACTTGGGAGGCGTAATTTAAATTTTTAAAAAAATTTTTTTTAAATCGTTAAATATACATAAAAAGCCATATTCTGAAAAAAAAGATATGCGGAAAAAATTTTTTTACGATTTTATAGACATTTTTATTTTTCGGAAAATTATAGTTTGTTTCAGAATTTTCGCCGCAATTTTAAAATGGAAAGTGATTTTTTTTAATGAGAAGCAAACGAAAGCTTATACTGCCTTTTTATTAGCAGAAATTCAAACTTTTTTTGCACATGCGTAATATGATGTAGTGAATTGTAATCAATAAAAAATCAATTTCGAATTTTTTATGATGCGTGGTTTTGCATTTTAGTTGATGGATAGATATATTTCTTTTAATTCTGCAGAGACACAGAGCCATAAAAATTATTCTACTAGGTCTAATTTATTAAACCATATCGATCGATTCTGCTTTTGACCATCGTTCAAATGCAAAAAAGAGGATCGTTAGGAACTCGTTAACATATCAGGAGACAACAGGCATGAGATTGATCTTTTAAATGATCACGGAGTTGTTTCACATGGTCACTATAATGGCTGTCGCACCGTGTTTTATTGATGTCACATTTTAATATCAATGTAAATAGCATTCGGATTAGGGAGAATCATTTAACAATTCTTAACATTTCTTGTTACGGCGCCAAATCGATTGTGTTTCAATGGGTTGCTATTAGACGATCAATATATTTTATAATCTTTAAGCAAACCATTCTCTCTGAAGTCAAGTTTATTGTTTCAGGTAGCATGAACATTTTTAAACATCTTCGTCTGTTCGTTGAAAGGTCGGGTTTAATAAATTGTATGGATGAGTATTTGAAATTTTTAAGGCTGTTATAATTTATTATAATTTTACTTTATAAAGCTATGAAATTCTTACACGGTGAATGAATGAATATACAGAAGAGCTGTAAGCCGCTTCAGACTTTAAATTTCATTTCAATCGAAAGTGTACATCGCGCACTTATACATAGTTTGATTTCAAACCGGAAATGATTTGAAAATCAATTTTTTCAGCATTAGTCGACAATAATTTCTCAGCAAAAGTAACAATTCTAATAAATTATTTTTGGTTAATATCCTAGTAAATACGAACTCTTATTAAATTTATACAGCACCAATAGATACCGCTTTAACTCCTCCCATTCTTTTCCATTTTCTTAATATCCGTTTTTTTTGACAACTTTAACTTTTCTTTGAAACTATTTTCTTTGCATTCGTTTTTTTTGTGATAGTTGTTTATTTTTTTTAAAAGAGGGTTGTTTTCTTCGTGTTCCAATGATTTATTTTTATATTCATACATTCTGTCTGTGTTCGACTTATTTTGTGTGTGTCCTGTTTGAATGTCATCAGTGGCAGCTGCTACTTTTTGAACTCGATTACATACAAATTTCTTAAATTTCTTTTTATTGTCTGTTTTCTTCTTACATGCTCAATTTTATCTGTAGTGTTTTTGCGTGTTAAGCTTTAATTGCTTTAAAAAGAAACTTCTTCCTTGGCATGTATCTCTACCGTTTTTGTTTAATACTTAGTGGTTTAAGTAACTGTATACCATAAGGAAAATATAAATAAAGTATAGTTTCACCTCGCATAGTGGAGCTTATCGTAAAATATTGGTAATATTCTAAATTTGTTATAAGCCAGTCTATATGGATGCATTTCGTGACACAAATTTTCTCGCCTACTATGTTTGTATTTTTTTGAAATTCCAATTGGTTCCTTCTAGGCTTGTATTTTTAAGCCCACTTAGCTGACCGCTCTTTTCGGCTCAGATCATTTTGTTGAGATAATTCGTGCAATAGCTCAGTTGAATTCACGCATGATTAAATAAAGCAACTCTCACAAATGGGCATATCAGTTTCAAATTTGATTAAAAAAAGAATAAACAAAAGTGTAAATTAGCAATAAAATTAAATTTGCTGCTTTGAAATTATTTTATAATTTAATATAAAGTTTAAGGTTTATTTTATAAGAACAACATACAAAAGACAACTTAGGACTATATAAATACAAGACAGTGTCAAACTTACAGAGATTAGTCATAAATAATTAATTGACAAAAAGTAATTTGATATAAAAAGTTTTTAACTGTTTTTTTTTGAGATGTTCTTCTTTATTAATAACAAATTTCTATCAACCACCCGTGAACACCAAATTCCATATTAGGTTAGGTTAGGTTAGGTTGATTGGAGGGGTGTGATAGCCCATGTCATACGACATACCTTAAGCCAGTGAAGGCTTGTTGTGCGCTCCCTTTAATTATCAGACACCAACTGCCAGAGTTCTGCGGCAGGATTCGAACCTGGGACCTTCGCTCTACGAGTCTAGTACACTACCTACTAGTCTACGAAGGTCAGTTTAATTTCCATATTAAAATTTAGGCATTTTTTTTCATGACACAAACTTATTAAAGAAAATAATGCCCCATTAATGTCGTCAAATTATCAGTGGCAACAAAAATTTTTCTTATAAAATATCTTTGGTTGTGGCAATTTTAATGAAAAAATCAGGTGACATGAAAATTGAGAATCGCTCAGCACTAAAATCGACCTTTTCTATGACCGCTCACTATGTTCAGTTTACTGAATCGTTCAATTAATCTGAGCGGCACAACTCATGTTCCTTTAGAGTTCTTATAGAAGTTTCTAATATCCCAGACAATTCCTATTCCCGGAAAAAAAATTAAGAAAACTTTTCATTCATGGGGTATCAGGGAATTAGAGTTTAAGAAAAAATTTTAATTAAAATAAATACAAACAACATTTAAAGTAAAACAACAACATCACTCATTCCAAAGTCCAAAATAATAAAGGAAAAACAATAAATTAAATACATTTATACACACTCGTACATGAGTATGTATTTACACACATAAATATTATTATTGTTAATACTTAGCTTGAGATCGGTTGCTTAATATAAAATTTTTTAAATTAATTTCCTTTTAAGAAAAAAATTATTAAATCATTCTCGTACTTAATATTGAAATTTATTATTTCGGTATATTCTCCCCAACTAAATAATTGTTTAAACAATAAGTGTTTTTGCAAAATATTTTGTTTGTTGTGGCTTTAGCTGGTCATACGCCGACATTGAAAACATTCAAACTGCTTAAAGTTCACTGACTATTTGGTTTAGCGGCCAATGAAATTTCGGCATATGAACCGCTAAAGCCATATCAAACAAAACATTATAACATTTAAAAGTTCACCAGAAGTTCTTTTTCTAATATTTGCTGATATATTGCCTGCTTAAAAAAGATTTCAAATTGGGTTATCCTGTTTTTTTTTTCTTTTTCATTAGTATTTTTCAAGCTTTTCTTCTTTACATTTGTATTTTATTATTATTATTATTATTATTCAGGGGTGTCATAGAAACCAATGTTATCGGTTTTGTTATTGGAAATAAACCAAGCAGCCATCAGTTGTCAATTTTCATTTGCGCACTTTTTGTTTTTATTTTTTGCATAAGGATATGTTATGAAAATGGCATTTTATATTTATTGTAGAAATGATCTCTTGATATGCGCTTTTCATTGCTGTCCATTTCCAGTTGGACCCACTGAGGACAAATGAACCGGTCCACAATTTTGAGCACATCATCTGAAATTGTTGATACAGGCTTCTGCCTAAACTTATGCTTAAATCGTTACCAAATGATCTCTGATAAGATCCTTCCGCTAAAAACCGCAAAGAAATAGCAAGTTGCAAAATCGAAGGAACGTTAGAATGCAAAAATTTCCCCTTAATAGTGTCAAGTACCATACGAAACGCATATTTGTTTAACCGATAATTTGCTACTTTAAATATACATAAACGCACAATTAAAAAAATGCACTTACGCAGTCTCCGGCATCTCAAGTCAGAATTTTCCGCGCCACCTTTTATGAACGCTCTTCTAACAACAAAAATGCTACATTGTACATTGGTTTTATTTACATTCGAATTTAACAAAACCAACTTGGTTTCATGATACGAAATGAAAGCAACATTGGTTTACAAAAACGATAATCAGCAAAACCGACAAGGTTTCTATAACACCCCTGATAATTGTTGATTTGCACTAGATTTTAGTGATGATAACAAAATAGTTAATGAAATATTTATATTACCCAATTCTTCATAAGTCTTAACTGCTGTAAAACACGTCGGAATATAATCATCGTACAGGAATTAAATTAAAGTCTATCAAACATTTTTATATAAAAAAGATCTATATTTTGAAATAACAAAACAGTAATAACAAAGCAGTAATTTAGTGAAAAGTTAAATTAAAACTTCCGTTAATTTCCCGAGATTTATATGAAACATATGATATATAATACCGGCAATTCCCGGGAATTTTTTCCCGCGTAGAAACTTTACTTTTTATGCGTATAACCTATACAAAATTGATAACTTTTCAAGAATAAAGTTTGAAGTCTTCTAATGTCTTGACACTAGGGTGGACATAAGTATATATGTATGTATGCCTTAAAATCCATAACAAAATACAATTCTGGAAAATATTGCGGAATATCACGGCTAAATTTCATAATTTATTTCATATGTATGTATGCCTTTTAAACTACTAATACTATCGTAAAATAATGCAATAGAAAGAGGAAAGTATTGCGTGCCTTCTAAAATTATAAAAATGACTGAAATTATAATGCGAATTTTAATAGAAGAATGTGGCGGCATTATAAGGTTACTGACATGGGCTTCTCAAGCAAAGGGCCCTACCGTCGCTCCCAGTTCAACTTAGTTTGGTCAACTGAGAGTCAATCCAACTTTCACACGACCAAATTCTTTGTAATCTTGTAAAATGCAAGCATTTTCAGTTGAAAATATAATGGAATGAAAAATTGCAAACGTTTTACTATAAGGAAAATAATTTCAAAAGCGTTTACAATAAAGTGCGCTATTGCTCAACAGGCTACGTTCGCGCACTTGGGAATGGAAAACTTGAAACAGAAGAGTAAAGAAGTCAGAAGGTAGAAACAAGGTGTAGGATATTACGTTTTAAGAACTTTTTTTGTAACGAGTTGGCACAGAAATTGCAATCGATATCTAACGCCCTAGATAATTTAATTTATATCAGCGTTCTGATCCAAGGCTTTTATGTTTATGTTGCACTTTTCCAACTTTTTGTTTTACAATTTTGATAGCAGGTTTAAGTTTCATTCTCAATATTCCATTAGACTCACAAAAGTCTTGTTAACCTCATAATTATTTTTGAATACTTGTTTTAATAACAATAGGAACAATTCGATAAAATAAACATTTCTATCTATTCCTATATAAGGTAACTGAAAAAAATGTAGTCTCCAGTCATTTTATCATTAAGGAAATTTTAAGCAAATCAAAAATTTTTTGACAAACAGCAAGTTTGACTAATCCAATAACCTGCACGATATCCTTTTAGTTTTATTGTTGCTTTAGCCGATCTGGGATAGAATGGACTAGTTTTCTTGTCAAGTGGGGTTAAATGATTTCCCTTCCATGAATGAGAGTTGCCTTCAGGTCAGATTTGTTACTACTTTTATGTTCGATGATCTTTTTTCCCCAAAAAGGCCCACAAGTTTTCTATTGGGCTGTGATCACAACTTTGAGGAGGTGTTTATAAGATATGCAGGCATGTTCTCACACTCGCAAGTTTTTGAAATCGCCAAGCGACTTGAAAACGCCAAAGTTATATTTAGATGTTCTATAACTCACGTGTTGCCATATTCGAGGTTGTATACATATACTCGCCAGAGTATAAGGAAACCATGGAGAGGAAAAATGAGCAAAACAAAAAAAGATTTTTTTAAATTTAATATATTTTATTAAAATTGTCAGCAAAATCGTCTAGTTTTGATACAAATAAAAAGAAAACATATTTAATTTAATATATTTATCAGATTTCATCAGTTCACTTCAGTATACCCTTGCGAGTTCAACTCGCCAAAATTCTGGCGTTTGCGATTTACAGAACACTAATCTTGCGAGTTCAAGTCATAATCGCAAATATTATACGAGTTGCGAGTGTGAGAACACGCCTGATGACTTGTATCCACATTTTAATAATACCGGCAGTATGTTTTTCGATCGTTGTCTTGCTGAAAGTAAAATCTGTCAACTTCCAATTTTTCTGAACTTTGGCGTAAATTATTTGTTAATAAACTTCCTTAGGTATAATATATCATCGATTATGAAAAAGTTTCCTACACCTGCAGATGACATGCACCCCAATAGCATTACGCTTTCATATCGACGTTTCACCATCCTGTTAGAATTCATTGGGTTGAGTTCATCTCCTGGTTTCCTCCATACAAGTTGCCTTCCGTCAGATCCAAATATATTACGAGTATATTTTGACTCATCAGAGGAAATAAATAAATAAAATAAAATTTAATTCCTTGTTAACACACATTTTTGTAATTTCAAGACTTAAAATATTTCTTTCGTTTACAAGGGCTTTTACGAGCTATTTACTCTAGACTGATTACCGACATTTTTGATATCCCTGCGAGCTGTTTCAGCAGAAACGCTTTTATTAAATAAGCTTTTCAGATCAGACTCATTTTATGGGCTTATTCTATATATATATATATATATATATATATATATATATATATATATATATATATATATATATATATATATATTTTTTTTTTTTTTTTTTTTTTTTTTTTTTTTTTTTTTGCTTGAAGCGAGCGGGCTATCAATTTTTTGTAGAGTTGATGGTGATCTCTCAATTATTTTTGAGATTTCATTATAAGAATCACCGTGCTTATGGCAGTTTATTATTAGTTCACATTCTCTTCTAAACATGTTAGAGTTAATAATTCTTGCACATTTTATTAATGGACATCTTAATCAACTTTTTTACTAGATAATACGCCTCAGAGAATTGTATTACGATGCAAGCGTAGAATAACGATATATTACACAGATATATATTTGGCAGAGATGTAAATATTATTATAGGGTACAATGAGTTTTGCGGCGGTTAATTAGTATTAATTTATCATATTGTTAATTTTTCAGCCACCGAATATAATTTAATTGATTATTCAAAAGGTCGTGCCCAAATATGAGAATTTTTAACCAAAAGTTATGTGAAGCAGTTTAGTACTAAGAGTTTTGTAAGTCACTATTCCAGTAGCTGAGTAGATCACATTCTGTGAAGATGTGGCAAACACAAGAGATATACATATGTCGTAGGTAACTTCTTTAATCTCTTAAACAAGAGCAAATGGTTTTTAAAACTGAAAAGGGTATGACATAAGCTACTAAATCTTGCGTCAAACCGAACTAATTTAAATAATTAAGTACAAATCCATTATAAATTGTTTCCTCTTTGCTATTATTAAGAAATTGTATACATTGAATTTAAAAATATATAGATTTGAATTCCCCTTAATAATTAACGTGAGGATTTATTAAATTGTTCATAAAACTCTTTGGAAACTTCATTTCTATTCAGAACATTATTTCTTATTTCCTTTTGCTCTCTTTGTTCCCGAGCCAATTTATCATTGATTTCCAATAGTTTTTTCAATTCTTCTTGTTTTATATGACTCATTTCCCAATCTTTTGCCCTCAATTCCAGGTCCATATTAAGGGCATGCTGTTCCCATTGTTTATCCATCAGTTCTTTTTCCGTTTTCGATTTCTGTTTATCTATCAATTGCTGATGCTGATCACGACGAAACCTTGTCAATTCTTCTGGTGTCATGCCTCGATACATAATAGCAATTTTTTTACTTGGATCTGTTTTCGATTGTGCAACATCGGGATTTTCCGTCAACATGTCACTAGTCAACATATTGTATATCTCAGCCATATCATCTTCATTTTTCTCTTTCTTTTTGCGCAATTTTTCCTCACGTTTTTGTTTAGCCATTTGACAATTATATTGCCTTATGGAGTCCACTATTTCATGGCGTAATTTTCGTTCTGAATTGGCCATATCTGCCAAACGGTGGTCACGCGATGCAATAGATTCTTGCAGCATTTTATCGGCCTGTTTGCGTGAATCTTCGTCCCTTTTTCTTTCCAAAATCTGTTGATCCAACCAAGCTCTTTGTTGTTCTCGCTGCTTTTGTTTGCGTTCCCGGTAGCCGAGATCTTCACCATTAAAAATCTGGGCCGATGATATACCCAATATAAAGTCATCGTCTGCCACCCGTATCGGCTGGGATTTTTTCATGTATTCAGGGTCATTGAGATCAAATTCACGACGTTGATCGATACGTTGAAAACGGCAACGGTAATAATTGATATCGCTTTCGACAGCACGTTGCCGTTTCTCCAACTCCAATTGTTTAGCGTGCACCGCTTTTTGCACCATATCAGCCTGTTTTTCATAGCGAAGTTCGCGTTCGGCCTCAATATGTTTCAATTTAGTCTTTTCGGCTATTTGACGCTCTAAAGTAGCTAAATCCAGCTGAAACAAAAGGAAAACATGAAGTATTAAAATTTCTTTCCCAATTTCCACTTACCCCATACAAACGTTGCTTGGCATTGAATATCCTCTTCTTACGTTCCTCCTCATACTGTTTACGTTTCTCCAATTTAGCAGCTTCATTTAAATCACCCTGAGATATAATACCCAAATTCAAAGACATTATTCAATTAAGGTCAACTAAGCTTATGGTCAACTTGAAAAGACAACAAACAAACAATTAATTAAAATGATTTTGTTATTAAAATATAAAAATCTTGTCAAAATTCTTTTGTTGTTTAAATAAAAATAAATTTGCCATTAAAATGTTTTTCAAAAGTATATGTATTTACGAGTATTTCATAAATTGCTGCTTTAGAAAAATACTCAACTTCAAGTGCCAAAAAAAATGTATACGATTATTTTCAAATCAATTGTTTTCTGTTATTGCGTTTAAGCCACTTTTTTTTTGGTCATTTTGTTGTTAACTTTTCATTGTTTTCAGTTTTTGGGATCATTATTGTTGCCATGAAGCAAATACATATGTTTATTATTTTTTAGGTTTCTGGGGATACAATGTAATGTTTTCATTGTATATTTGCACATACATATACATATTTATGTATATATGTACATACTTATATGTATAACATACATACATATTTCGAAAACTTCCGATTGCCATGTTAACTTACCAATACACTTATTTGCCAATGTTTTATGTATTTGTTGTTTAATGTCGATGGAAAAAAGGCTTAAGCAGCAATAGATAAAATAAATACGTTACAAAGTTTCAAATTTCATTCTTTCGTATCTTGTTTAGTGTTTTCGGAATTCTAAGAAACCCAAAACTACACCAGCGTCATTTGCATTAATTAAATATGTATGTACGTACACGTTCACGTACAGAGTGATTCATTATGAAATACTTATTTTGGGATATTAACAACTTTATTCATAAAGTTACAGAAGGCTGAAGTTGTTATAATGTATGGACTATGTATAAGAAAATCAATTTTATAGCACATTTTAACCTTAACAATCGCTTATGAATAGGGGCATAAGTATTGTAGAATATTTTATGGTGGAAAAAGACAAAACGTTTTATCATTATTCAACTGTATTATCGAAATTAATGATTTGAGTGCATTGAGTTTCACGAACTTATAACAAGTTAAATAATTTATATATAATTTTGAAATACATAGTTATAATACGAGACATAGAAATAATATAAGACTTCCTAAAATTAAGACTGATCTTCAAAAGAAAAGTGTATTTTTTGAGGGATTCAAGATGTATAATGAATTGCCAACAGAAATTAAAGACTGTCAGAATGAATATATATTTAATAGATTAATAAAAACATATTGTAAAAGATTATTTGTTATAGAATAATGAAAAATAATTGTAAAATTTAAGCTAATGTTGATATTGTATCTAGGTCATAAAGACCGTAATAATAATAATAATAATAATAATAATAAATGTTGCCATAATAATCAGAGAAAGCCACGATGTGTGTCATAAGGAAAAGAACACTGAATATGTTGCACGTAATCGAGACCGGTCTGTCTACAAACAAAATTTGACGTGGAATGACATAAAATCGTTCCAAATTAAAAGCCACAATGTATGACGCTTCGCTCTGACAGCAACGATATTTGTCATAAGGAAAACACTGAATATGTTGCACATAATCGAGACCGGTCTGTCTACAAACAAAATTTGACGTGGAATGACGTAAAATCGTTCCAAATTAAAAGGCAGAATGTATGGCGCTTCGCTCTGACAGCAACGATATTTGTCATAAGGAAAACACTGAACATGTTGCACATAATCGAGACCGGTCTGTCTACAAACAAAATTTGACGTGGAATGATGTAAAATCGTTCCAAATTAAAAGCCACAATGTATGGCGCTTCGCTTTGGATTTTTTTTCATGCATCATCAAAAAATTAAATTTCGGAATATATTATTATTAAAGCATAAATTGAATTAAGTAAATTTTAACTAATTAAGTGAAAAAAAATATATTTATGCTTTATTTATATTAAATTAACCTCCAAATGAATCACCCTTTATATTGACATAGGCAGGTTTCAAATGTTTTCAATTGAAAAAACAAATATGAATGAATTAAGATTTGGTTTTAAATAAGGGAACAATTTAA
The DNA here is from genome assembly GCA_963681545.1 of Germaria angustata. Classification (NCBI taxonomy): domain Eukaryota; kingdom Metazoa; phylum Arthropoda; class Insecta; order Diptera; family Tachinidae; genus Germaria; species Germaria angustata. The sequence continues at coordinate 66,699,315 of OY813000.1, forward strand.
GAGAGCTCTTGTGTGTAAATATGTACATTAACATATAAAAATGCCTACAATATACATACATATGTATGTCGACATATACATACTTATGTATTTACATCATCACCATTTAGCTTTAAAAAATAGGGAAAAGATCCTCTTTCAAATCGTAGTAATTCAAAAACTTTCTTATCAGATATTACACATCACGTTTTTGCCATTTAATTGTTTAGTGTTGAATTCAGAAGTTTTACTTTTATTCTTATTTTTTATTTATATTATATTACTTACATATATATTAAGAAATTTTCCCACTGTGTACAAACTTTTTCTAACATGAAAGTTTTATTTTCAATTACAAACTAAAGAAAATTAGTATTTTCATTAGCGGAAATCACTTTTGATGGCATATTTACAAGTCTAGGATAGACTCGTATTATTAATTACTCCTATTTTTAGTATTTAATTTTGACGTGTAAAAAATGTATTCAAAAATATTTTCTGTAAGTGCTTATAAATTCTTTGCGGGAGAACATCATATTGACTTATTCTGAGCAGTAGAAAAAAAATTTTGTGAAAGTACCTCCACTAAAATAGCAACCTCAAAGAACCGTCTAAAGGAATTTTTGGAAATTTATTTAAATTATTTCAATTATTAGAGTTGTATTTAAAATTAAAATTTTTGCTATCTTAAATATTTTTAAATACTTAATATTGAAATTTATCGGGATTGTACCCAAATAACAAATCGTGGCTTTAGCTGTTCATATGTCGACATTTCATTGGATGCTAAACCAAATCGTCGCCAGTGAACTTTAAGCAGTTTGAAAACATTCAACCTTATATCTACATTTTTATCCCCTTTTGGAAAGATATTTAAAATACGCATTTTCCAAATTGAAATAAATAAATATTTTTGTATACATTTTATATTACTGACCTTCGTAGACTAGTAGGTAGTGTACTAGACTCGTAGTGCGAAGGTCCCAGGTTCGAATCCTGCCGCAGAACTCTGGCAGTTTGTGTCTGATAATAAAAAGGGAGCGCACAACAAGCCTTCACTGGCTTAAGTGTATGTCGTATGACATGGGCTATCACACCCCTCCAATCAACCTAACCTAACCTAACCTATACATTTTATATAAACGAAATATCGGATCTATATTTGTGAATTAAATCTTCACTTGGAGTTGAAAATTCTAGCTCTGGCATGCTTCTAACAAATTTGGAAACGAAAGCATAGATTCGCAACTTCCTTTGTAAAGTCTATTCAAATTTTTATATAAATTCTTCTGTGCTTGACTTCACATTCAATATTGTAGCCACTAATATTTAGAAATTTGTGGGCTAGTGGGTTTGGATGATATTCTGATTTCTTCGTGTATGTTGTTACATGTTTTAAACCACAGCTTTAAGCAATGGATCGTCCCTTTTAACATACCAGAGAGTGACTGTAATCATACGGAGGATTTTATTTTGGCACCTATGAATTTTTTTCTATGTTAGCATGCCGATGCGGTGTCCCAGAATTGATTTCCATAGCACTTATAGATTTTTGTTGAATTTCTCCCAATAAGCACAATTAATTTCCATCGCTTTCAATTTCATTTGCATCAAAGTAGCGTCTATGTGAGATTTCCATGCTAAACGATGATCAAGGTGAATAGAGAGGTATTTGACTTCAATGTGTTGCGGTATAAGTTGGTTATTGATTTGTGTTTGTTAACATGTTTCCCTTCGCAATATAAAAGTAATATCTACAGATTTTGACTCCATCATCCATGTTTTTAGCCATTTTTCCAGCAGTGAAATGTATTCCTTCAACTTAAGGCATGCTTTTTGGGGGTTTTCGTGAAAGCTCAGAATAGCTTCATCATCAGCAAACGCTGATATATGTTGTCTTTTCTCATTGGAATGTCGGAGGCATACGTGAAGTATGAAATAGGATCAAAAACGCTGCTTTGAGAAACTCCTACTATAGATCCTTAGACTAGTTAAGTAGCTTACTAATAGATTGTGAGTGTCTACGGATAAATTTCGCTTAATCAAAAGCCTGTAAAACGCCAATGAAGAGAGCAGAACAATATTAGTGATCCCGGATATATCCATTCTGATTTACAACGGGAGTCAGCTTTCTCACAAGTAATTTCTCATATGGCCTTGACATGTTAGATGACACTTATATGCCTGTATGACTATAGGCTGACTTCCAAAACGTCAATTGCTTTGTATTCGAACAAAGTACAATGTTTCATAACGCCGCAGTACAAAATATTTACAATGTATACGATTTCAAAACGTCGCCAATGAGTATTTTTAATGCAGTAAAAAAGCAAGCAGGCATCAGTTTTTTAGTTGATGCATTGTTTGGTATTCGTTTGTTTAGTCATAAAAAATAACCCCACCAAAGCGTTTGCAGAGAAAACAAATTAAAAACAAAAATATTGACCGACTCACAAAAGTAAGTTAATTTGTTTTTAATAATTATTATATATAAAAAGCAAATAATTGTTTTTTTTAACATATTTTAGCGAAAAAAAATGGAATCATGAGCAAAAAAAATTGCTCCTCATAACAAGGTTGCGAAATGAACCCGATTTTTGCGATTTTTGAATAGAATGTTGTACAGAGTTTCCATCGGAACTCTCTGATAAATTCAAGAAATTATCTAGTAAAATTTTAAATTCTTTGCTCTTCATTTTTTCTTGTTTCATAACAAAACAGAAATTTTTATATGATGCATAGCATCACCAACATTTCATATTGTTGAAATAAACAAAGCACATGGTTGCATTGTGTTGTAACTTTGCATACGTACATTGTTTGAACACAGTAGCAAAACTGTATACAAACTTTGTATTGATACGTTTTGGAAGTCAGCCATACTGTCGTATGGTCTTTTCCTGCTTTAGGGGTCCTAGTCGGGGCGCACACTAGCATTGAGAATTATATATACTTTTTTGTTATACTAGATAGTTCTAAAAGCATAATTTTTATCCACAATTGAGGCTGTTTCTGACCTTAGGCAAGCAATATCAAATATTAAAGGAATGGAAGCTTGAAGCAAATTTTAAACATTATCTCTGCTTTAAAGGCGTTTAAAAATATGTGTGTATGTATTTTAAAGAACTTATCTACAAACGATAAACTTAGAGCTTATGACGTGAACTGCGAATGAATATATATATATATATATATATATATATATATATATATATATATATATATATATATATATATATATATATATATATATATATATATATATAACCGGTTTATATATCAGCCAAGTGTTTGAGCGGTTGTCCGCTTTGTAAAAATTTATTAGACACGTTTATCCGTTTGCCGCGCTGTTTCCATATCTGATCGTGGCTTACAAAAGTGGTAAAATATTTTTGTATTATTTTTAAAGCGAAGTTTTAGTTGTTCACATAAATGTATGTAATTTAATATACATACATACATACATACATACATGTAGAATCTGCAAACTAAATATAAGAACTTTCCACATTCTCCCATATTGTGTATATTTTCTGTAAAACACCATTTATATGGAGTAAATAACGAAAACTAATTTTTTTTTTATTTCGAGAATTTTATTAATTTCCTCTACACCTAGAGTCCTCTACGCAAATATTTTGATTTATTTCTTATTCTTTATTGTCGCTGAAATGAATTTCATCTCAATAAACTTAAATATATTTTCTAACCGACATAAATCTTAAATTTTACAGGAGATTTTCTAGAAAAAAAAAGACATTGCTATAGAAGAATAAGCGAAAAGAATGTAGAATGTAGTCCTCAAATAAAATGTATGCCTTATGAACATGAATTAACTGAACTATTCAAAGAAGTTTAAATGGTTTTTATATTTTCAGTTTAGTAAGTCAATGAGTCTTCCACAATATTTTCCTGGTGATTCTTCAAAAATGTATTTCATAACTAGTTTCCCAGTTTTAAAAAAGATATTGGTTAGGAACTGAAATTCACAACTAAGTTTAGTTGATCCGTTATTCCGAATATTCATATATCAGTCATTTACTGGAAGATCATACCAAAGCGTTTTTTTTTAATATAATAATGTCGAAAATTTTGGCTGTAGGGTTGACGTGACGTCGACAGTAAGTTTCATAATAGCAAATTTATGAAATTATTGGATATATTGCGACATAACTTATATTGGAATGTTTCTGGTGTAAAAGCTTTATGATACGAATGTTGATTTTGTTTTCTAAATAATTATCTATCCCCACCCTTACAATTTAGCCCGAAGATTTTCCATGACTTTAACAGCACATGTCCTCGTGTATCGCTAGTATGCGGAAATCAATAACGAATGCCATCGATCTAAAAGACAATTAGCTTAAGAACGAGATTATATTGGCAAAAACATATTGTTGCCATTATATCAGTATTGTATGAGTTTTTATGTGCATCAAAAAGATTATATAGCGTTGCATCTAAAATTCAACAATGAAAACATATTTAGCTTGATCTTATTGCACTATGTGTTCAAATGAAGATAACACGATTATGGGACCACTAAAGGACTAGGCAAACTAGGTATACACATTGATTTTGAACAACTTATGTTATATTGTGGGGCAGACTATAGAGTCTGATTAGGCACATGTTGCTTCGTCTCTTTTTTACTATTCATTGAAATTTGATGAAATGTCAAAGTATTTTATTTACATTTACGTTTTATACTAATATTAATTTGATTTTTTGATAACAATAAGACTGCTTCCTTGGCTATACATTTTTTCACTCAAGGAATAAAACAAAAAATACGTTCACAAAAGTAATTCAATGCATTACCTCAATGATTGCCTCGTGTGTACTTAGCTTTCTGGATTTCATACAAATCTAAACAAAATAAATAACAGCACCATTGCTTCCCTTTCTATTAAAGGGAAATTCCTATTTATTCTGCATGAGTTTTGCGATGTTCGTTAAATAATAAAAGTGATAAGTATAAGTAAATACTAAAATATTCCTTTCATGACAGCTGATGTCCTTAAACTTAAACTCAGATACGAGTACTTCTGTTTTTCTTAACTTTTCAAAACTTTTTCCAGTTCGAATATTCGATTAAACAGAAGAAAATTTATCTCTAACTTATATATTTGTATGTATGTATGCCATCATTCAAGTGCTCCTAATCACGCAAAAACTCAACAACAAACAAACTACAATTTATTGCTGTGTTGATGGATGTAAATCCTGCAAACAAAAACCATAAACTCAGCAACAGAAGAATTTTGTTGAAAATCCTACAAATACATGCATGATGTCTTTTTCTTTTGTTTTATTTAAAATTGTTTGGATATTAATATTTCATATTTGATTTTTCTTTTTTTTCGATTTCACTTGAATGGTATTTTTTGTCCTCGATCTTCTAGTCAGTATGAATAAACATAAAGCAAACATGTACTTTAAAGAAGGAAATCTTTTGAGGGAAATCTGTACAACAAACCCGGAATATGTTTTTGAATATATTTCTACATAAGTATGTCCTGGTTAACTCTTTTGTCTATATCATATATGCTTTAGCAAGGCAACAGTTGGGGGCCAAATTCCATCATCAATCTGTCAAAAAGGCAGTCGCAATACACGACTTTGTGTGGAATAATCTTGAGCAATCAGTTCTGTTGTCCGCGCAGGAATACATCGATGGTGGTTAACAATCAATGCGATAGTGATATAAGAATAAGTTTAAACTGAACCATATTCGTTGTGTTTTGTTAAGCGACTTCAAAAAAGGAGGAAGTTATCAGTTCGTCCGTTTTTTTAATATTTATACGAGCACATGCATGAACCGAATTAAAAAAATTGTTTGCTTGCAGTGTCATACATACTTGCAGCTTGGCTCCATATATTTGTTTTTTAGGGGACGGACAATTTGCCCACCCGAAATATTATATGAAAGTTTATGTACATATGTTTGTTTGCATTTTGTTGCCTTCGAAATTTAAGTGGCAATCGGAAAAATAAAGTGGCTGCCTGAAATATTGCGGACCGATTTACACAATTTCGTCCGTTTTGTATTGAAGTGTTTTTTTCCAGATCTGTTTAGAGCATCGGTCGATTGTTTCGAATTGGTATGACTACATACTGACCGATTTAGGTCCGCCACATCCTTCGTGTTCACTGTAGTTTTCACCATATAGCATGTCGTATTGTGCTGCACATGTTTTGCACATTCAAGCCATAGTGCTCGAAGTTGACACTGATGGTTTAATTAAGTTCGCTGTGGAATGAAAATCTGGTGCTCTTTTAATTAATTTATTTTATTAAATTTTATCTACGTAAAATAACTAATTGCCATTAGCAAAATGAAAAAGTTGTTACTATGTCCAAAGATTTCCTTGGCAAAATGTATATAAAAGTTTTATTTATAAACATATTAAGACTAATATCAGCTGCTAACGACTTTTAGTCGACTCTGATATTTACTAAGTCGCCGCCGCCGGCGAATTGGACCTCTGGCAAACATCACAAAAGAAAGTGTGTACTTTTGTATAAGTGTCATTGCTTTCTTTCACACTTATGAAAGTTTGGACGCATGCAGACAAATCATCTGCTGGATCTACAACAGAAACTATTACTGAAGCGGAAGTACGGATGTATCTACCGTCTTCTGTTAAAATCTATTAGAAAAGACGATATTGAAATCATGATTTTTGCATGATCCTTCTCTTTGTGGATATAAACAAAATCCCCATCAATGGTGTACCGCTAAAAAAAATATTGACGTTCAAAAGTAGCGAAACACGGGTATTCGCTAATACAATCGCCTCTTGATAAATTTTATTTCAAAGGAGGAGAGTAAAAGTTCAAATAATCGAAAGTTCTAATTAACAAGGGTACAATTTATCAAGAGGGAGACAGAAAAAATTTAACTGCCTGGCCCACGATGTCGAACGACATCGTTCGCGTGCTTAAATACATTCAAACCAAAAACAACATTTTAAAATTTGTTGCTGTTTCAAACGTATTTATACAAGCGAACGATGTCGTTCGACATCGTGGGCCAGGCAGTAAATTAACATGAATCCTAATTTTACAATATTTTATTTAAAAAAAAACCTCATACATATACATATATGTGCGTGCATGCGCGTCAGGGAGCAATTATCAAATTAGCGGCCTTTAAAAAACCTTGTATGATAAATTTTGTTCGTAAGAATTGTCGGCTTTTTGGAATAATTTAATTATTTTTATATTTCTTTCCATATCGAATCTGAGGCAAACTAAAAGATGAGGTTTTTAAGTGTTATCTCCAGTAGACCATCTGGGATTAAAAACTCATGTTTTCTTATAACACAAATGGATGTTATTGTAGTCTATGGTTATAATGGTCACCACAAAAATATCAATATCGAAGATGTGCAAATGATTTTAATCCAGCCGATATGATCTGTGACTTACAAATCTATGACTATTTCAATGAAACAAGAAAAAAATCCTTAAGATTTTATCCTAAATGTATGGATTATGTTATATTTTTACACGCCATGACCATTTGCGACACAATGTCAAACTATTTTTCAAAAGGGTAAAATTAATTGAAAAATAAAAATACTGAATTGTTGTTTTCTCTATTCTCCTGACTTATTTTTTTAGAAGAATCTATTCATAATCACAGGAATTCATTTTCGAAATTGACGCAGCTTAAAAAACCTGTCCAACATCTAGCGTTGCTCAGTAACATTAATATCCAGCTTTCCCCCAATTTTGCAGTAGTTCGGTTTTATTTTTTTTTCTCGAAAACTACTAGCAGTACCGAGGTTGCTTAAGTAGTTGTGGTTTTCTTATCAGTATTTAATTTTGAAATCATCACACATGTCTGTACACATACATATATACAAGGTGGCGCAAGAGTTATATCATAATTTGAACAGGCTGCCATTTGTTGTAAACGAAAAAGAAACTCTGTTTCCATAAGAAGTTTATTCGAAAGTGTAAAATTGATGGCATTTATTGAAAAAAATTATATCGCACAAATGGCCAGCCACCTCCCGGGTTGATGCATAATTGAGCTCGTTTTACAACATTTTGAATTGTGACTTTAAATTGGCGATTTCTTCTTCAATATTAGATTTCAAAACTAGGTAAATGCCAGATTTTAAAAAGCCCCCAAAGGAAGAAGTCTAGAGCTGTTACATCTGGCGATTTGGACGGCCAGTTCAAATCTCCAAAACAGGAGATCAATCGACCGGGAAATTTTTTGTGTCAAAATCTCCATCGTTGCACTAGCTGTTTGAGCGGTTGGTTCGTCCTGTTGAAACCAACAATGATCGAGAATTGCAGCAACTTGCGACAAAAAAAACTCGTTTAATATCTACCTGCAACGCTCACCAATCACGGTTGCGGTGGTGCCATCGGTGCCTTTAAAAATTAAGGCCAATTACTAATACTTTTTCACCGCAAATGCCGCACCAAACAGTCACTTTGAGGGGATCAATTATAGATTTTAAGGTAATTTTTTTATGAAAACAGCTCTTGCTTTATTTGTAACAAACTGGCGGCCAATTCATATTATGACATTACTTTTTCACCACCATGTATGTATTTTTACACATTTACTTTTCTGTCCTGACCTATAAAAATAAAATGTGCAAAAACACGTACATACGAGTGCGTACACACATACATACATACATATGATTTTATAAATTCAGATACAAATTTGTTTATGAATATGATAAAATCACGAAAACATAATGAGCATAAATTTAAATGTAAACGTATGAAACGGGTGAGGAGGGGAAAGAAAAGGTTTAACAATAAACAAAATCTTAGTATTTGTAAACGTTTTTGTGTTATTAAATTTTGTTAAATCATATTCTCTTACAAAGCCTTCTTAAGCGGACATACCTACTGTATGAATGTAATTTTTAAGTGGCTTTTGGTAATATTTTAAATCTTTTTTATAACAATTTTGTGATATTTTTTCTTTAGCTAAGGAACAGCAGCGCGTTTTGAATTTCAAATTATTTATGTATGTATGTATATATTTTTAAAAGCAGCGCATAGTAATAGACACGTCTAAATAATCAGCTCATGTTTCGGATGTGTGAAGAATTTCACATTACATATTTTTTAATTCATTGACTGAAGTGATTCGGGCTCTATTAAGATTATAAAAGTTTTATACTTGTGTGAGATTTTTTGTTGTTGTCTTTTTTCTTTTCTTATTAGGAGAATTGATAGTGATATGTAAACAAGCTATTTAGTGGCAATTTAAATATTTGAAAAAAATTGTCTTTTATATGGGTGGCGAACGAACTTAGGCAATTTGTAATTATTTATTATTACTAATTCAAGCGTAAAATCGGTTACTCGTTACTAAATAGTTAAAATTTATATGTATGTATGTATTTATATTTTGTTTAATAGATCAGTATTTCGAACAAATTAAAAATTTTGCAACATGAAACTAATTTATTTTTTATCTATACCTTTTAAAGTTCTATGAAACGGCGAACTGGCAGATAATCAAACCATCAAATTCTTTATGTATGCAACGGCTGTTAAAATTAGAAGCGTCTTTTTAAATGATGTTATTTTGACACTGATAAATTTATTTGTTCGAAATGTTGACCATCAGTCATTATACCATAAATAGTTGCTTAACGCTTGAACTACATTGGGAAATATTGCAAAACAATCGTACATATGTTGAATTTGGTCGAAAAATCATATTTTCTGACGAGACAATGTCAACAAAAAAAAAAAAAACTAGCATCTCGGAATCGGAAAACCCGCTTGTCATTCTCAAGAATCCAATGCATACACAGAGAGTGGCAGTTTGGAATGGTGACATCATTGCACACTTTTGTCGCCAAACACTACTGCGAAGTTATCACACGATTATTTCAAAACTCAAGCTCCGTACTCGAATAATCTTCGAACTATCTAATTCCTAAGTTTTTCAATATAATTCCTGCTAATTTTTTATTGATAATTTACAAAATATACTCGTATTCAATATATTCACATTAATATGCATATTTTTTGGCATAAAATTATTAACAGCCTGTTCCGCGATCTTAAACGTTTTCGTTCGCAAGCATTCGTTAGCTCAATTCAGCTGTGAGAAAGATAGAAAGAGGAATACTCTATCTTTCTCCCACTAAATTAAAACCTGCGCAATTAAAATTGTCTAGTGGAAAAGACGTGTTAATAAGTTACAATAAAATAATTATCCCCAACATGTAAAATTTTTATTTGCACATAAGACATGCGTATAAACAAGATAATTAATAATTGTAGTCTTTATGATTTTATTATTTCCTTCTTTCTTTTTTGACATCATCAAAAAATATAAACAAATAACTAAAAAAATATTTAAAGTTTGACCAATGAATACTCCCATTATTTTCTCATATTTCCTGTTCAAATTAAAATGAAATTTCTTCGAACGTAAAAATTTTTGAATTTCATAGTTTTTGTTTTGTTTACTATTAAATTGCTTCTCTTGAATTATACTTTAAGAAAGAATACACAAAACTTTGATCGTTGACATTTTCTAATATTAGGTAGTTATTGAAAATACTTACAAAAAACTCTTAAAATAAATACATGTTCTGAATAGTTAGAAAAAAAACTTTAGTTGCAGGAAATAGATTGATGTCATACCTCTAACCACACTTGCAACGTAAATATTTAAATACACCGATCTACGCCAATATTGCCGACTATCAAGTATACAAATATCAAATATAGATAAAACTAGTTTAATAACACTGTGTGTAATTTTTTAAGTCGTGGCAAAATAACCATATACGGACACCACTACGTGATAAAAGACTAAAAAAAAGACCCGTGTCTCCTAATTTTTCCCAAAGTCATGCACTTTTTTTATGGGCCGCCAAAGATTTGGGGCCTCGGTATCATTTTCGCAAAAAAGTGATCATTTTCTCGGGCTCATATCTTGCAAACCGTTACGAATTTCGATTTACTCTCTGAGGCAAACTTGTAGCTCTTGTCATAAAGAACAAAAATTGCGAACATATAAAATCAAAAAAACTTCACCTTCCAGATAAAAATCGCAAAAAACTTAAAAAAATTCGATTTTTTTTACCTTTTTCTCTTGTTCAGGTCCATAGGCAGCAAACCGTTCAAAATTCAAGGAAACAATCAACTACAAAAATTTACCTAAGATCTCAATAAACAAATTTCTACAACATATAAACTTCCTGGGAATAATTCTGAACACCGTTTAGGTAGCGCTTAGGTAGCCGCACTTTTTCACTTTTGCACTTTTTTATTTTTTTTCGTGTTGCACTGTGTAATAGAATATACTTGAAACAACGTTAGGATTCGATGTTAGAGAAAACATTTCTTTTTAATGTTTAGGCTCCATTGAGAGAAAAGCAATTGAAAGAAATATCGCTATGGATATCCAGGCAATCATCCTTTAACTTTCGATTACCAATAGACACATATGATGACTGAGTCAAATTAACTTTTCAATTTAACTTTTGAATTTAACTTTCCTTAGTTTTTCCAATAAATTTTAAGTTCTCGTAAGAATTAATGTTTTATAACAGGAATTAAACCTCTCCAAGTGTTAAGATTTGTTCTAATTTTATTATGGACACAAATAATTACGAGGGCTAAAATAAAAGTAGATAATTTTTGTTTTTTTTTTTATTAATTAGAAAAAAGTAAAAATAAGATAAAAATGTCTCAGAATTTTTGAAACAGTGAATAAAGCATTAAACAAAGCTTTTATGTATAATTTCTTCAAATTGTTTAAAATATTTATTAACACCACAAAAGTACTATTAAGCAATCAAGCAAAACGAAAAAGAGAAACGATCATCTAAATCACACATATTGAGTTGTATACTAAAACGGATTGTCTCGTTCGAGAGATATCGTCGTAAATTTTCAACTAGAGTGCGTTTTTAAGTAACTTCCGAAGTTCTTTCCTAATTGGTTTTCTAAATTAATTGAATTTTTGGACTTTTAAAAGCGGCGAATATTATAATATGTATGTATAAAAGTATATATAAATCGCTTTCGAACCATTGATATGGTTGTCGAATAATTTCAACAGATTTTTTTAATTAATCGGAAAATCCAGGGATGGCCCGGAAGGTCAATAATATTGTTTTTATTTTTTATTGCGCTCTTGAGCTTCTAAATAAAGGGTATTTCATTAAGTGCTTTCTATCTTTGAATTTAAATAAAACCAAGTTTGGGTAGGGTCTTATTATTTTTTTCATTCACTTGAAAGGCCCATCGAAAGCATTATGTATGAAATATAACATTGTTCTAATGTCCTCTGCGGGTTCGCTGGTCCAATTTTCCGTGACAGGTGCTTATATTAGGCTGAATTTCGCCGATAGCATGAGTCGTATGGGCTTTAAGGACCGAAAACTCCACAAGAAAAACCATCACCTCCACGTGAGATAAACATGCCCTCAAATCGCTCGTGTAGAATGTCCATTTGGCATGAGCTGTGTGGCACGTAGTGCCGTTCTGTTGAAACCCCATGTCGTTAGTGTCCATATCATCCAATACAGACCAAAAGAAATTAGTAATCATCGACCTATAGCGCTCGCAGTTGATGATGATTTCCTAGCCAACCTCGTTCTCAAAGAAATATGTATCGATGATGCCTCCAGCCCAAAATCCACACCAAACAGTGATTTTTTCGGTATCTTATAGAGATTGATATGGTCCCAAATCAGACATATTCATATAGAAGTGGTCCTCATGGCTGAAGGTAATTCTTTCATGAAAACTATTTATTATTTGCACGTGTTGGTAAACGGTATATCTATCCACGGTAATTTGGCAAAACAGACTGAATAATTGACAGCTAATTTGACAGATGTTCTAGTAGCTTGAGCATAATGGCCGCCATCAAATGTCGAAGCTTGAAAGTCTATATTGGAGGACCCTTTACATACGTTCGTATGTTTCTTTCCACTTTCCATTTCTTTTAAAGGCACATCTATAAACAAAAATTACAAAATAACGAAAATATTATTGTAAAAATTAAATGTTTAATAAAAAATATGTTATCAGTAATTTCATAGTTCATAGTTCGCACTAATGAAAGCAAAACCGAAATTCACTCTCTCAAATTGTTAGTTTTATATCAAAAACGTTTGGAATGCAAAAAAAAAATAAATTTTAACTTTTCATTATTAGTGTTAACTCATTAATTATGAAGTTCTTTTATTAATTCCAGTCGCTTAAAGCCCATGAAATAACGAAACAAATCATATGTAAACACTACAGAAATAATCATGAAAACAACATTTTCCCACAGTAAAATGATTTAAAATTATAAAGCTTATAAAAATAAGTTTGAAATATTTTCCATTTTAAAGACTTAAAAAGCATTTTAATATTTAACTGCTTATAGTACCTTTCCAAACTATATTCAGATTTTCAATTGTTATTTTTATTAACACCAAATATCTGATGATTTTATTCTTGTCCGAACTTATCCAAAGCGAAATTCGAGTAGCTTTGCACAAAATCATAAGCGAAATTTGTCACAGTTTATGTACAGTTTTTTTAGTCAGTTAGGGAGACTTATTTATCGACTTGGACAGGCCTATTGCGTAAATCGAGGGATAGATGAGTGAGTGTCTTAATTTGAATTTATTTTGGTTATAATAAATAAATTCTTAGGCTGATGTCGGAGTGCTCTCGCGTTACAAGCGAAGCAAAGTTAGAAGCGATAAAAGTGTGTAGTAGTATACTAAGGCAACAAGATGTCAGAGTGAACGCTATATTGAGCAAAGCGATATATGTATTAAAAATGCATAGACACAAAAAAGTTCCTAAGGATCATAAAAAACTGACAAAATATAGGAAGAAGCGGAAGCGATAATACGTTACAAAACATCATGCAACAAACATGCATTTGTAGCATGTACTCGCATTAAGCTTCTCTTTCGCTCTGACATCTTTTGAGCGAGTAGATAATAAAACCACAAGCACTATTGCCAGAAGTGCAGATTTAGTGCATTTTGAATGAAGATTTCTTAAATCGATAAATATGTAGAAACTTTTTTCTGCTATTGTAATACTAAGAGTTAAATTTTGGTTTATGATAAATTTCCTGGTCCATAATTTGAATTTTGCAGATTGCTAGATTTAGGTCACTTATATTATTTTTTATTAAATGTTTGCACTTCAAAATCTGACTTTCAGCAGTTAGAGCACGTTTCATTTTTCAAACATATTACGTTGCAATTTCCCACTTAATATTAAATATGCATACGTACATATGTATGTGTATCGAATACCACAGGAAGAAAATAACGCCTTTAATTCGTAATATGAGTGATTTTTTTATTTCGTTCCAATAAAAAATATATTTATAATAGAAAAATTCTAGTTAATGATTAATATTATTCTACTTCAATAAAATTTAAAATAAATTTGATAAAATTTTTTAAAAAGATCTTTGATAATAAGATGAAAATTTACGATTTTACTCAAAAAAAACTTCTGGCAACGCTGATCACAAGCAGTGGTTTATAGCGCCTTGTGGCGTAGTATTATATCTTCCCTTGTAGCGCCTACTTTGACATCAGCCTTACACTGTATGAGTCTAAAAATGATCACAATATAATGATAACGTATCGGTCAATTTTTAATGTTATTTTTTTTTTTCCTAATAAGAAAAATATATGTACTCGTATGTATGTATATGTACTGAAAATATTTATACTGCTCTAATCGTTGATTACTAATGTTGTGGACTATTTGCACATATTTTTTTAAGATTTGTTTATTTCTCATGTTCATTACTTTTGGCTGCTGGAGCCAAGACTTTGGACTATTAGCTTATTTCTGTATTTGTGGCTTTTTTCTATTGTATGAGGTGATGTATGTGTATGTATTTCGTATATCGAAGTTTTTCGTTTAATTTATCATGAAAACTTTAACTGCCGTGTAAACATTAACATCTTATTATATTATTTCTATATTACATGAGCTTTTAGGTCTATTTTAAAAATTCGCATCTGTAAAATTTACATACGTTCGCATGTACATTCATACAAACTATACTTACAAGGTGGGTCAAAAGTAGTGTCATAATTTGAAATGGCTGTCATTTTGTTCTAAATGAAAGAAAGAGCTCTAGTTGCAGAAAAAGTTTATTCGAAAGTGCAAAATTGATGACATTAATTGGAAAAAATTATATCTCATAATCATAAAAATTATGATGCATAATTACGCTCGTTTGGCGGCATTTTGAATTGTTGCTTGCAAAACATCTGACTACAAATTGGCTAGTTCTTCTTCAATGTTTACGTTCTAGACTTGCAAGATTCGTGTTTTGTTGTGTGAGATTTTAAAGAGTCCCCAAAGAAAGAAGTCTGGTGCTCTCAGATGTGGCGATCTGGACTGCCAGTTGAAATCTTCAAAACGGGGACCACTTATCCTGGAAATTTTTGTCCCAAAATCACCCTCGTTGCCTGAATTGTGTGAGCGGTTGCTCGGTCCTAGTCGAACAATGCAGCAACTAATGATAAAGCATTCGTTTAGCATATCTGCCTGCAACGATCATCTTTTACAGTTACAATGGTAACCATCCGCGCCACTCATTTTTCACTGCAAATTCCGCACCAAACGGTCACTTTGAGGGGATGCAATGGCACACTTCATGCATTTCATGTAGATTTACGCTTGCAACACCTTGTACAAATTAATTTTTATTTATTGGTTATTAAAACAAATTATTTTTTTTTAACAAACGTAAAATAGAAAATATTGTATTAATGTTCTTTTCTTTATTCTTTTTGGATTTTATTTCACATTAGTTTTTTCAACTTAAATCTATTTTGTTTCTAATTTTGGTTTTCAACTTAAATTTATTTTAAGTTTTTAATTTTGTTTTTCTTTAATTAATTCTGTACTTTAGTTTCCTTAATTTTCTACTATGTAGAACTGTAAAAAGGGTTTTTTTACTAAAGTTTTTTATTTCATTTTTTATTTATTATGTTCAAATTTTTAGCTGTTTACTAGTAAGGTTAGAGGCTGAGTAAGTGACTTTTGGTTTTCAACCATGAATTAAATAAGATCCGAATATCAATAGTGTAAAGGAGATGAGAAAAATGTAAAAATACAATTAGGCACACTCAATGATATTTTAACAGTTAGGTCACATAGCAACCATCTGTTTTTTCCTTCTTTTTTAATATTACTTACAAAATCGGACTTAGTAACCAAACGATACAGTGGATAACGAAACTTAACACTATAATTTTTAAATTAATTTAATAGGTTCCTTAACTTACATATGCATATACATATTTTGAAATTTATGTATACGTGTACACATACATATATAATGAACACTACATAATATACTCATATATAATGAACACTATGTAATTTACTCAACACACAATTTATCCTTTAAAAATGTACATTCATATGTATCCTGCCATCGTCTGTATTGCAAAATAAAACAACAAAATCCATATGCACATGGCTTCAAATTCCAATATTTTTTATAATATACTTTTCAACAAAAATTCAGTTTACATAAGCAGAACACTAAATAAAAATTAAGCTTATGAACAAGTACAACACTATATAAAAATAAATGTTTTTGCCACATTATCTTACTTCATAGAAAAGTCAAAAAAATTAAAATTTTACAAAAAGAAGAGTTTTCCAAATCAAATGCAATGAATCAATATTTCGAAAAGCTACCACCGGACTCATTTTTGCCGAATTCGTTCAGATGCTCTGCACAATTTGCCGAATTCGTATACGAAATCAATCAGAAAACGTTACAAAAATCATATGAGTCGGACCTCCGTGTGAGAAAATTTTGAAAACTTTTTTACGATATGTCCGAGAGAATTCTGTACGAATTGTGATGAAATTTTGTGGGGAAATTCTGAAGGAATTTTCGACAGTCTGACCAATGTCGGAAAAGTGTCTCAGAAAATATGAAAAAGTGTTCCGACTTTTCTGATACTTTTTACGCCCTGTCGTATTAATGTCAGAGGAAAGTTGGGCCTAAAATTTGATTTTTCTGTCATATAAAATTCGTAAACAGAATCAAAAAAATTTTAAGAATTCTATGACTTTTCTTGTGTTTACTGCAACAGGAAAATGCATGACTCGGTTGTTTGTCTGGTCAAGTCGCAGATTGTTTTCTGATATGAGACATGTTCAGGGGAGATATATGTACCAAGTCAGTATATGAAATCTTCATGGTTGTAAAATATTTTCCTATCATCCATTTAGACAAGGCATGTCTATATCATAGGATTTCTTCCTTCTGCATTGACTTACTTCAGGTCGTTTGACGGGCAATTGTCGATAATGTGGGCATATACTTACTTGTATCACCTCAATTAATTAAATTATATTTGAATTTGTCACTAAGTAGAAAAGCTTTCGGTTTATGTACAGTTCAATTCATATTTATTCCAATAAGTAAAAGGTGGTTAAGTCTGATATTGTGAGTTTAACAGGAGAGCATTTTTAAATTTTAAAGTTGATTTTTAAATATACGCGTTGTATTGTACACGTTATGTAACCTCTTATATTAGGAATAAATTATTCTATATTTCACAAACGAGGCTACGCAATTTCATTGTTCCAATTGAAATATTTTGCTGAGGGATACTTTCGAAATGGTAAATTATAGTGGTGCTGTTAACTCGCTTTGAGCTTAAGTAGACTCGAGCAATTAATTGCCACATACTTATTTATAGCCACATTCATAGAAACTTATAAATGGTTTATAAAAATCCTTTATGGAAAATTCAATAAAAATGTATTCATAAACGATAAATAACCTAAAAATATTCAATAAACCAGTATTAAAATCAAAAAAATTATTGTAGGCTTTACCCTTCTATAAATCTAGGATACGTCATTTAGATTGTATGATATATACGAGTATGTGCTTACTAGGGCGCAAGGTATTTATACGCGACAAACTTTTTTAAATATTTGATTTGTAACTCCAAATGTTCTCCAAATTCATTTTGTAAAACATTACTCTGATCACATAACAAGAAGACGTGGCGAAATCGTTTTAAAACTATTTAAAATTGAGAAACTCGTATATGAAATACGCACAAATATTGGTAAACTAATTTGATATAGATAATATTGTTAAATCCGAATACGTTAACAAAATAATCATAGCTTAAGCAGCTTCTTAAGTTATGTTATATTTTCAATAGCAAATTTACATAAAAACTTATCAACTTTTTTTAGAGTATTTTAAGTGCTTGTAATATAATTTAATTTGTAAATGTTAATATTTTAATAGTAGATCAATATAATATTTATGTATGTGGAATTTCGCACGTTAAAAAATAAGGTGCGGGCTAATGTTTACACATTGTACTACAACATAAAATCTTTGCATAAATAAATTGTGTACATACATAAATTGACTTAATTTATTTGTAAGAATCACGTAAACAAACCTTAAAAAAAGTCGGTACCCGAATAATTTTCGAATTATCTATTAACAAATTGGCTAACTTTCGAAATTTTTCAACATAATTTCTGCTTAGTTTTATTATCGATAATTTGTAAAATATATTTATACAACGTTCGGTCATGCACCTTAATTGAGGCAATTTAATTTTCAATTAAGTCGATTGACTTTTGGTGTTCACATACATATATCCAATTCAGTTTACTCAAATAGCACTCGACAGCTGAAAACGTTTTAACTTTATATCAATATTTTTAATAAAACTCACCTTATTATATTAGCTATAGAAAACATATTTTAATACAAATTATATATCCGAGAGATTTGCTAGTTTTTAAATATTACAAGAAAAATTCATGACATTTAATTTTTGCATTGGACAGAATTTTCTCTTCTTGTACAGATTTCACAAGGGTTGCACTGGGAATTTGACTCGATTTATGGTGCAATAAAGTCTGCGCAATTTACTAATTGTGCTCTGGTATGGTAAATTGAGTTCAATTAAGGAGCAAGACAGAACATAGTATTACATTAAAATTAATGCTTTGCGTAAAAGGGCTGTTAACATAACACTTCTACTCTTGTCCGCGGTTCAATCGATTACAAGTTTTAAGCACCACTAACAAATAAGTTAAAAGAGGAAATGAAATGAATTGCCATATGCAAATTTATTCAATAGCTATAAATCTGTTATTGTAGATTCTAGACTACGAACTTATTATAATATGCTTATAAGACGATAAGTTTAAAAAAACAATTGGGTTTTTGATACCTATAAAAAGATTTATAAATATAGCCGTTAATAAAAAATAAAAAACATGTTAAGGGCACAAAATCCAAAAGAGTTGATTTCTTCTTTAAAAAATATTTTTTCATTGTCTGTCTGGAATTTGTTAAATCGTTTTTATTCCTCAAACCCTTGCTGTTCTATTGTGTCCGTTCTATTTAAAACGAGTTTTTACACCCACGTTAGAAGTGTCAAAGAAACATTATTTTTAATCTATCGCCGCATAGAATTATTTATATGATCGCGTAAATGTATTATTCGTTGACTTCTTCTTAAATGTTTTACAATTGTAACATATACATATGTATATATAATATATATGTATGTGTATAGAATATAATATATATATATATATATATATATATATATATATATATATATATATATATATATATATATATATATATATATATATATAGGATATAATATAATATATATATATATATATATATATATATATATATATATATATATATATATATATATATATATATAAGATCTCTTTATGATATTCATATGTACATATGGCCTTTTATGCAAAAAAAGTCATATCTCAAAAAAATTAACTTGACAAAATGCGTTTAAAGTTTTTAAAACTTTGAAACTTTTTCGTATACTCGTAACTTCAGTTTAGGTTCAGATATAATTATAATTTTTTTTTTAAATATAAACGACGACAAACAAGTGCAATGCAATGTTCACTTTTTTTACAAAGGACTACATCTGAGATAAAGAGTAGCTTCGTTTAAAGGCCATATCGAAGCTTTTTATTATAACTTTTGCTTAGCTTCACATTTAATTTTATCTCTTTTCCATATAAAGAGGATATTTAGGATAGGGATGCAACATCGCTTGAAGACAAGATAGTAGTCAAGATATACATATTTTAATAAATAAAAAAGAACTAGACTCACAGATTTGAATGATGTAGCGTTCAATATGTACTTAACCATATTTAATATTCTGTCGAATTTTGCTCAAATGAACGCCGTTTAAAAGAAAAAATCTCTTATAAGAAAACGAAAACTTTTTTTTTAATTTCAAATCATTTTAATTCGCTCAAAAGAAATCCCGGTTAAACGAAAAACCTTTTAAACTTTTTAATAGTGACAGATTGATTGTATGAAACAAATATCGTTTAAAAAACACCACGCAGTGCAAACGATAAAATCTCAATATATAAAATAAATCTTAATTTAAATTCGGAATACATCCATCATATTTTTATTTTAGTTTTAATGTGCTGAGTTCGTTTGAACGAAATGGTTTTCTTTTATCCGAAGTCTGTTTAAAATCTTGCTTAAATGAAAAATAATTGCTGAAACTTTCCATTATAAGATTGAATTGTAGGAATGCAACATTTTTCAAATTGATTTTAGGAACAGAAGCTTAGATAATCTAGTTTGCAGAACCCTATTTTTTGCCACAGATATGTGGCAATGATGACGATGTCATTGCAAGTTTTGAAAAAAAAAAAACGGATTTTCATGTCTTACAAAACTTCAATAGGGTCTATTATTAAGTAATATATATGTTTCTCTTACTCCTCTAGGGAGCATATTGGTATTGGTTTCGGTTATTTTAAGACGTACAGCTTATTAGGCTATAGCGTCCGATCCTGGTGTTGGTAATACCAATATCACCATCATGCATGCAACGTAAGTGCAGGGTCGGTGGTAAGAGCGTACAGGGGACACCAAACCCGTGAAGAACAGAGAATGAGGTTGACTTGGAAAGGATTGGCTGTGCGAAAAAGTACGTGACTTCTGAACGCTTCATTTTCCCGTTAGTCCGCCTTTTTTGGCTCTGCTTTGACAGATAATGATCTTGTATGTCAGCTGTTTGTGGTATTTGCAGATATCGAACTCTGATATTCTTTATCAAAGTTATCGATGCGCCATTATTATTATTATTATTATTATTATTATTATTATTATTATTATTATTATTATTATTATTAACAATATTTTCGATGGTTAATAAATACAGGCATTAGAAATGTATAAAGTGCATGTCAATTTTCTGTAAGACTAACCTGAACAACTAATCGGTTGTAAGGCAAATATCATTGACAAAAATGTTTTTTACATTTATTTCTTAACTTTCAAACCAACCAAAATTTCAAAACTCAATTTTTGATTATTCGATCACTGAAAGCACTTCACTGTATGCAATGAATTCACTACTTATTAATGTGCCTATTACAGTGACGTTAAATATTAGAAAAATATAGTATATTCTTTAAAAATGTGTGGTAACTTAAATTTTTGTCAAAAAAATTGTGTAGTATTTTTTTATAATTTTAACGTTGAACACTTATCTTTTATCATTTCAGAAAAAACATCGTCCCAAGCCCAACTATATGCGTCGCCAAACCGATATCAACTACTCTATGCGCACTATTTTAGTGGACTGGTTAGTGGAAGTTTCCGAAGAATATAAATTAGATACTGAAACTTTGTATTTATCAGTATCCTATATTGATCGTTTCCTTAGTCATATGTCGGTAGTGCGCAATAAATTGCAACTGGTTGGCACGGCTGCCATGTACATTGCATCGTAAGTACATATCAAATTTTATAGAAATTTAATAGAAAACTATACAGAAATTGTTATGTCAATAAGGAAGAATGGTATGTATTGTTATAATTTTTGTTTGTTATAAAAACTAAAACGCTGTTTACTCATGCGTTAATATTGCTGTCAGCTGTAATTTTTTAGTTACGTAAAGGATTAAAAACTAATTTCTAATTTCTGAATTATTCTAATTTCTGGACGTTTTTTTTTTTCATATAAAAAATAAAAAATTGAGTAAATTTACTTCCAAAAACTAAAATAAAACACTTTCCATTTTTGGATATTCAGCGCTGTGTAAAGATTTATTGCTTTCCTCCTGATATGTGTTGGAAACAGCATTTAATATTACTGTTCTATGTGATTTGATGTATGTAGCTGATTGAAGATGTTGTCACATTAAAATCTAGGGCTAACCGGTTACCTTGAACGCCTTTTTCAAGCTTTCTTAATATTTTGACTTTAGTTTCCAATGATAGTGTTTTTACGTTTTACACTCGTATCAAATTTTACAAATAAACTAGCCACAAATATACATAAATAAAAAACAACAAATAGGGAAAAACATATATGATTTGGTGATTCCCCTTTTAAGTTTTACTTTGTTTAAACATACTACGTTTATACGCACGTCTTATTTGCAAATATAACTATTTGCAAATAACTAATTCACTGTTTATACGGGAAATTGCATACAGAACTTATGTTATTATTAGTGATGCCATGTGACGAAAATATGATTGTTTGGTAAGTAAAACACAAAAAACGTTCATGAAGTGGCAACGTCTTACTTTTTATTTGCAAATAGTGTCGTTATTCACGACTTGTTTAAGTGAGTTAATAAGTTACAATAAAAAAGTTATACGGCAACATTCTTCTTTTTTATTTGCAAATAAGACGTGCGTATAAACGTAGTAACAGAATGAAAATAAATTGGGGATTTCTTGTGTTCAAATAACAAAAAAAAAAAACACGCTCAGAAATTAGAATTTTAAATTCGAATTTCAGAGCGTTTAATGTATTGCAAACACTGATTCTAATTTCTGGACGTTCGAATTACTGAAAGCTCTAATTTGTGAGCGTCTACTATATATACTTATTCACAAATGTAACAGAATATCTATACATTTTTGTACTCATTTCATTCCGACTTTTTTTTTCTCTTCAGCTTTCACATTTTTTCATAAAACATTTCTGGGGAAAAAACTGCGCTTTAAGACAAGGTTTATACTAACTAAAAAAAAACGGGTACTTTGCACGTGAAAGGGCGGTTAAAACTACATCGTTTTTTTTTTTTTTTAATTGCATCTTGATAAAAATTTTGAACATGCTATCGACTTAAAAGAATATTAATGCCGAAACCTAAAATTAATATAATGGAAAATGTTATTATTTTCAATTGAACTTAATTTCGAAATTTAAGAAAAAGTAAGTTTTATGGTCCCAATATCACGAGATAATTAAATGAAATAACGAAAAGATATTCTTAAAATTAAAAAAATTAATTAAATTTTTCGTAAACCATTGAATATATTTCATGTATTATTCTAAAATCGTGAACACTTTTTCATTATTTAAACGTAAGAAATCGTACTTTCACCGTAGTTTGCATAGAATTACTTGGTAAATGTTATAATAAATTATTATTTATCAACTACATAAAAAATTATTTGTGATATTGTTGCTCCTTAAAAAAGTGTTTACTGCATGCCTTCAAGAAACACAGCGTATTTACGTCATTATAATTGCCCTTCTTGTTCCTAAATGTTGCAATAACTCCATCTTAAAACTTAGAAAAAAAATATTATTCCTTTTATCTCTGGCACTATTCTACTTTATTTCTGCTTTATTTAGCAGTCGAATATAATGTTGTGTTTCTTTAACTTTTTCAAGATTGACAGCAACTTGTTGTAGTTGATGTTGAATTGTTGGAAACTATTTTTTTTTCTCCCTTCAAACTAATATTCTTTACCCCTGAAAAAAATATAAATGAACTGCACAAAGTTTTTGATAGCAAACAACTAAAGTTTATTTCTATTTTTTGTGAGGTGAAATAAAAGAATTTATTTTATTGTATTCTTTTTATCTTACTAATATTAAAAATGTTGAAGTTTATATGTTCAGATGTTTATGTGAAATTCTGTATATACGAAGTATGTTCAATAGAAAAGGTGAATTTTAATTTTTCTCAAAAAACATTCACCAATTTCTATTTTGTCGTCCCCTTCAAAGAATTCCCCTTAGATGTAATACACTTGAGCCAGCGCTTTTTCCAATCCTCGAAGCAGTTCTGATATGCTCTCTTTGATATGGCCTTGAGCTCTCTCAGCGATTCGGTTTATATCTCTTCAATCGTCGCAAAACGCCGTTCTTTCATGGGTCTCTTCAATTTTGGGAACAGGAAAAAGTCGCAGTTGGCCAAATCTGGTGAATATGGTGGCCAAAAAATTACGAACAAGCAATGACGAGTGAGCATGTGCATTATAGTTTCTTTTCGTATTAACCGTACGACCATGTGGCAAGAATTCATGATACTCTATGCCACGGTAATTCAAGAAAACAGTGACCAAACCTTGATATTTGATCGAACTAGGCATCCTTTTTTAATTTGGTCTTGGTTCTACTCGGAAAAATTCAGAAAAATCTAAAACTTTCCCACTTCAAACCTTCACAAAGAGGTGCATATTTGTATAGTCTGTGCATGAAAATAATGTATTTCCTAAAGTACTTTTTTACGAATAAGGTAATGTTTAAAGGAAAAAAAGTCGCTTTTTTATGTATTTTGTTAACCCTATATTATTCGCGTTTTGAAAAGCAATCGGCGAATCGAAAGGCAAACGGTACTGCGTAACTTTGATCGAAAATTTGATATCCCAAAATGGGGATGTTCGTTAATGGTAATGATCCGAAAACTTTTTATTGTAATATAATTCAGACTAAAAAAAAAACTTAACCGCCCAAGGAAGATACCATCTTATAAAAGATCCGCCACGAGTAAGTCTTTCACAGCATAATTTTTTTTTTCTTTTTGTATGCATATTTTAAATTAAATTTGTTTTTCGTTATTTAAAATAAAACAATTTTACTTACACAAAGCATTTTAGCTTTGCAGTATTTTGAAAATACATGATAACAAAAATGCGTTTCTGAAGAAAATTTTCAAACTACTTATTTCAAAATGTATTTGCTCCATGTTTTTCTTTTCCCTTAAAGCGATTTGTATTCGTCCATCTCTATATATAGACAACGAATTCATCTATTTTATCTGCATCATTTGTACATATTTCTTTACTACCGAAAGAGAAAAACCAACTCACATTACAAAACGACATGAATCTGCAATGAATGTGTTGCATTTTTCTCCCTTTTACGATTCCTTGCTGCCGTTGTTCCTTGATGTGAGTTTGAAATGTGCTCTTAGTCAGCGCATTGATTGCTGCAGCTACATTTTACCTCATTATTGATAGTCCACTACGTTTAATAAAGATTTTTTCGTTGGTTTCTTTGGCTCGTGATGTATATAAGCAGAAAATATATTTGCAAGATTTTTCCTTGAATACTAATTTATTTTAATTTATTTATTTAAATATTGTTTTCATTTGTTTGTTATTCGTTTCAGAAAATACGAAGAAATCTACCCACCAGATGTATCAGAATTTGTCTTCATTACCGACGACACCTACAACAAAGCTCAAGTATTACGCATGGAACAAATTATTTTGAAAATTTTAGCTTTTGACTTGTGCACCCCAACTACGTATGTTTTTGTAAATACATATTCCGTGCTCATTGATATTCCCGATAAAGTGAAGTTTCTCACTTTGGTAAGCTTAATAATTATCTGGTTTACCTGTCTGTACATTCAGTAAATTATTTTTTATTTTTGTTTATAGTACATCGCTGAATTGTCCTTACTGGAAGCTGATCCTTATTTGCGTTTTTATCCCTCAATTATTTCGGCCTCTGCTTTGGCATTGGCACGTTATTTGTGCGACTTACCCGTTTGGTCTGAAGAATTGGATGAAATCACTACATACCGCTTGGGGGATTTAAGTGAAGTCTTTCTGTGTTTGTGCAAAACTCATAATGCTGCTGAAACTATGCAACAACAGGCTGTACAAGAGAAATATAAGTCAGAAAAGTGAGTTGTATGAAAGTTACTAAGCAATCTAATGTGTTCTAAAAAAAGCTCCTCATAAATACGATTATTCAACAATTTCTGTTAATTGGCAAAATCAGTTTAGAAGTTCTTTTTTTAATATATACTATACATCACATACATGACATTCTATGTTTTGCAAATTTTTTACTCACTGCTTGCCTTAGATCTATCAATACGATACATCTACTCAAAAGCCAATTGTTATTCCCTGCGACAAAGTCCTTAAGGTCTTTGTCTTATAGTATCTAGTCTCTCATTCGTAATCGATTTCTATTGTACATCCAAACCTCGGCTTATGCGATTTAATCTTTCTGCAATAAATCGCACTAGCTCCTTATAATAATTGTATGCGTTCCTTAGTTGCTTATACGTCTGCTAATATAGTGGAAAAATATCGTTTATTTCAAGTCACAAACTTTAGGTTTTTAAAAATTTATATTTATAAACTGATGATAATATTCGACCTTTATCTTGATTAATTATTGATTTTGAGGATTTAAAAAATAAATATATTCACCCCTATCCTGAATATTTTTCCTTCAAAATATTTCCCTTTTCCCTAAAGTTGCAATAGTGAATTATTTTCACGTGAAAAAATCGAATGTTCGATTCGCGTATCGCCGATTTTTATTCGCTCAAGTTTTCTCCCAAAAATTTTATGTGACTTTTTTCACAAACATTTTGATTGGCAATAAAAAGGGAAGCACAATGTAAATAGTTTGTTGTCCACAAAGTTTGAACAAAGTTTGTTTTCAAAAATCCCTAAAATTTCTGCCAATACGTAACTAAAAGTAGATTGCGCTACATCGACGTCCTTTTGCCGCCCAAAACCTTTTTGATAACTTCCTTCTGCAAGCTTCACAACTGACGGAATCGCTGACGACTTTCTACCTGGTAAGCAGTTCTGGACCAATATATCTAAAACGTATTTAAAAGCACCTTTGTTAACTCTGAAATGTTGTTTGGGACCTACAAAGAATCTATTTATGTACATACTGCCACATTACTTCCGATAAACACAGAGGATTTGATGCATCTCTGAAAAATTGTTTTTTTTTAATTCTCTTCTTGTAATAACATAAATCTGAGCGAAATACTATGCTTTTTACTAAATAATAATAATTTATGAAGAAAATTACAAAAATACGCGCAAAAAATAAAATTACATCAATTCACAATAGAATGTTCGACTTGCCACAGATCTTCATTTTATTCCCTAACAATTGGCGATGCCAAATTATTGTTCATGGGAATAAAAAAATAATAAAGGTGATTGTGTTTAAAAGGACCTTAAAGTTAATAAATAAATTAATATATATTTATTATTATTATTATTATTATTTTTTTTTTTTTGAAGATTCAATAATTTCTTCAGTCACTCACAACGATTATTATCCTTACCATTACCTGTTTCAAGCTAAGACTTTTCACATGGTCGTGATAATTACGTAGACTGACTGTAAAATAAATTGTATTCTCCTGAAATACATAAGTATTCTTATGTCGAAACTTTCAAATGAAAAAAAAAAAAATAAATAAATAAAATTAACAAAACCGCCCAAATTAGAGTACGCGAATTTGCATCCACTAATGCCACCAATTAATCAAATCTTATAAATAAAAGTATAAAAAATAAGTTTTCCCCAATTGGCTACAACTTAGAATTCTTAGGCAAGCAGGTTGTTCTTGGTTACATTCTTCTGAGTTGTCCTACCAACGGGTGCGAACGATTTACAAGTTTCAATATACATCTGACACGAATTTTCATAAATTCGTTTTTCACTATCGATATATGTACATACATGCAAATACATACATACATCTAAATGTTTTTATATGTGCCATTGAACTTTGCTATAATAGTTTTATGAATTTTTGATCTGAACTCTTGTACAAATTACGAGATTACAAACTTGAATTTTTATAAGAATTGCATGCGAATGGCATTTCTAAAACTCAAACGCGCATTAAGTATTCATCCCTATCGAGCAGAAAAATTTTATAAAATTTTATTATTCTGAATAATATCCTTCCTAGAAGGTATTTTCGAATTCCTAAATATGAATATATCGCCTATTTGTAGTTAAGTAACGATCCTCAAAGAGATTTATAAGAACGCACAAATAGTTCACATCGTCTAAATGTGAATATATGAAAACTACATATATATGCCTGACAGTTTAATTGAGGAATAGATATAGAAAATATATTGTATACATTTAGGGCTGATGGAGAAGAAAGTCAATCTCTTGCTAAAAGTAATTTTCATTTTACTTTAAGATACCAACAAGTTTCAACTATAATGCCACAAAAAATCTCTGAAGAACAGTTTGAAGAAATTGTAAAACAATACACAGAATTGGCTGAAAAAAGTAAAGAAGAACTTAATTCCAGTGCAACAGCAGCCACAGGGTCCAACGCAACAATTTCAACTTCTTCGAAAGTGAATTTGTTTTTTAAGTTTTAATAGAAATTTTGTAACTTTTTTTGTTTTATGTATTATTCGTTTTTATATTATTAAATTTTATATACTATTTTTAGCTGTAATTAAAAAAAATATTTAATAAGCGACTTGTCATCATTTATTTTTCTAATTATAATTCCTTATTTAAAACAAAGCAAAATAAGAAGCACAAAAATGTAATTTTAATTTTTTTGTGTAGATTTTTTAAGTGTTATATAAAAATATTTATTAATATAATAAATGGCAAATAAAATATCATGCTTTGCTGACGCTGAACTTTGGCAGATTTAGCCTCGAACAAATTTAGAAAATTAATACAAAATTTCCTTCTAAAGAGAATCAAAATATTTTAATACAAAATTTTTATTTTATTTTAATTTTCTTTCTTTTCCTTTTTTTTGTTTTTTTTTTTTTGACAAAATTCAGATGCTTTGCCATTTTAAGAAACCAATATATAGTTTCTAAAATTTTACGAACAAAAAACTTGCTGTGTTTATTTGCCATAACAAATAACAACTTTATATTGCTAAAATTAAGTGAATAAATTTAAATATTATTTCTATTTTATTAAAAAAAAACAATACATAATTTTCAATAAAAGCCCAACAAATTTTATATTATATGTAAGATTACGAATATTATATGTAAAATGTCATGAATGTAAAATGTCATCTAATATTTATAAATTATATTGTTTCTCTATCTTTTTTTCTTCATCACTGTTATGTCGTGTGAAGCAGGAAAGAAAAAATCGAAAATTATAAAAAATAAGAACTTTTGAAACAAAACCTAGTTTCATATAATAGTTCTTATTTTAAAATAGCAAAATAAAACTATTTCCATAAGTTGCATGATTCTTTATAATAGACCATATTACAGTTTGATGTGAGTGAATTCTGTCATTTAAAGCTTTTATATATTATATAGTGCCCCACTGTTGTTGAAATATACGCGAGATTATTCAATTCAATTCCAAAGTAGTTTCAAGTTGCAACAGACTGTACGGTGGTATTATCTATTAATTTTGTACAACAAACATTTTTACAGAATGTGTATGACTAGTGACGCATTTCCATTAGTAATATAGTTTCTTCATAAAATTTTAAGAGTAAATTTAAAAAAGTAAAAGTAAAAAGTAAATTCGATTAATATTAGTTATTACAAATATCTTCGACCTATTTGATTTATATATAATATTTATAAGTATTAACAGTACAATTATGTACAATTTCCTTGACGATGATACACAAATGAATTGTGATATATTGAAAATCGTAAATATAATTTAATAAATTTGAAGAAGAAAAATTGTATCTTATATAAATACATATTGAATAAACAAGTCCTTTCACAAAAGGAGCAAAAGCCGAATTCAATGATCAAAAACCTGGCTTAATAGCTTTATTTTTCATATTTACAATTGAAGAATTTTTAATCAAAATTTTCAATAACATGAATTCATTTTTACGAGTGACACTCCCGGATTTATGCAGTTAAATCAGACTTTTTAAAAATTTTGAAACAAATTGAAGACATTTTAGAATATTGTTCTGAAACCCTTGCATTTAATAAAAAATTACTACAAGTTTCCCTAGTAAAATCTATTCCTATATTAAAATTGAACTATTGATGATATCAAAAAGTTATAAAATACATGTTGCAATTGTGACAACACGAAAGAAAATTATTTAGATTTTATAGAAGTAAATTTGTTTAACAATTTAGAGACTTCACGACTTCAAAATAAATTTGTCCTTGTAAATGCGGTTTAAATGCAAATTTCATATTGTAAATACATTTCATAGTTCAGATAATTTTTTCTTACGAATTCATAAAAATAGAACTACTACCTGTTTCTCGAGTATATTTATTATCACACTATTTTAATATTTCAACATGAAATTTATATAGAAACTTAGAACTTTCAGCACTTATTAATATTAACAAATTTAAAAGACATTAAGCTTAAGATAAATATATTTGGAAAATTTCGCGGTTTAAAATCAACACTATCACATCAATCTATTTATAAAACATTAAAATAATAATAAGCATTAAGAAAATTTCTTAAGATCCATATAGGAATAAATTCTTCTAAATAATTTAAGTTCTTTGGATAAAATAAATGAAATATTTATGTATTTCTTTACGAAAAGACGCTTATTATATTATAAATAAATATATATTTTTTTTATCCCACGCACGTACACTTATTATACTTTTAATGAATTTAATTATAATATAAATCATAAAATACATTTAATTAATGCCATACAAAATAAAAATTGACAAATAATTGCTCCAATAATAAATGCTTTTTATATACATACATATGTATATACATATATGATATATGTATACAGTAAGGAGCAATATAAAAAAGAAATTATTTTATTTCAACTCAACTGTTACACGTCTATATTCAAATGTACCTCTCTAGTCGTCGGCAATTTGTGTTTACGAACAATATTCATTCTAGGGGTGTGCCTCAGGGGTTAATCCTTGTACCACTCCTTTTTTCTATTTATGTAAATGATTTGCCTCAACAACTTTCCCATTGCAAAATTCATATGTACGCAGACGACGTGCAGTTGTATTTCAGTAGTTCAGTCATTTCTGTCTCTGAAAATATTTCAAGACTTAATGACGATCTGAATAAAATAGATTGCTGGGCGACCGCGAATGGACTTTGCTTAAACCCTCAAAAACCAAAGTAAGAAAACTATCAATCGTATTGAAAGTGTTGATGTTTTAATAAATGAAGAAAAAATCGCCATTGTATGTGCTTCCAAAAACGGACTAATCTAATAATAATAACAGCCTTACTTGTTTTTTTTTAATCAAATCCGAAAGCTCTTCAAAACTCACCTTTTAAAAACGAGATTTCAGGCTCTGAAGAAAATATGGAGTCTGATGATAATTGGTATACCCACATTATCAAAAACAGAAATTGCAGTTCCAAACAAGAAAGCTGGTTGACGACGAACTTGCGGAAAAGCTATGCTGGAAAGGAGGACAAAAGTATGTGCTTAGCCCGAGTGCAAGTAAATTGTTTGTTGTGTTGTTTGTATAGAAACATTCTAAGCCTACTATAATTATGTATTTGTTGTAATTCATATGCAATATTGAATTCTCATATTGTATTTGATTTATGTGGCATAATGTGAGGTTGAATGTTTTCAAACTGCTTAAACTACCAACCAATGAAATGTCGGCATATGAAGAGCTAAAGCCACAAGAAATATTTTTTGATTTTTTCTATGCATTTTGCAAAAGCTCTAATTGTTTCTAACGATTAGTTGGGGAGAATATCCCACATAATAAATTTTAATATTAAACTTATTTATTTTAATTTTTTGGAAACATTCACATAAAAAGCTATTTTTTACTTTAATAAAAAAATCAAGATAAATAAAATGAATATGGAAATATATTAAATTATAAGAAAAACGCTTACTTATCTTCCTGCGTCGCAATTGTGCTGCGTATTGTATTCATTTTGCATCTAAATTTTTTTTTGATGCTTTCCTTGCGTATTAACTACAACAGTGATGCAAATGGGAACAAAATACATTGTAAAAAATTTTAGTGTTGCATTTAGGAATACGTTGCAATGTATTACTATAAAGCAACATGCGTTTAGGAAGTCAGCCAAGTATTCAAAACGTATAAAATTTTCAATATGAAAAATTATGCCATAACATGCTAAAGATGCTAAAATGCAGAATTCAAAATATTGCAAAAGCATGCTAAGATATGCTAAAATATGAACCAATATGTCAAAATATGAAAAATATACTCAAATATGCAGGTGTATGCCAAAGTATGTTAAAATGTGTGTAAAAAAATTCGAAAATATGCCACAGTAAGCCTAAGTAGACAAAAATATGCTAAAGTATGTGAAATATGCCAGAATAAATGTACAAAAATGTGTAGAAATATGCGAAAAGGCGCATATATGCCAAAATATGCATTCAAAAAATATGAATAAATGTGCTAAAATATGGCTAAATTAGGTAGCTTGTGCTACAATATTTAAATATATGCAAAAACATGTTAAAATATATTTAATAAAATCTTTATTCTAGACGTTCTAAAAATATTTTTTTTGTTTTTGAGGTTGAAGGCTATTTAAACATAATTCGGCTAAAGAGTACTGAGTATGAAAAAATGTGAAGTATGCAAAACTATGCAAGTAGTGCTGGGTATGTTAAAACAGGCCAAAATATGCAATAATACGCCAAAATATAAAAAATAACTAAAATAATTAAAGTATGCAAAAATACGTAAAACAATGCAAAATATGCCAAAATGTAAAAAATACACAAAGAATTGAAAATATACCACAATACGAGTATATAAAAATATACCTGGTAGAAATATGATTTTTTATCTTTCGTGCGCATCTGATCGTCGGTGTTTACCTGGCACCCTTTAGTCATCTACTTATAATAATAAGCAAATGCACCATTTTTCCCTCTATTCATTTATCAAGGGTTCTCTTTTTTTTATTAGCTGCTAACGAGCCCTAGTGCAGAATGTATGTTTTATTGCGATATGTTTATTACGTAGGGATTTATAAGCATTTAAAGCAAACATTTGGGTTTGGCCTTTAAACTAATGATTGATCCAACTTGATTGGCAGTAATAAAATAAAACAATTTTAGACAATTTAAAAATTTTTATTTAATTGCGGTCGAATTTTGGCCACTGGACAACCACAAGTAAGTAAATGCACCCGGATATCGGTTTTCCCTCGATAAATAACAATTAAATATAATTCAGTTTGATTTCAAAGTTCATTTTACGAAATGTGCACAATTTTGTGTATTAAGTTTTAAATTAATATACACACCCAAATCTAGAAAATTAAATATTTTTAAATATTAAGCTTTAATGCTGATACAATTGTTACGTAAGTAAATTTTAGCCTTAACCAATCACGAATTTCCGATTTAAAACAAAAACTTGAAAATTTTTAAAATTTCCAAAATTTACAAGATTTCGTCCATGTAGTCATTAGTCTTTTTGCAAATTTCGTTGATTGCGCAGTAAAAGACTTAAGAAACATGCATACTTTAAATATTCCAAAGAGAATAGTTACGCCTGCATGTATGCTTTAAAAAATATTTACATTATAAAAAATATAAGGGGATTGCAGCCAACGAATTTCCGTGTTAAAAGCAAAACATATCGCATGGTGTTTTTTTCATATTGTAAACTTTATTGTAGGTACCCAGCGAATATTTTCTATCGTAAGTGATACTAAAATGTTACTCCGGAACGTGTAAATAATCGTTTTCTTAACAAAGGAGTATTAATTACCGTTCGGTAAAAAATTAGCAACTTATCAAATGAAAATATTCCCCCTTATTATGGTTGTCGACGTCGACGTCACACCAAGTCGACATCAATATATTGGCAATTGTGGGATCGTTATCGAGAACTATTAAATATTATTGATAGGATATTACTACTACTATGGCTTATAAAATTACAATTGGCCATCAATATTAGTTAATTATTTGCCCCTATTGCGGTTCACCACTCAACTCAGTTTGGTCGTGTGAGAGTCAACCCAACTTATGCACAACCAAACTCATTTTAGTTATTGCGATACAAACTGTTTTTAGTTGAGTTTGTCATAAAATTGCCAACCTAAAATATCGAATTGCCAACTTTAAATATCACGTTTGACAAGTGAAATTTGAAGAAAATTAAACTGAAAGTGTTGTGGGAATAAAAAGTATAAAATATTTTATTTATGTATTTTGAAACAATTTGTTAATTGAGTCTTAAAAGGTTAAAAAAAAGAATTCTGTACATATATTTAAGAACTTGTAATTCTTAAAAAAATAATAAAACTTAATATTGAAATTTATTATTCGGGAGAATATCCCGACTAATTGTTAGAAACAATTAGTTTTTTTTTTGCAAAATGCATTGAAAAAAATGTTATCAAACTGCTTAAACTTCACTGACGATTTGGTTTTAGCAACCAATGAAATGTCGGCATATGAAGAGCTAAAGCCACAACAAACATTTTTTCAAAATAATAAAACTTGTGAATTTTAATATATAAAAAAATAAGATGAAATTTATCTACAACAGCAAACAATAAAATATTATTAATTTTTAAATTTATTCTTAAGTTTTTCTATTTTTAATTTATCGCACTCCACCTTAAGATTGTGGAGATCAGTAGCCTCATTTGCTTGTCGTTCCAACAATGCAAATTTTTTTCTAATTTTTTTAATGTTTGCAGTTGATGCTGCAACGCCAAAAACTTGGCCAGATGGTGCCGCTTGCTCTTGCAAAGACAAGAGTTCTGAAACAGTATCCTCAAGGCTATTTAATGGGATTTCTTGTGATGGGCCTCAACCTGTCGCCTGAGTGTTTCTTTTATTGTTTGCAAGTTTTTTCTTAATGCTTGCTTTATAGTGGATCCAAACCTGTGAAAGATTATAATTATATTAAGAATATTGTAATTGTTCAATATTATTTTACTGACACACTTACACGTTGCCATTCTTGAGATGTTCTTGTCGGTGGTCCCAAACTATTTAATTCTACAGCAAACTCTTCCCATAACTCCTTGCACGTATTTTCCGTTGCACCAAAATTTGGTTTTCCGCGAGCAATTTCCAGATTCCTGACCATAATCTGAACAAGCCGCTCAAATTGGACTTTCGTTGTTATTTTCAAACTAATAAAAGTGTTTAAAAATTGTGAAAAAATTATTACAAAAATTGATACTTACGATCTCTCCATTTTGATTTAAATTTTCACCGCTTTTAAAAAAATTTCACTCTAACTGATAATGACACAACTACAATTAAGCAGTTGTGTGTATTCAACGTTTTTTACGACCAAACTTTTGCAAAGTTGAGAACGGCAATACCACGAAAAAACAGATACACAACTGAATAGTCAACTGGCAGTTTAGTTGAGAACGGCAATGCGAAATCACCTAAGACGACCAAACTGACACAAAAGTGGTGAACCGCAATAGGGGCAATTGCCTACAAGGAGTTCAGGAACTGCTATCTTTTTACTGTCGACTTGATGTGACGTCGACAACCATAATAAGGGGGATTGTGTCATAATGACGAAATGTTATCTTCTAGATGTTCGAAAGTAGTGCCTTTAGGAAATTTCTCAGTAATCCCTGCATTTCTGTGACTAACAGACACGGTGTTTTGTAACATAGTGTGCTGACTAAATACTCACTTCTTTCATTTTCTTTGAAGTTTTCAATTGTTGACCTCTTAGCTTTTTACACATTTTACTTATTTACAAAAACCAAAAAAAATAATAGAAATTCGATATATAGTATATTCAATATATAATAAACAAAATGTAGTACAAAATTCAATTTTAATGTATTTGTTTCTGTACAAAATTTTCCAAAACGTGTGTCAAAAAACACTTTTTAGTTAAATATATCAAAAGTTAAACTTCCATATGTTTGCTGTGTATTTCCTCATGTCCCAGATTAAATTTAAATTTGTAATTTAGTTGTGTTTTAATACATTTCTGCATTCGTATGTCACATGAATTATATACGTAATCTTCAATTTAATTTATAAAAAAGATTCATTAAACATGTATGTACATATGTACATATAGTATATGCATAATGTATGATAAGTAAAGTTTCTTCAATCCATTTTTTTCTTTCTTTTTAATTAATTCACTGACCAAAATAAAGCAAAACAAATTGGAAGTGCCAACAGTTCATCGTCAATTAATTTAAATTACTAATATGAGTGTAATTGAAGCGATGAATTGAAAAGTGAATTATTCTTTAAAAAATAATGTGTATACCATACATATTCAATACATATAGAACGAAGTGGTGAATATTCTTAAAATATATAATTTAAAGAAGGTATATACATATATACGAGTACATATATAGACAGCGTAAAATTATTTTCAAATACTTTTAATATTTGTAGAATTTTTGGCTTAAAGAATTACTACTTACTGTCTTATTTACAAAAACTATTTTCGATTTATAAAACTTGATAAATTTTATATTAATATTTATTTATAATAAAATAGAGTTAACGTTAACATTTCTATAAAATCAACAACATTTATACGGAGAACAGTACCATTTACTTCAATTGGCAATTATGCAATTGGTATTGCATTTTGTACATCTGGACATTTGTAATATAACGATTTCTGCACGGTACTTGTGTTTTGTCCTCTGGTGTCAAAAAGTCTAAAATACTCCTTAGCCCATACGGTTGAACCTCTTCAATGCATCTTAATTGTTCAATATACTAATCCGGTGCTTATAGCAGCTTCATGTTTCAATAAGATTTATTGTATTTATATTGTAGTCTTTGGTGCATCTAGCATAAAACTTCATTGCTATGCAAGGGTGCATTTTAAAATTGTTAAATTCATTTTGAAGTGTCAGCAGTGTTTTTTTTTAATTATAAAACTTCCTTACGATTATGACTTGTTTATAATAAAACAGCTAACGCATAAATGTTCAATGTACATACATATTTTGATTACTTTTTATTCAAAATAAGTTTTCGCGGTTTATTTTATTTAAAAAAAAATAATAAAAACTTTCTTGTCAACACAAAACATAGCCGAAAATAACTATCAAACTGAGAGTATTTTACACGTACTTCAATTTCAGAATACTTGAAAATTTCATTGAAATCAAAAGGTGTCCTTAAAATGCAAATGAAATCTTATCGCTATAGCTTCAAATAGAAAGTAAATATTATAATCAACTAATTGAGATCTGTCTAATTTAATAAGCAAATCTACTATCTGGATGATAACCCAATTGATCCAAAGCGGGATTGCAGGCAAAATTAATCATGGGTGGTGGACCACACAATAAAGTAATAACAGAATCATCAGCGGGGAATAAATGAGCTTCAATCATTGTTTCGTTGATAAAACCAACACTGAAGGGCCAGCCTAAAAATAAATAAGAATTTTAATAGTAAAATATCAAAGGTATATAAAAGTTTATAATTAAATTGCCACCAGAAATCTTGTACCTTTTTCAAATTCAGTTTTAAAGGCAGCGTTAATATAAACAAATAAATATATTCTTTTAATAGAAACAAGCCTTATAAACGTATTAATGTGTATGTATTTTATCTACAGATTCCATTTTTTTATTATCTTCTTCATACAACATTCGCATTTAATACGTTCCGATCAGTAACTGAAGCGCATTTCGCTTTGATGGCCTAGTCTATCAAGCCCAGGTATGCAAGTATAATTAACCATTTGTGGTGGTCCACATAGCAAACATAATGTATAATCTGATGGTGGATACAGGTGCGCCTTCATCATATCATCGTTTATGTAGCCGGTATTATAAGACCAGCCTTTAAATTTTCGCCGTGGTGTTGGCATTTTTTGAGCAGCATTTTCAATATTATGTTTTAAAATAAGATTTAAAAAATTTAAGCGATATTTTTTGTATCTTTTTTTAGTTAAGAAAAATCGTGTACGTTTTTGGAAGTTTATAAAATGAGAAGTAGAGTAAGGCAAAACAAACTTAAAAATTAAAAACAAGATGACAAATAAATACTGAAGGTCACTTAAAAAGAATCTCTAATGAAGTCCTTATACTTTCTTCAATATACAAAATTTTATTGAAAAGAACTCAAAACTTTGTAAAGTTTATATCTGTATTAGCTGATGCTAGCGACTACTTCCGCGTTAATAGAAATACAGCGGCCTGTGTTAATCAAGCCCGTAACCACGTCATCCAAATCCTTCCCGTTATTGCCTAATAAATACTTTTGCAATTATTATGGTGTTATAGTATATTTCTTTTAAATATTTATTAAATTCATTATTCGAGATATTCTCCAAAGCAATTATTATACGATATCAACCACATCGTGGATAACTTGTTCCCCATGCACCCTCCACTGCACGATGAACGCGAAGTCCTTGCTGATGGGATACACACGCCCTTCACTGAAGAAGAGCTAAAAATCGCAGCTAGAAGCCTTAAGAGGGGTAAAGCCCCCGGGCCTGACGGAATACCAGCGGAGACACTCATACTTTTAGCCGACAATCGGCCAGACGCTCTGCTCGAAGTGTATAACGCTTGTATTGCCCAAGGCACTTTTCCCAAAGAGTGGAAAAGACAAAAGCTCATACTGATTAGCAAGGGAAGAGGCGACCAAACGCAACCATCAGCTTACCGCCCTCTATGCATGTTAGATAGCACAGGCAAACTATTGGAGAAGCTTCTGCAACGCAGATTAGCAGAATCCATCGAGGAAGCCGGAGGACTATCGGAGAGGCAGCACGGCTTTCGACCCGGAAGATCGACTCTTGGTGCCATTGAGGATGTAGTGAGAAGTTTCGAAAACGCACAGAACGGACGCTCCTACCCGAAACGTATAATCGTCCTAGCTACACTTGATGTACGCAACGCTTTTAATAGCTTACGATGGGCAAATGTTATCAAGGCATTGCGGGAAAGATTCCGCATACCTAGATATCTTATGAGAATTCTCCAGAGCTATCTTAGGGATCGTAAACTTATATACGACACACCAGACGGCCAGATAGTTAGAACGATTACATCGGGGGCAGCCCAGGGATCCGTCCTGGGTCCTGACCTCTGGAATCTAAGCTATGACGAGATATTAGGAATAGATATGCCAGAAGACACACACCTTGTAGGGTACGCGGACGACATAGCGGCGGTCATTTCGGCACGGGACGCGGACGACGCTAGAAGAAAATTGAATCAGGTAATGATAAGGACTCGAGCATGGCTCGAGGACCATGGGCTCGAACTAGCGGTGAACAAAACTGAATTAATCATGATGACGCGAGGGCATATGCCACTAGAAATTAGCATGCAGATGGATGACATGCTCCTGGTGACGAAAAGGGCGATAAAATATCTGGGCGTAAAAATCGATAGTAGGCTCACTTATTGGGCCCAGATAAAACATGCGGCTGCAAAGGCAGCAAAAGTTTCAGGCATGTTGAGCAGGCTAATGGCAAACATTGGCGGGCCCACACAGAGCAAGAGGAGGCTGATTATGGCAACCACAAATTCTATACTGCTATATGGCAGCGAAATTTGGGGAAATGCACTGAGAGCAAAGTCTAAGCGTAAGGCTCTAGAAGAAGTCCAACGCACAGCGGCACTCAGAATCGCCTCAGCCTACCGTACAGTTTCAGGCGCGGCGGTCTTCGTAATAAGTGGAGAGATTCCGGTTGATCTCCTGGCGCGCGAACGGAAAGAGGCATGGGACTCTAGGGGGGCGGAAATTACTATTAGTGCTGCAGAGCGGAGATCTGAAACCATCCCGCGATGGCAAAACAGATGGAACGCAGAAACGTCCGGTAGATGGACGAAGAGGCTCATTCCTAACATAGAAAAGTGGACTCAAAGGAAATTTGGGGAGATTAACTACTTCCTGACCCAGTTCCTTACAGGTCATGGATACTTCCGGAAGTATCTACATCGTATGGGCAAAACAAGTAATTCCAGTTGCATCTACTGCGATGCAACAAATGACGATGCAGAACACACTTTTTTCAACTGCATCAGATGGAATACTGAGCGAATCGCATTAAGAGAGCAGATTGGTGTTTTCACCCCTGCCAACATAGTTGACAGAATGCTCGAATGCGAAAACACATGGAATGCTGTGAGTAAATACATCGAGTATGTCTTAAGAAGAAAGAAAAGAGACCTCGATGCACGGCAAAATGAGTCCCCATCAACGGAGACTCAGCAAGAATGAGCCAGCAGCATGAAAATGACGGACCCATACGTGGGTGTTACGAGCAAAGTCCTTCTTAGGAGGATGAAGTTTCTGGGCCTTCTTGAAGTAATGTAGAAAACAGTCCCAGGAAGGCATCCCACCAGAAACGGAGGAGGGAGTTTTTTAGTGGAAAACACCACTCAACGCAGTCGACGACGGTCACTGTAAGTGCGAAGGCATTTTCAACCCTACCTCGCCCGTCAAAAAAAAAAAAATTATTATTAATATTATTATTGTTTGCTATTGGCATAACTGATTATATGCGTGTATTTCATATGCGCTAGCCAAATCATCAGTACTCTTAGCCGAATCATGTTTGAAAAGAATTCAAATTCATATACTTATACAAAAACCACAAATAATATATGAGATTTCAATCAATTTGTCTACTTGTTGATTTACAAAATATATAAGTGCAATAGTTTTAGAAAGTGTTTACACAAATACAACTCAACAAGCAATTGTAATCGACTTGCGTTATTTTTTTTTTCTAATACCCTTCGGATGCTAATGAAATAAATTTTTAAATAATTATTTTGAACAATATCTCCAATAATTATTTGAATAAATATTGCAGGAGAGTAGCTTGCCACTAGTTAACTATTATGCTCCAAAGTTATCGATTATCGAACATTCTTTAAATTCCAAGATGACGACTCTTTAAAAATATGAAATAAAACGCTACAACTTCCGCCCCAAAACGCAAAAAATCTATACTTTTGATAAACGCAAGAACTTGCATTCCATACAAATGTGTTATAAAAATATACATACAGTTCATATGATGCTACAACGTCATAACTCAAAAATCTAGTTTAATTTTCAATTTACATACAAAGAACCGAATGGATAGATAAAATAATATCCTCCTCACAAGAGGTGACTACAAGAGATATTTGTATGTAGTTTGCACTCAATATGAAGATAGATACGACGATTAATATTGTATTTTTAAATTAAAAACGTGTGTTTTGATTTAAAACATTGTTGCATTATTATATGAAAAAAACTTAAATAAAAACTAAACTCACCTTCACCAGCTTTATCAACAGTGTACCAGACTTTAAATTGTTCTGGATATTTCTTGGCCAATTCATCCAGTTCATTGCGTAATAAAATATCCTTTTCACTCTAGAAAAAAAAAAAACAATTTTTTAATATATACGTAATAATAAGGTATAAATATCAATCAGCAACTTACTTGATTGGCAAACAACAAGGCCAACTCCGTTTTGTCAATGTCATTATGCTTCAATACATCACGTGCCAGCTGCAACATGGGTGTAATACCGGTTCCACCAGCAATCATATTAACACGTTTAGCCTCAACGGTTTTTGGAGGATCTTTACGTAACTTCTTGATGGAGAAATTACCATTACCTAAATATTGTAAACGGCCCGAAGGACCTCGAAAAGAAATTTTATCACCAATTTTCATTTGATCTAAATGTTGAGACATTTTGCCACCAGCCGGAAATTTGGGATGAACATCTTTGAAATACACTTTAACCACAAGATCAACAAAACCGACATCATCGTCAGAGGAAATTGGTGTATAAGGACGTATCACTAATTCATTTTCAATAGTGGCAATTAGATGGATATGTTGTCCTACTGGTAAGCCCAGTATATGCTGATGGGATGGTAAACCAAAGCGAAAGCGGCGTGTATCATGACTCAAAACTTCTTTTTCGATCAGAGGCAACTGATATTTGTCATTAACATCGACTAAAGTACGTAAACGTGCGGTTCTGTTCGGTTCTGGGCGGGGTTTCTTTGTAGCTTTTTTATTTATTAAATAATGTATTATAACAGCACCAGCTACTACGGCAACTACGCCCACAGCGATAGGAATTATCTAAAAAGATACAACATTATTATTAAGAAAAGTTCTTACATATGATTAAGTATATATTTTTGACCCTTTCACATTTTTTCATTATTATTAATAAAAGCAACTTTTACTGCCTGGCCCACGATGTCGAACGACATCGTTCGCTTGCATAAATACGTTTGAAACAGCAACAAATTTTAAAATGTTGTTTTTGGTTTGAATGTATTTAAGCATGTGAACGATGTCGTTCGACATCGTGGGCCAGGCAGTTAATTAAACAGTTCTAAATTAATTTACACATACATACGTATCTATGTACATGTATACTAATAATCAATATAACAAATATAAAATATGTAACGCATCACCCATCTCAGATTTGCTTACTACAATTTTTCAATCCAATTAAAATAACTAAAATAAAAGCTAATTCGTCAAATATTGACATTCAGCAATTTTGTGTTACACATGTACATACTTTAAAAATATATACATATGTATATTAAATAATTAGCAAATAAAGTATTCATTCATATAAGTTGAAGTTAATTATAGTGAATTTTCAATAATTAGTTTGTTTTATTTTTCGATGTAATTTGATTCAAAAATGAAACCGCTCAAATTCCTATGTCACTTTACATTGTAAAGTTTACAATTCCAAAGAATTTTCCATGAAACCCCAAGTGGAAAAGTTGCAGTGCTTACAGGGAAGTAAATTGATAATCTATAAACTAGGCTTCGGTATCGCCAAAGTAATTATTCAATTATAATGAGGTAATGTCTGCATACTGGTATTCGTTTATCACAAAAAATGTAAGGCTACATACAATTGAACAGTTCATTTCTAAAGACCGTCTACTCAAATTTTTTAAGAAAATCACTATGGGAATCTAATAGTGTATTATATTCCGTCGGAAAACCTCAAAATGCCTCAAAACTATGCTTTAAAAGAAAATTTATTTACAGAACATAACCAAAATGATTTTTTCATTCCGAAATCAGTCCTAATTTAAACGATTATAAGAACCACCGTCTTATTTTTAATTATTGCCCAGCTGTAATCAGACCTCTTCTTTGATAAAGTAAGTTCCATAAATACGACTGAAATACGATATTGTGCATGGCACTTGAAGGATATTGCATCGGATTTTATATATAAAAATGTTTCTGTTATAATAAAAATTAAATATGAAAGATCATATATAAGGAATAATAAAAATAAGCATGCAGATGTAATTATTTATTTTAGATTTCCGTCTCGTAGCTACCATATATGAATGTAAGAATATACTAGTGTTCTATTTCTAGTGATATTTGGATTAAAAACTCATAAATCTGATTAATATGATGTTCATTTATTCCTCAAAAAACATCACACATACATACATATATTTTTTATAATGAACTAAATTCTTATTCGACGAAAATTAGAATCTTTAAACTTTGTAAAAGTATGTTTGCTTTCAGGGTGCCTTACCAGCATTAAAGTGAACTGAATAAAAAAGAGGCAGTGCACCTCATTTCAATTGCAGCGCTTTCGACTTCCAAGTGAGTTGCGTAATTTGTAATAACTCTGATAAAAAAGTAAAGAAATCAATGCGTCAAGAGCATCTTCCATACAAATGAGCCAATTTTCACTAATTGGGAAAACTATTTTAAAAAAATGTTTATTAGCACCTCTTTAATGAACTATAAAAGTTAAAGCTGAAGCGTTATAGTAAAAGTTAAATTACGCAGTTTATTATGATTGATTTGTGCGTAGTATTGGCTCATACCTCACAAAGTGTTCAAGCATAGAGAACGTTAGTTCGTGATCGATTTGAATGAATGGTTTTAAAAAATAGGATGATTTTTATACCAATTTTCAACATGCAAGTTTTATAGCCTAAAAACTTTATTCCGAAATACGATTGATCTTAATACAAATGTTTTATGTGTTAGTTAATTTTTACAGAAAAAATATAAATAAATATACTTATTTTTCATTGCATTTTTGATAATAGGGTGTGATAAAGGTGAAACTTAAAACACGTTTCAAATAACGTACATAAAAAGTTTTAAAATTAATCAATTAGAAATTCATATTGACGGTTTAAAGTACATATTTTATCTAGCTTTTTATAAACGTTTTAAAATAGTTTGAAACTATTAAGTGTAATTAAAGATAAATAGAATTAAATTATAGGTCCAAAGTTCTTCAATTCGAAACTTTGGTCAAACATTGCAAATGCAGCATCCTACTTATACACTCCCATGTATGTACATATGTTCGTTTTTGTATTATTACTAAATGATTTTAGAAGTTTGACAAGGAAAAATTGATAATGCGCATTTATCGCCGGATTTACGATATAATTTTCAAAAATTTTGAGCTGTTATCTGGAATTTAAGCATATCCGTATCGTCAACTGAAATAAAAAGTATCGTAACTAAACTTGAATCCCAACCAAATCACCTGGATAGAAATATCTTGGTCCACATGCGCCTACGAATAGGAGAAACTTCTCCTCTATGTTGAATATAAGAGAAATGGTTGGTATAATCAACCATTGAAACTAAATTTTAGTCCAGTTGGTCTGTAATAAATTTTTATATTCATGACTTAATTAC
This sequence comes from Germaria angustata, assembly GCA_963681545.1. Classification (NCBI taxonomy): domain Eukaryota; kingdom Metazoa; phylum Arthropoda; class Insecta; order Diptera; family Tachinidae; genus Germaria; species Germaria angustata. The sequence continues at coordinate 66,743,980 of OY813000.1, forward strand.
TTATTGATTTAATAATTTTAAAGGACGAATAAAGTGTTTAGCAATACGAAAAATCAGCCAATTCTAACATAAGCGGTTCTATACGCCTATTCAGTATGTTATAATAAAATAATTCTACGCATTGATATAGAAAATATTTACATATGTATTTACATACATATGTAGATAAACATCTATCCATTCATAATTAACAATAATATAAAGCCTCTTTAGGGCAATGAAAATATAAGTAAGTATGTACATGCATACGTATATAAAAGGGAAAATTCGGATAAATTCAGATGGTTTCCAATTAGTAGAAGTAAATTTCGCATAACTTCTCCATGTAAGGGCCGACATTGGTTGAAAGGATTTGCTTGTAGTTTGCTCCCATATTTTTTTCGAAAATTGTACGGGCGATTAGCCCCGAAATATTGATTATCGCATAACCCCCAATTATGGACCGATTAAAAAACTTTTATTTCAGTGTGTAGCTTACAGTTTTGTTTCACAGAAATTTAGCTGGAAATCGGACGGACAAAGTAGCCACCTGGGGTAATGATTACATAAGTATATATATATATATATATATATATATATATATATATATATATATATATATATATATATATATATATATATATATATATATATATATATATATTGATATATATACTACATATGTATACATATGTATATAATTATATGCATCCGTGTCAGAAATACTATACTCTAGATAGGCAACAAGTATCACTTTCAGGACATTCGCGAATACGAACATCTGAGAAAATATTCGTGAATGCATACGAATATTAAAATTTTAAATTTAGAGATATTTATCTACAGTATGGTTCGATTTATAAGTACGTTTGTTCGCGTACAAAATTTTAATGGATGTCATTGGATTACTTTCAAAAACGCTATAATATACACATTTTTATAAAGTTGCTGCATTATTATCGCCGGGAAAATACTCAAACTTATAATAAATCACTTTCTTGTCTTTCATTGTCAAGCTCCAACATACGGCATGTTCAAAGGACATGCCAACTTTTGCACTCCTGGCTGCGCTCGAATTCACAGCAATTTGTATTGATTTTTACTTTACTTCAAAAAGATTAAAATTTCAAGGTCATACTATTTTTTTTTTTTTTTTTTTTTTTAATTACTACAAATTGATTTTTGTAACATTTACTTAATATTTTCTTACACTTTATGTATTTTGTGGAGGGAAACATTCTTCAAATATTCGCCCGAATTTGAGGAATACGAATACGAATATTTGTAATATCACTCTTATACTCATGACATTTTGATATGTATGTGAAAATCGTATGACAAAGTTGCGTACAAGCATTAATTCAACTTTAACTCAAACATATTCACACATTTTTGACTGTGGTGTACTTGTTGCAATTCTCTGGAAGCGAGTTGAGAACGTTGTTAATAAATTAGTCAAAGTTTTATGACATTCCAATAATATTTTTTTATAAAGATGGGAAGGGAAGTCCAGACGTAAAACGCAAGTCAAATGATTTTTTCTTAATAGTTAAAACGTAAAATAAGGGTTAAATTATAGAACAGAACGTAAGTAAACGTATACTTACGAGTACATACACACATACATACGTTTACGAGTATTTACATATGTACATGTATGTGTGTATAAGTATAAAACTTGTCGTTTGCTAAAAAAAACTTACATCAAATTCGTCAGCCTCATATGGCATTTTGTTACTTAACTGGAAATAATTATTTAGTTTCTTAACTTTTAGAATTTATAAAATATATGTATACAAAATATATAAGTAGTTATGTACACAATTTATACCAATTTTATATAATAAACAAACCAAAGGCTTATTAAAGTTAGAACTAAACGCTTGCTTCTCCCGTTAGTGACTGATGCGAAGCTTTATACATATTTTAGAATTCAGTGCCATACACGTTGCTGCCTGATATATCAAAGCAATAATAACTACAACAAAGCTCATGAGATTAAATTTATAAAACAACAATAAATATTGGGCACTATGTATATTAAAAAGTAAATACAGTGAAGTTCGCTTATAGCATACAATGGTTATTTCGAATTTACCTTTATAACTTTCCAAACAGTGTTGTACATTTGTTACATATACATACATATGTAAATATATTACTACATATAAATATAATTATAAATTATTGCGTTTATAATGAGTTGCAGTTATAGCGAACTTTCGAGCTCTTGGAAGTTTATATGTTTACTAGCGGACCAGGCGAACTTCGCCTCGCCTCAATTTTCAGCCTTCAGACAAACTTTCTACTTTTTCATTTGAAAAGACATTAAGGAATAATTTTAAACAAAATTCCATACAAAAACTCGATTTCGATTTTTCCAATTTTCCGACTTTTTCGGAGGGATTTTCCAAAATTGTCTTCCATAAAAACCTTCTCCTCGAAAATACGAACAACTGACAAAAAGTTTTACAGAAATCGGCCAAGCCGTTCTCATTTTATGAATTATTGGATTTTGCCACGCCCCCCCGCCCACAGACCGAAAAAAATCGGACTTCACAGTGTCACCCGCCCGAGGTTTCCTGAAAATTTCGTCAAAATCGGCCCAGCCGTTTTGGAGCCATTACGTTACATACATATGTACATACACACAACCTATTTTATATATATATAGATAGAAGAAGATAGATGAAGTGGGTACAAAACAGTAATAAGGCAATTTATGTAAGTTCTTTAAGTGCATTGAGTGTGCTTTTCACATTTCATTTCATTTAATTCTATATACTATATAAAATAGGATGTGTGTATGTATGTATGTATTTATGTAACGTAATGGCTCCAAAACGGCTGGGCCGATTTTGACGAAATTTTCAGGGAGCCTTCGGGAGGGTGACACTGTGAAGTCCGATTTTTTATTTTCGGTCTGTGGGCGGAGGGGCGTGGCAAAATCCAATAATTCATAAAATGAGAACGGCTTGGCCGATTTCTGTAAAACTTTTTGTCAGTTGTTCGTATTTTCGAGGAGAAGATTTTTATGGAAGAAAATTCCTCCGGAAAAGTCGGAAAATTGGAAAAATCGAAAATCGAGTTTTTGTATGAAATTTTGTTTGAAATTATTCCTTAATGGCTTTTCAAATGAAAAAATAAAAAGTTTGAAGGCTTAAAATTGGGGCGAGGCGAAGTTCGCCTGGTCCGCTAGTTCAATAATAAAATTTATTTATTCAATATCCAGCACATAAAATTTCTCGTCGGCAAAATATTTTCCATTCTTTGTACTTATGTACATATGTAAGAATATTAAAAATTTTCCAATAAAATTTTAGATTCTTTAGATTTTTGCTGTAATATTCTTTGCTTTTTACATCTCAACGAGTATATAACGATATTACATATACATACATAAATTTTTTCTATTTTTTAGCCGACACCATTACCCATCAGGAAAATATTCCATTTTTAGGGCAAAATTCCAGGACATTCTCTTGACAGTTACGCAAAATGAAATAAAAATTCTATATTACAGACGGCGTGTGACTTTGTATAAACAAACTCCAAAATTTAAGTAAAATATTGAATTTTGTAGCATTTCCTTAACGAAAAAATAATCGCAAAACTCTTCTAATTTTCTAAACCTTAAAAAAAAATTAAAAAATATTTCTAGCGGGTATGGCACCTCGAATACAAGAAAATCTAATGGGTCTTTTAAACTAAGGAACCGATTTAAATAAAATTTTAAACACAGAAATTTAGTAATTTATAAATAAGAATAGGGTAGATCTTTTTTTTACTAGGACCTGGAGGAAGAGGTTCGATTTATACTGGTCTGTAACTAGCTAACCGATTTTAATGAAATATGGAACAAAAATTTCATAATCTAGGGCAGCACCGTGCAGGGTATCAGCAAATTTAATATAATAATTACGTGCAACATTTATTTATTTTCATCACATAAAAATAAAACAATACAAAGTTTTTCTGAATATATCTCGAAAAGCTCCATAGCTATTATCTTGCAACGTTGGAATATTAGTGAAATTTCGAGTTAGAACGAACTTTGTAACGAACAAATTTTACGTTGAAGTTCGTTATAACCGTACCGAACTACATACATACATATATCTTCATAGTACACTTGCACTGAAATTATTATTTTAACTCATAAGGTGAATTCACTCATTCGTTCTGAAAGTTCCGAACGATTTTTTTATACGTAGTTTGACGTCTCTATTTTGAGAAAGAGAGTAAATTTAATGCGGAACAACAACAAAAATTTCGTTCTGAACGAATGGGTGAATTCACCTTTACAAATACACACTAGGTGCACCCATTTTAAAAAAAAAAAAATAGCAAAAATAGTCTGCTCCCTTAAATCCTCATATGCTATTTAAAAACTAACTGGAAGAAAATTCATCATTCACTTCAAACCAAAAACTTTAATGTTGTGTGCCCACAGGAAATATTATTACGAATATTTGAGACTCATCCAGAAAACAGTTTCCTAATTTCCGAACACATAATTTTTTTAAATATAGCTGTTGTTAATTCTATGTCATTTACCAAATTGTAGATATATTTTATACTGTATAAATTGATTCCCCCTAATGTATGTACATGCAATCACATCTAAAGAGAATTTTAAGCATATGAAAGAAATTTAAGAGCATAATTGAGTGTGGTTATCTTTGTATATAATATAAAGCACTGCTTACTTCATTTTATTAGTACATACATACATATGTATATAGCGTTACGATACCCAAAGAAGTGTTAAATTTAATTTTCTTGAAGTGAAAATAAAAACTTGAGTGGAAAGAATTTTGAAAGTTATTACAAAGGACTTGAAATTAATATTCAAATAGTTGAATTCTGTTCGTTTGTATAAAAGCATTATAAACCTACTATGATTGTGTTTTTTTGTAATATTCAAATACTCGTACGATAGAGAATTCTCACATTGTACCCGTACAACATTGTAAATAAATCAAGCTGAATGGTTTCAAACTGCTTACGGAACATTTTTTGTTTATTTTATATAAAGGGTGGTCCAACCAAAATGCACGATATTAATTGTAAATAAAACAAAAAGTTTTCAGAGAATTATCTTAATATTTTTTGTTATGATAGAAGGATATATGACAATTATGCGTGCCAAATGCTCGCCACGGCTTCGTTGGCATACCTCTATCCGATGGACTATATTTTCAATGACTGAGACATAATTGAGGTTCAATGTTGTTAATGTGCCGAATTATTTCATCCTTTAGTTCTTGAATAGTTCTTTGTTGACGTACACTTTTTCTTCTAAATATCCCCAAAGAAAGAAGTACAATCGTGGCGGCCAATTAACATCGCCAGGACATGAGATAACACGGCCATTGAATTTCTCGCGCAAAATAGCCATTGTTTCGTTGGCTGTGTGGCAAGTAGGCACCATCCTGTTGGAACCACATATCGTCCAGGTCCATATCATCAATTTCTGGCCACAGGAAGTCCGTTATCATGTCGCGATAGCGAACACCATTTACGGTAACTGCTTGGCCGCCCTCATTTTTGAAGAAGTACGGCCCGGTGACGTCGCCAGCCTATAAACCACACCAAACAGTCACTCTTTGTGGATGCATCGGCTTTTCAACAATCGCTCATCATATGTATGCCCAAATGCGGCAATTCTGCTTGTTAACGAATCGTCGCTGGAGATGATTTTTTTTGTAGTCACCATTCACTTCTGTCCGTTCAACCAACCATTCGGCGTATTAACAACGGTTGAAATGGTCATTAGGTTTCAGCTTTTGAGTCAATTGAACATTGTACATGTGTAAATTCAAATCTGTATTCAAAATTCGCATCAGTAATGTTCGGCAGATTTTCAATTGTTGGGCACTGCGACGAGTCTAGGTTGACGTCTCTTCTGCCACACTATCCCGAATAGCTACAATGTTTTCCGGAGAACGAACTGGGCGAGCATTTTTTCACATTTCCTACATACCCGGTTTGCTGAAATTCGCGCACAATTATCCTGATTGTGGACACATTTGTTCGGTTATTTTTGTTATGAATTTTAAAAATACTCATAATTTTCGGTTCTTAATTTTTTTTTTTTTTTGCAAAAAATATATGTATATTTCGTGATTTCTCGATTATAATTTAACGAAGTTGTTTTCGTCGATAATAAAAACTGAAGAAACAATTGTAAATTGTTTGATTTTATAGTTTGACAAATGTTCGATATTTGCTAGTATTAATTTTAATGCTAAGTATAAATAAGTACTTATTAAACACCAGCGTTGTTTCGTGACAGCTTATTTTATAATCTGTTGGAAAGTTATCTACATGATTTGCTCAAAAAATTTCTCGTTTATAATGTATGCAACAAACAAATTGTTTAAAAGGCAAATGACATTTAGTCTGCATAAAATTAGAACCCTTTTACTAAATACGTACTATATTATAAATAGTACATCTGTTCAGCCAAATAATTGTTGTGTGCCAGCCAACATAAGTATGCATGCACGAGTATGTATGTATATACATACATACTTACATACATACACATAACATGCTCATACACACATACAGGTATATACATATATGTACATGCATTTGAACTTGCATAAAAATTTATGTTATTTATTTATGCCATCACACGAATATGTAAGTATGTACATACATAGGTATTCGTAGATACATACATACATACATATGTAAATTGGTTACAACAAAGAAACCTAAATATAATTAAAATGTATAGTGACTTCATAAATGAATTTTAAAAATAAATATTACGACAGAAATGAAATCAATACAACACAACAGAATAAAAATTTTTTAAACAACAAATTGTGACTCATTTAACAAATTACAAAAAGAAATAAAACAATTGAACATTAATCGGAAAGATACATATAAAAAAATTTCTTAGAGAGAACTTACATGATTATCACTGAGTGGTCTCGCCATTGTGCTAGGTTATGGTCAGCAAAAAGGTCCAACAAACGTCAGAGCACAGCCGAAGAATATTGAGATTTTTGTTTTTGTAAATGAAACTAAACAAATTTTACACGTTTCAGAATAGAAAATTTCGGGATACTTAATATTTTCTGTTTATTATGGAATCGTTATGTAATTTTAAAGAGGCAGCTATAGTGTATATTTTCCTTTTCACAAATGAATTCCTTTTTTATTTTTTTAGTTTTCTTTATTTCACATCAAGGCATATTCATTGAATGTTTCTGTAAAGTTTAAATAGCTTAAAGCAAGTACTTAAGTTTTCATCTCGTTATCTTTCGCAAGTTAGGAACTTTTATATGTATGAATATTTTTTGTTTTGTTTTTGGTGGTGCCGTACAAATTATTAATTTTTATTTTAAAATAATCAAAAATAACAACTAATTATTACGTGAGACCTGTGTATGATGTTAATTCTCTTATCTTTATGTGTTATCTGGCCAAATACGAATTATACTAATTTTTCCACGATTGCCATTTAAGTTGGTACTCACTGACCCACTGACGTTACAGAACAAACGTTTTTCTACGGAAGAGATAGAGAGAGAAATGTTAGAAGTGTACAGTAAGACCTGGCTATAACGAACTCCGTAAACAGAATTCTAGTTTGGAATTAACTTATTCCAAAGTCTAATGTTTTCGTTACCATTCTCATGAAAAAAAATCCTCGTTATAGCAAACACGTCAATAACGAATCAATGTTATGCACGGGACTACTTTACATTTTCCCACGAACTAAATTTCCTTAATTTTTCCTTTATACTACATATCAGCGACTAGATCAACTTTAATGTTAGCATTCTTACATTCTTGTTCCAGAAATAAAATAATCAGCAAAAAGATCAGAACTTCAAAAGTAAAAACCTTTAAGATTTAAAACAGAAATTAATACCTAATATTGAAATTTATTATTCGGGAGAATATCCCGACCAATCGTTAGAAACAATTAGTTTTTTGCAAAATGCATTGAAAAAATGTTTGTTGTGGCTTTAGCTCTTCATATGCCGACATTTCATTGGTTGCTAAAACCAAATCGTCAGTGAAGTTTAAGCAGTTTGATAACATTCAACCTCGTATCTTTATGCCATACAAAACAAATACAATATGAGAATTTCAATATTGCATATGAATTATAACAAATACATAATCATAGTAGGCTTAGAATGTTTTTATACAAACAAACACAACAAACAATTATACTCAACGTGAGTCTATTTTATTTTTCTCTCAACACCCATACAATTAAACGCCCGTTGGTCGTTAATGATTGTATTCAGTTAGGCAAAATGAAAAATAAAATCTTTATTGTAAATACTTAATATTGAAATTTATTATTCGGGAGAATATCCCGACCAATCGTTAGAAACAATTAGTTTTTTGCAAAATGCATTGAAAAAATGTTTGTTGTGGCTTTAGCTCTTCATATGCCGACATTTCATTGGTTGCTAAAACCAAATCGTCAGTGAAGTTTAAGCAGTTTGATAACATTCAACCTCGTATCTTTATGCCATACAAAACAAATACAATATGAGAATTTCAATATTGCATATGAATTATAACAAATACATAATCATAGTAGGCTTAGAATGTTTTTATACAAACAAACACAACAAACAATTATACTCAACGTGAGTCTATTTTATTTTTCTCTCAACACCCATACAATTAAACGCCCGTTGGTCGGGATATTCTCCCGAATAATAAATTTCAATATTAAGTATTTACAATAAAGATTTTATTTTTCATTTTGCCTAACTGAATACAATCATTAACGACCAACGGGCGTTTAATTGTATGGGTGTTGAGAGAAAAATAAAATAGACTCACGTTGAGTATAATTGTTTGTTGTGTTTGTTTGTATAAAAACATTCTAAGCCTACTATGATTATGTATTTGTTATAATTCATATGCAATATTGAAATTCTCATATTGTATTTGTTTTGTATGGCATAAAGATACGAGGTTGAATGTTATCAAACTGCTTAAACTTCACTGACGATTTGGTTTTAGCAACCAATGAAATGTCGGCATATGAAGAGCTAAAGCCACAACAAACATTTTTTCAAGAAATTAATACCTATATAGAACGAACTACTTTTTATGGGCTCATAAATGTTCTTATAACGAGCATTTAAAAACAGTAGCATTGTGTATATTATATGTTAAAATTTTTATTCCAGTAATAAAGTGGTTAATAAATTTATTGATAATCAAAGGTAAGATATAAAAATTTGCAATACTTCTAAATAAAAGGATTAAAAAATTTTTTTTCTTTTTACGCTTTTAGAGAAAAGAAAAAACAAAAAGACGCAAGTCAATTATAATTGTTTGTTCTGTTGTGATTGTACAAAAGCTTTCTAAAGCTATTTATACTTTTGTGTTTTTGTTGATTACAAATAGAAAAATATGATTGAGTTCTGTTGGAATTCTCATATATTTGTAGTCTTTTACATAAGTATACGAGCTTTGAATGCTTTCAATCATGATTTGGCTAAAAGGGTACTGATGATTTGGTTAGCGCCAATGAAATGCAGGCATATACCTAGCTAAGCCAACAACAAACAATAGAATATTAAAATCGTTATTTCGGAGAATATCTCGAATAACGAATTTGATAAATATTGTTAAATATTAGAAAGTATAATTTTTTTAAATTTACAAATATAACAGCCTTTTTTTACTTGTTCGACTCAGTTTGCTATAAGGGAGTTTCACTGTATTATTATTATTTATTTGTTGTTGTTTAGTTAACACGAGAAATATGATTTTTTTATTCTTTTACCTTATATTTTCTTCTCCCTTAAAATAAATGTCTCAAAGTGGTTGCGCTGTTCTAGTTTCTACCAGATGCTCTTTTCAAAGAGAAAACAAAACTACAAATTATTTTACTGGTGCTTTGAGATTAAGGTTTATATTCATAAGTACGTATGTATGTACATATACTTAGATATGTATATACATATGTACATGCATACTTATACTAAATTTTGACAACATATTTTCCATATACAATATTTTTTATATACATACATACATATACACATGTGCATCTACAGTCGAATCCGCTTTAGCGCAACACGTTTTACTGAAAAAAATCGGATTACTGAAAGCGATACAAATCCCCGCACTGATTTTAAACGCAGTTAGTCTTATTCACTTCGCGTTAGCGAAACATCGCTTTACTGAAAATATCGTATTACTGCAAACCAATAGCAAGCCCACAACTACGTTTTGTATGAAACTTACTTCGCTTTAGTGAAAAAATAAACAATGACAAATTTATTTATTAGAAATCGATTGCATACAAATTTGAAAAAAAATTACTCATAGTCAAATTCAAAGTTATTTTAAAGCAATGCATTATTTTGATTAATAACTGTTATGTTAAATATGTACATATTTAATTCATTGCATTCTGAGACTGAATTCTTATTAATTTATGTTTTTTTTAATAGCATGCATACAAATGTAAATACTCAATGCATTGTGAAACTGAATTATTTTAATTTATATTTTAAACTTTTATTTTTTGTTTTAAAAATAATTAAAAAATATGAATATGTTTTTATGAATAATTTTTTTTAATAAAATTTTTGACATAAAAAATATACAGATTTGATATAAAAAATATTGTTTTACAGATTTTAAGCAGTACGCTTAACTGTAACAAATTTCAGAAATCCGAACTACGTTTTAGGGAAAAAATCGGATAACTGAAAAGAAAATTGGGTTTTGGCTGTTTTCAGTAAAGCGGAGTCGACTGTACATACTATGTATGTATATATGTAATATATGCATCAAAATTTTTACTGGGGAATATGCGTATTGATAGATAAGTCCATTAGAAGAATTTCAGTTTTTTCCTCGAATAATTTAATAAACAATTTATCGATCCTGACATGTTGTATAAGTCGAATATCTTTAATATACATGCAAGTATGTGACTCATTCCGATTATAATGTTTGGATTCCGAGTTTGAAATTTCGATAGATTTTGTTTTACATTTCCCAGATTCCGTTCGATTTTATTAATTCCTGCAGGAAAAGGTCGGCGATAGAAAAATTTTTTTGAAAGCGAAACATTTTTGGACATAACATAAGGGAGAAAACTTGAGCCTCGCCGAAAACCGGCAATGCGAAAATGCTTAACCGTCATACGGTCTTCGGGTGAAATTTCACCCATTTTCAAATTTAAAGCCATATGTATATCTTTCACAAATTTTACTTAATGCAAATGAAACTTTTTCTAATTTTCTAAATTAGTATTTTGCATTAAAAAAACGAAAAATTTTCTTTACATAATAAATAACTTCGAAAGTATTTGAAAAATTACGTTAAATTCCCTCGGGTGAAATTTCACCCATTAAGAAAATTGTGTAATAATTATTTTATAATGGTAACCTTTATGACAGAAATTAATCCGATTAACGAATAATTGAAATAATTCATTGAAATAATTCAAAAAACTGTGTCGAGTTATTCGATTTGATGATAAGAACAGCAGAAGTGAACGCAGAGCTCGTTATAAATTAGCTCCAATCAGAGAACTTTGGGATAAATGGGTAGATAACCAACAACGTATTTGTATCCCACATGAAAGCGTTACCGTTGATGAGCAAATATTGGTATTTCGAGGCAGATGTTCATTTAAGCAGCATATGCCGTCGAAACCCGCAAAATATGGCATAAAGCTGTGGGTTCTGTGAGATAGTGTGACAAATTTTGCATACAATTTGCAAATATACATTGGTAAGTCAGTTCCTGATGCAGCAACCGAAAAAAATCAAGACCAAAGACCGGTCCTAGACCTAATCAGCGATATAAAAGGGCGAAATATAACGTGTGATAATTTAGTCATATGATCTTGCACTTGAGTTGCTAAAAAAACACTATTGTGGGCACAGTAGGGTCCAATAAAACGTTTTTGCCGCAATCAACGCAATCAACTTCATAAGCGTGCAGTTTTCTCCAGCATGTTCTTTTTCAACGACAAGATTTCACTGGTGCAATACGTTCCAAAAAATTACAAAATTGCCAACGCCCTAGTACTCTTCATCATGATAAATCTGTATTGAATGAAGGAAATAAGTTGCCCGAGATTATATCATTTTATAATAAAACTAAAGCCGGGTTAGACACCTTAGATCAGATAAACTAATCGATGGCCCCAAGCATTGTTTTGCAATATGATTGACATATCAGCAGTAAATGCGTACGTTTTGTGGCAAGAAATGAAAAACGATTGGAATAAAGAAAAACTACACAAAAAGAGGTTGTTTCTTCTAAAACTAGGAATAGAATTAGTCAAAGCGGAAATTCAGCGTCCTCATTTACCAAGGTCAGATTCTGCAATTACGTTGTAGAACATCATACGTCAAACTAGTGATGAGCCTTCAACGTCATCAAATGGGAACAGAAGAAAACTGAGTTCGGGTTCCCGATGTAAGATTTGCCCCAAAAATGATAGGAAGGCTTATTCGTCATGTGCAACCTGCCAAAAATTTATTTGCGCGCAACACAAAATTGCAAATTTTGTGTGCAGCAATTGCAACGATAAAAATTAGTTAGTTATTTTTATTTTTTTAGTTATTTTTTATTTTTACTATATCAAGCTAAATTTTTGTTTGTGATATTAAAATCTGGTTAAATTTAATTGATTATTTAAATTGTTTTATTCTTTAATTAATTATTTTATTGAAAACTGAAAATTAAAAATATATGTAAATAAAAATAAGTTGAGTTAAACGAAAAAAAACAAATATTTTCATAACAAAATCAGTAAATATTACAATGGGAGATTTTTCACCCGAGGGACTCTACTGTAAAAAATTTGAGGAACGTATGAGGGTTAAGAAAGCCGGTACTCGGCATATTTCTTTCTCCATGATAAATTATTAAATTGTAAAATTGTATATTTATTGAAAGTAAAATAGTTAAGGATTTCCTCTTATGAGGAATGCAAAAACCCAGCATCATTTTCTAAAGCACTTCTACATTTTGAACTTTTCATATTTGTCGGTTTTAATTCATTGGAACTTTTCATTTTTTTATTATGAAAAATGTTTCAATAGTTGTATTTTTTCATTATGAAAAATATTTCAAAAGTTGTATTTTATTTAATTTTCAGATTTGGGAATAGATTGTTTTTATTTAATTTTTTTTTTTTTTTTGGACTAACTTCGTGCCGCCTACAAATGTTTATATTGCACAGAAAATAGTAAAGTAATACTCCGATTAATAAGGACTTAAACTGTTTTTTATTAATTAAAAAAATACAATATTTATATATGTATACGTACGTAAATATTAATTAAATACTAAACATTATTTTATTTTTTTATTAAGCTTAAGGTCTTAAATTTTTATTTTAAATTATTATCGATATTTCGGTACTCATCGAGTACCATCTTCAGGATATTTATTATTTTTATTTTATATAAATTGAAAAAATTTTACAAAAAGTTTTTTTTCAATTTATACCTATAATTTTACAAAAAAAAAAAAATTTAATTTATATAAAACAAACAAATAATAAATATCCTGAAGATGGTACTGGATGAGTACCGAAATATCGATAATAATTTAAAATAAAAATTTAACTGCGGTATTCATAAAAATTATTGTAGGTTTATTAAGGGCTTATTTGACAAATTTCTATGGGATATTTGTCAAATAAACCTTTAACAAACATACAATATTTTTTATGAATAAGGCCGTAGGACCTTAAGCTTAATAAAAAAATAAAGTTTATTAATTAAACAAAAACTGCCAAAAAAAATAGAACGTATATTAATTAAATACTTTAAAAGTTAATATAACCATTTAATATACTAGATATTTAATATTTCTTTTCAAGTTAGTTTCAAAGAGGTTTCGTTCCGAAAAAAATTTGGAATTGAGTTTTATCTGTAACATTTATAGCATCTTATAAAACAGTTTTTGTTGATAAAGATACGGATTGTAATACGTTATATGTATGTATGTAGCTACGACTACATATAAATTAAGGATTAGTCATGCAGGACTAAACACCGATTAGAGAAAAAGGTATGAAAGTATACGGAACACAGTTTTGTCGTCACACTGTTGTGAATTTAATTCAAATTTTCAAACTTTAAAAATGCGTCTTTTTAACAGAGAAACAAATTGCAAATTAATATTCCTGTCAGAAATAGTCTAAATTACTAAAATTCCAATATCAGGCAGAATTAATTTTTAAGCACACATGCACAATGTAGCATACATACATACATATGTATGTACATATGTATATATAACTATAGGGCCTATGCTCCTTGCAAATAATAGATTTGTACACAAATAGATGTACAAATACATAAGTGTGTAAATATCTATATACTTGCTAATGAAGCACACATCAAACTTATATGTATGGATATACATACTTATGTACATATGTATATGCATTGATGTGTCCAACATAAACACATACATATGTATTTAAATTATTTACCATACCTTTAGAGTTGGATATGTAAATGCAGTCACAGATATACGTATGCTGTGATGCAGTTCTAGTCCGTCCGTTGCTCGAGATGAAATTGATAGATTATATATTAGTAATTATCAAATATATAATCACATTTATAAAATTATTAACAATATATACTCGGGAACAATAAAAAACGGTTTAACAGACAATCTTTTTATAATGAAAATCACAGGATGTATGTATGTATGTATGTTCTGCGTAGAGAATAAGATTCTATGATCAAAATTTTAATGAAAATCAAACACAAAACAGAAAACCATAAACTAATTTGTGCACAAAACAGAAAAAGAATCATGGATTACTAACAAAAGAGGCTTGCCAATATTTGATTATAAAAACTTGGTCAACATAGCACAGTGATGATAAATTTCGTCAATACATATATGTATGGCAAAGGAAAAACACCAGGCTGCTCACTAGCGCAACCAATACAACACTCTCCCAACTCAATGACAAAAATAGCAGACTAAAATGACAAAGCGAAGGAAAATATTCAAAAATAATCACCAAGGCATACTCATACCAGGTAGACTCGCGCCAATTTGCCTTGAAAAATGGCTTGTTTGGATGTTAAAATCAGTTGTGTGGCTAAGTCCATGAACATGCACATTTTGACGATTAAAGAATGAATTGTGCATGAGTGAAACATATTAAAAAAATTAATTATATAAAATTAGCCTCATCTATAGATTTAAAAGATAAAAAACACTGTTTGCATAGAGCACACGATTTTATTGATATTTTTCATAATACCACGCAAGGAATATCCATTTGGATTGATAACAGATCTAATTTTATATAATGAAGAAGAATAAAATCACATGTAAACAAACTTTGACAACGAAACAAGCTAAAATACAAGCAGCAAAAAATTTTCACCTGAGCTGTCAATACTACCTGGTATGAATATGCATTGGTAATCACAACAAATAGGCAAATAATCAATGCAAATGAACAAGGCAAATTCATAACAGGTAATCTTGACAGCTTGTATTATGATAAATAAATTTATCAATATGTGAAAGGTGCGGGATTTATATTCAGCATACTTAAAGATGATGCCGCGAGAGCCAGGTGGGGCAGCAAAGAAGAGTATACTCATATATGATTATATTTACAATAAATTTTGGTTAAAATTATTTCATTAGAAATTTGTTTATAAAATAAATTATATATAAAATTATATTCTTTAATTTGTTTCACTCACGCATAATTGATTTATCAATTTTTAAAATGTGCATATTCATGGATTTGACGACACAACTGATTTTAACACCCAAACACCACAATTTTCATATATTTACCCTGTAATTTTTGATATTGTAGTCGTTCTAATACAGACTAGATTTTTAATATCATTCCAACTAAAAAATTTAACATCAAAAAACTGTCACCTCTTGATAAACTACTCATATATTCTGTGGTACTACGCAAAGAAAATGCATACTTCATACCATTCGCCTTGGTGATACTAATTTGTAATGGACAGCTCACGTATACAGTCTCCATGTGGCAACCTTGTGAATACAGTCCACAGCTACTGGTTTGTACAACTGTGTAAAAATGATGTCAATTTCCATTGACAAAATTTCCATAGCTTTCTTTTCTGTTTAAACTTTTGTCGAAAGCGGTCATGGCGTAAGTGTAATTGTGACAGAAGAATAAAATAAAATATTTTAGCCATCTTTAAACCAAATAACTAAATATCAAACTTTTTCAATAACTTCATATAGTACGAAGTATTTGTTACTAATATTTTCTCTGGATGGCTGCAATTATAAACCAGCTTTATGAAATTTTCAGTGTTCATGCTAAGCTTGGAAATGATTGCTAAAGAAATACGTGAAAATTTTTGTATGTGAAATTATTAACGTCTAAGTTTTTAATTAAATCAAAAATATTTACAATATTTTATAATAAATGCTGTGTACAACTAATATTTACATCGTGTTTCCTTTCTTATATTGCAGTTCGAAAGTTTCACGTGATACCTTATACGAGAGCGTAAATGCCGTTCTGGACTTTTCCCAAAAAAAGAAGCGTGGCTTCTTGGAAACCGTTGAATTACAAATCGGTTTGAAGAACTATGATCCCCAAAAGGATAAGCGTTTTTCCGGCACTGTCAAGTATGTTGAATTCCAACCTGTGTGAAATGAAAAATTCATTAGGTGTGTGTTTGCACATCTGGAGTTTCGACTTTCTACAGGCAGTTAAGTGTGTTGGCACTTGACGGACCTTTGCTCAGGGTCTTAAAATCAAATTGAGTAAGCTAATTTCTTTTCGGTTCTGAACTGATAAAGAAAGGCTGCCCCCTTACTAATTACATATATTGTATAAATTGTTCCTTACAAAAACTTGCTACTCCCTTCTGCTATGATGAAAGAGGGACTATGTGTAAGTTTTACATGTCAAGCTTTCTAGTGAGAATATTTTATTTATTTCACCTTTACAACGAAGATGCTTTTCTGTAGTGTACTACAGAAAAAGCTTGTCTGTAATTGTCAAACATTGATTTATTCTTGAAAAGTTACAATTCTAGTGGTGTTTGTAATGATGTTAAACATTAATGCATGTATTAACTGAAAACCTTAAGAGCCTTTTGGTTTTCTTGTAGAAAAAAATTTACTGATTTAAACATCATGAAAGATATTTCCTTTATAAAAAAAAATATATGACGTTCGGTAAACAATTATAATTTTTGTTTGCAGATTGAAGCACATTCCCCGCCCAAAAATGAAAGTGTGCGTATTGGGTGATCAACAGCATTGCGATGAAGCCAAGGCTAACGGTGTAGAATGCATGGACGCCGAAGCTTTAAAAAAATTGAACAAGAACAAGAAGTTGGTCAAGAAGTTAGCAAAATCATATGATGCTTTCTTGGCTTCTGAATCTTTGATTAAACAAATTCCCCGTCTATTGGGTCCAGGTTTGAACAAAGCTGGAAAATTCCCTGGTCTTTTATCTCACCAAGAATCTATGATGGCCAAGATTGAAGAAGTTAAATCCACCATCAAGTTCCAAATGAAGAAAGTTTTATGTTTGTCGGTTGCTGTTGGGCACGTTGATATGAAACAAGACGAATTAGTACAAAACATTCACTTGTCTATCAATTTCTTGGTGTCTTTGTTGAAGAAGAACTGGCAAAACGTCCGCTCTTTACACATCAAATCATCTATGGGACCACCCCAACGTTTGTACTAATGTGCTTTCGACGGCTTTATGATGTACATTTAAAAAAATTTAAAATAAAATATACCTATAAAAAATCCATTTTACTGAATTTATTCCGAGGCAGTTTTGTGTAAAGGCTCAAAAAAGTGGAATTTACTTTTTAATATCAGCCTGTCTGTAAGTACAGAGAAAATCGTCTACGACTGTATCTGTTACAAATGAGACTATTCTCTTGTGACCTACATTTACTACCGCGGCGCACTACGATCAGACCGGAAATTGGATTAACTTTACATAGCTGCTTTCTTTTACGTTTGTTCAGTATTTCATATTCGTTATTAGTCGGCCTTCCTCTGTAAATCGATTTCGAGGAAATGTCTGGTTTATAGTATGAGTTCTCATATTCGCATAATTATAATATTGTTTTAAAACCAAGTAAACGTCGAAAGTGAATCAAATGTATTATTTAATAATAAGTAGTACATATATGAAATTTGAAGTCATTTTTATTAATACATTTAAATAAAAAATTTGAGTTTACACTAGTTTTTTATATTTTTGTAAAAATTACTTGGATAATTAAAATCGCTTGTCAAAATTTTAAAGCAGTATATATTTTACTACTGACAGTTGAATTATTGCAATTTTGAGGGTTTTGATGTTTAACATATGTATTTAATTTTGAATGCACTAAATTACACTAGAAAACAAATTGTGTGAATTTTTCGTTTTGGAAAACGAGCAGATTTATAGAACATGACATGGTTATTTATATTCAAGGACGGAGAAATAATGTATTTGCGAGAAGACAATAATGTTTACTAGAGTTTTCCACCTTCTTAATTAAAATTTATTTCTCTAAAAAATGTTGTACACTATATTACTGACTATTCGAAATCTATTATTTACAGAATTCATGTATTTTACATAATGTAGTTCTTCTGGTAATTGTACATTTCAAAACATTAGTTTATCAGAAAGTGATGGAAATCTATGTTCTAATAATATATGCATATACTTTCTAATTGTTATCTTCCAAAAAACATTAGAGTTGCTAAACTGAATTTACAGTTTTTATTTTAATCATCTGGTTTTTATTTTGAAAGTAAATTTTAAATCGAGTGAAATATTCTCGGAATTAATCGGAATTCATCACACCACTTAAAAACGATCGTTTTGAAATATGTATATCGACTTCTTTTACTTTGATAAAAACTGATTTTTTTTAATGATTTCAATTATTCTTAATAGATCAATTAATAATACTTATATTAAAAATATTTATAGGAAAATTTTGTTTTCAATTCATTAAAAATCTATTCTTTTTGAGTGTTTGTTGAAAACATATATTTTGCAATAATATTCCTTTTTTCTGTGGCCGTTTTTGAATCGTTTAAGTATTGTGTTATTGACGCAGTCAATTTGCAATCATACTTAGACGGATTAAAATTTTTGCACCACTCCAATGAAAACTCTTCTTTGTTGTCTTCCATGATGTTATGCAAAAGGCAGCAAGCTTTCACAATAAAGCTCTTAGACTCAGGTAATATACATTCAGTTAAATCAAGTATATGCCAACGACCGAATAATCTCTTCAAAGATATCTGTCTATATATGTTTAAACTACCGCAAGACTTATTGAAACTGTACTCCCAAGGTTCACTAGGATCCTCGTATTTTTGCATGAGCCAATTGCGTAAAGGATAATTATCGGGAGCAACTATGAAATAGGGCACTTCATAATTTTCTGTGAATTTTTTTGTATAAAGGCTGATTTCATTTGGAGATCTTAAGAACATTGTAGGCTTATGACTCGTCGTTTCCACTTTACGAAACAACAAATTACTGTCAATACAAACTTGAACTTTGATGCTTTCCGATCCACAGTTATTATAGGGACCACAATCACAAACATTTGGTACCTTAAAAAGACTTAATACACCAGCAACACAGGGCAACATATTTGATGCTTTATAAAAACTATTTGATATCGTCTCCAATTCGGTCTTGCTATTGGGCATAGACATTTTTTCCGAGAACTCATTTAGTAAACATTCGGAAAATTTGAATAAAGATTGTTGTACAAACTTCTTTTCCACATTAAAAAGCGTTGCAACCGAGCAAAATTTACTGCCAGACGCAAACATATAAATGCACATTGCTATCCAGTTCTCCAAGTTCATATTAATATTATCCAAAGATGTTTTAAGTCTTGAACATATAAGATCAAAAATATTTTTTGACATATGGAAAGTATCCAACCATTGGTCGTTGGTGAATTTCGAAACGATATCACTGTAAAAGCTTAAGACCTTATTTTCGCTGTTTTCAGCAAAATTACATTCTGATGAGGCATCTTCCTCACGCTGAATGCTGTCTTCGTTGGTTTCTATTAATATGCCAGGTTCTATAACTAATGGTAGCATTTCTACAAATCTTATTTGCATTTCCATCAAGGATTGAAGGAAGAAATTTCTCAATGTGCATTGTCTTCTTCGCAATCGTTGCCTTGCTCTACGCCTGTTAAATATTACGATTCGTTGATAATTTTGGACATGCAGTCTCAATAAGGCTATTGCCTTTTCCAGTTTGTCTTCAAGTTCTTTGTTGTAGTGGGCAGCCAATTTTTTCTTTTGCAAATTTTTAATTTGGGCTTCAATTTCAGCAAACTCACTACAGAATTCACTATTTGGATATTCTTCGTCCAAATGTTCTTCTTTCATTTTTTATATATTTGTAAATAATTAGGTATAAGCGCAATATTTTTTATTGTGACCTCAATATTGTATTTGGGAGTAAATTTATTTGTGGTTATGTTGAATAAATTTACAAGTTCATCAGGGCTGTATGCACGGCTGCCAGATTTGACGATTTATCGTCATTTTGACGATTTTTCTTTCAAAATTGGATAATTGACAATTTGACGATTTTTTTTTTTAAATTTGACGATTTTAGTCCTTTGAACAGTGGCAGCTTTAAAGCATATCTTTATGTTAGACTGTGTTCAGACACATCATGTCTTATTGACATGATTCTTCCATTTTCTTCTTTGAACTTTCTTTGGCGTTCACAAAAGTCATGTCTTGTTGACGAGTTGTTTTTATGTATGTGTACATAAAAAACGTTGTTTGAGCATTTTTTACATTACGAATGAGAAAGCAAAACGTACTGACAGAGTACGTAAACATGCGTACTCGTTTCTTTTCCCCTCGTCGATCTCGCCTATAAAATAGCAATCATGTCAATAAGACATGATGTGTCTGAACACAGTCTTAATAAAGTGTATCATTTGGTATGTTGTGCGCATTTACTACCATATTGCTTAAAAAAGATTAACCATACAAAAGTAAAGAAAAAAGGCAAGGCGAAAAAGTTCACGGTCGTTTTTCTTTTGCGGGTATACATAAATGTATGTATGTGAAAATGACTCGGTTGAAGGTATCCTTTATTCCGAAGACTATTTAAGAATAAATAATTCAAATTGTTATTAAATTGTAATTAAACCTGACAATAAAAGTGTTAAGTTCAGATATTTAATTGTAACGTTTTTAAGTACACCATAAATTTTTATTTTTGTACATATGTTTGTATCTATACGATACAATTAAATATTTGTGGATATGTAGGATTGAATTGTTGTTTTTTTTATTGTTTTTTAATAAAAATAAAAGTGTATAAAAATATTTAATAGCCTTTTGCAGACTTATCGTTTTCGTTCATTCGTACAGTTACATACATTTAAAACAAGAACAAAATTTTGAGTTTGAATTTCAATGTTATTATGTGAACGAAAGAAAACGTTCTTAAATCAGAAAAAGGCAATAAGTATGATTGATTTATTGTTTTTGCTCTATTGTTTTTTTTTTAATAATAATAATAAAAAAAGTGTTTAAAAATTACATTTTTACAAGTTGCCCGATTTTTTTGACGATTTTCAAACACGAAAAAGACGATTTTTTTATTTTTTCTCAGCAAATTGACGATTTTTTCACAAATTTTTCAGGCAGCCCTGGCCCTGGTTTTTCACCATGACTTTAATCTTGTGATACAAAATTCAGCATATTTCGTATTGAATTCTTATCCTGTTCTTGAATCATGTAAACATTTATTTGATTTTATTTAGATATTGTACTTTTTTAATTTCAATATGTGTATCAATTTTCAATTTCAATTCATTCCATCCACGATTGATCAAATAATTTGATTTTCTCGCAATCTTAAAAACAATGCAATATTATATATATATATATATATATATATATATATATATATAATAATATATATATATATATATATATATATATATATATATATATATATATATATATATATATATGTCTAAGTACATGCACATATATTATATTATTCCACATAACTTTATTTTGTAAGCTATAACCTCTATTTTTTCCATTTATTCCAAATTATATTTCCAAATTTTGAAGCAATAAGGACATTTTTACATATGAAAAACTTTGTACATAAAAATTACATTAGTCATAGAAAATTTATAAACAAAGTTTGTTATGGGGTAAATTACAGATAAGTAGAAATTTGAATCGAATTATTTATAATCCAACCTACGTATATATAACTTTTTAGAATCTCTAGAGTAGATTTGTCTTCTAATTTTTATAACAACTATCGATATACCGAATGAATCGATATATATATATATATATATATATATATATATATATATATATATATATATATATATATATATATATATATATATATATATATATATATATATATATAAAGGCCTTTATAAATATTCTACATCAGTTTGCAAAAAAAGTAACACATATATATACTCAAGCTTTATTTATAATTAAACAGCATGCAACCCAGTAAGGGAGTTATCTTTTTTATTAGAATTCTTTTATTACAATTATTTTAAAAAAGTTACCATTTTTTCTGAAACGAAAGCCTTATGACATTACACACAAGAAATTTTTAAATTTCCCATTTTGAAAAGTACCTTTTTGCAGTGCCGAAAATATCAACCATGCGGACAGATGTTTTCATTATTATTTTTATTTTTGTTATATTCTCAGAAAAAAATTCAAATGCTTTTGTTTACGTTTGCGAACTAAAAGAACATTGCAAAAACATAAAGAATACGCAGACGCAAACCATAGTAAAAGAAAAAACAGGACGAAAACGTCAAATAGAAAATATCACAAGAAAAATTTTCACTTTGAAAGAAATAAAATTCTATAGTGAACACCCCATATACTCATTTGCAATTTAATATAGATTTAGTCATAAACTAGTAAAAATAAACTAGAAACAACAAAAGGAAATTGTAGTAATAGATACAAATTAACTTAGAAATAGAAGATATACCTAAATTTTCAAAAGAATCCATGGCTACTGGTGGAACAACTAATATAGGTGGTGGTAACGGTGTTAGTGGAGGTATCAATGCCATTAATGTGAATTTGCAGCTGTTACAAACGTTCCATCAACGTTGTGGTCGCCGCATAACTTTGTCTAATGGAAATCGGACAGCCACACGCTCTGCCAGAGACTTTAGTCATGCTTTGGTATTTAGTGCGGAACCATTGTTAGATGATGTTTTGTTTGAAGTCGTTATAGAGAAAAAGGTAAGTGCATGCTCGGTTTCTAAAAACAAAGAATTTTGTGGGGTACATTGATTTTTCTTTTCTAATATTTGTTTCAGAATCATTGTTGGGGTGGTAGTATAGAGATTGGAGTAACTTCTGAATCTCCAGAAAAATTGGAGTTACCTTCCTGTGCTACAGTGATGCGTAATGGTACTTGGGTAATGTCTGGCCTTGATGTACGCAAAGATGGGTTATGTTTGACAGGGCTCTATGGAACTGACTTGGAAACATTAAATGAGAATGATCGAGTTGGTGTTATGCGTACTTCCAGTAACGAGCTAATTTTTTATGTTAATGGCGAATCACAGGGTGTTGCGGCACGTAATATGCCCAACCCTTTATGGGCATTGGTTGATCTGTATGGCAGATGTATTCAAGTCTCAATTTGCCCGGTTGACGGAAGTGGGGGTGGGGTAAGCTTTTTCATTTTTTTAAATCAAACAAATTGAAATGGAGAAGTAAACTTAAAATTGGCCGACTCTTGTTAAATCACACTACCAATCAGTGCATTAATGAAACCTACAATAAATATATAAAATAAAGGTGCGATTACATTCTCTAGCCTTGCATTACGTCGGGCTTGTTCTTAAAATACTCCATGTTACAATTTCATGATCCAGTTAATAATAAAAAAAAGGAGTTCATAATCCTAATAACTATAAAAATATATAATTGTGCACATCTGTAAATAATATCCTCCCTGTATACTTACATATTTTGACATTCGAAGAGATATTAATATTGTTATATACCATATATTCGCACCCAAAGAGCGTCAAATTATACACAGCTTGCAAGGAAAATAGAATAGATTCATATAGAATGTAAATTGTTCGCTGTGCTATTTGTCTAAAAGCATTCTTATGTATTATCTAAAAGCATGCGTATGTATTTTGTAATATGCATATTCGATAGAGAATTCTCATATTGTGTGAGAATTAATGTATTGGCATAAACATAAGAAGTTGGAAGTTTTCAAAAATACACACCTAAAGCTCACTGATAAGTTGGTTAGCGAGTAATGAAATGTCGGCTTATGACAGCTAAAATCAGAACAATAAAATTTGAAAAGTTAATTATAAAAATATTATTGGAACCTCAAAGATGAAGATTCTAAATTAATGTAAAGTTGTATATATTTAAGATGAAAAATACAATATTCATCTTAAATATTGTCTTCTTGAAAAGGATTGTTGGAATATCTCTCTCTAGTATGTATCAAATATTCGAATTTCGTAATTATTTTATTTTCAGGAGTTTTTCGAGACATCGTTATCTCAACATTCCCAACAGGTGCTACAAAATATCGATGTTCCCATGAGTGTTGATGTCACTGTTACCAGCTCATTTAATCCCCATTCGACTAATACTCATTCTGAGTCGATGGGTTCTCTGGCAACCGCAGCTGTACTCTCCTCTCTACCTAATTCAGGATTTTGCAGTTTGCCGTTGACAAATGGAGGGACTACAACGTCCTCAATATCCTCTTCGGTGGGTGATTACTATGATATGAATGATCGTTTAAGATTTCACACGCGCTGTGGTTCGTTAGTGAAATTGTCACCGAATTGTCGTTCGGCTGAGAGACGTCGGCCCTTGGATGAGTTTAATAACGGTGTGGTTATGACACATCGACCGCTCAAAGACAATGAACTCTTTGAGATACGCATCGATAAGTTAGTAGACAAGTGGTCCGGTTCCATAGAAGTAGGCGTAACAACTCATAATCCGAATGTATTACATTTCCCAGCAACTATGACCAATATGCGCTCGGGCACTATTATGATGTCGGGCTGTGGCATTTTGACCAATGGCAAAGGAACCCGTCGACAGTACGGAGAATTTAATTTGGATGAATTACGTGAAGGCGACCGTGTCGGTATGATGCGCAAATCGAATGGTAGCTTACATTATTATATCAATGGACAAGATCAGGGAGTAGCAGCGACAAGAGTAGCTTCCACACTATGGGGTGTTATCGATTTGTATGGCATGACTATAAAAGTTACAATTGTTGATCGAGATGAAAGGGAGCAACAAAATCTGGTGACAAGACGCAACAATTTAATTTCTTCTAATGCTGTAGCTGCCATTGGCGGTTTAGGAAATACTCTTGCAAATGTAAATGGAATAGGAAACTCCGCTGCACCTACACCGGTATTGAGCTTATTAAGCCCAGAAAGTGAAGCGGTAGCGATGGCAGATTCAGCTCTTACCGCTCCTGCGGGTAATCAACGTAATGATGATCGCTTAACATTTCATCCTTTGTGTGGTTCTCATGCTTGTGTAACCCATTCTGGAAGAACGGCTTTAAGACCAAAGTATAACATTGAGAAATTAAATATTTATACTATATGTCTTATATATCACATATATACATATGTGCATATTTTTATAAATTTAGTGCTTCTGATGATTTTAATAACGGTGTCGTATTGACCAGAAGGCCGTTGAGACCCAATGAATTATTTCAAGTACGATTGGAGCGTGTTGTAACCAAATGGGCCGGTTCAGTGGAAATGGGTGTTACTACTCATAGTGCCGAAGAGTTGGATTTCCCATTTACTATGACCAATGTTAGGTAATGTTGTTCAGAAAAAGATTTGACCATTATTGAAGTGCAATATGTCTGTTTATTGTTAGAGATGGCACTTGGATGATGACCGGCAATGGTGTTATGCATAATGGAATAACAGTTATTGAGAAGTACGGCGAAAACTTGGATCGTTTGCAGGTTGGTGATCGCGTGGGCGTGGTGCGCAAAGACGATGGCACTTTGCATTTCTTTGTTAATGGTGTTGATCAAGGTCCTGCTGCCTCTAAAGTACCCGAACGTGTTTACGGGGTTATTGATTTGTATGGACAGGCTGCCCAGGCTTCCATTGTGGATACTTCCGAGTGTAATAGTCCTGATACCGGAAATTCTACTATTTCAAATACTACCTTATATAGTGAAACTCCTTTAAGATTTCATACGATACATGGCAAAAATGCAAGCATATCAAACAGCGGCTTAACGGCTTCCCGTCCCAACTCCTTGGCAGAATTTAATGAGGCCATAGTATTTAGTAACCGCCCCTTACGGCAGAGAGAATTATTCGAGGTTGTACTTGAAACCATGGTTCGACATTGGTCTGGTAATATTGAAATAGGTGTAACCGGCTCTCGACCTGAAGATATACAGCTTGCAGCCTATGCCACAGAAATGGATGCTACCGACACTATTATATTGTGTGGACCTGTTATATTCCATAATCGCAAAAAACTTCTCTCAAATGTTTTGGTGGATCTTGTTACTTTGGGCGTTGGGGCTAGGGTTGGTGTTATGCGAAACGGTGACTTTATTCATTTCTTCATTGATGGCGTGGATCAGGGTCCTGCATGTGAATGTCACTCCCCAAATATTTGGGCTGTGATTGATTTGTATGGCCAATGTGCCCAGGTTTCCCTAACCCAAACGCCGGCTGCTGATATGCGTGCGCCATATGCTACAAGCGAGAATTCACAAAGTTGTCAAGCTACTTCTGTGATACAACCGGCTACGTTAGAAACTAAGCATCGGTGGACCTGTATATCGGGTAATGTTACCCTTACGCAAAATTGGACCGTGGCTTCACGTGTAACAGGAGCATCGGCTGCTTTATCAAGGTGTGTAGTGTTCTCGGAGCATCCCTTAAGTGTAGGTTCGCCATTTGAAATAAAACTTACTTCATATAATCCTCTGTTTGCGGGTAAGTTGTTACACACACAGTCTAGATTTCGGATGGAATTTATTTTATGAAAAGAGTTCTCGTTCGAATCTAGTCAAAGTCGCACATACATATTAGTTTTAACAATGTTTTGAAAATCAAATCTAATGGCAATTAATTTTGTTACAGGTTGTCTCAATGTCGGCATTACCGATCTTAATCTCTCCGATGATAATGTACGTAAGAATATACCGCTCAGTATTAAGCGTGTACCAGCCAATGTATGGTATGTATCCGGCAATGAAGTACGTTATAACTCAACACTATTGCAAAGATCAATGACATCTCTTGAGTGGTTGCGTGTAGGTGACCGAATAGCTTTGGAATTGACTCCCACTAGAACTTTAAGAATTCTTCTTAACTCAGAGGATATGAATATACAGTTTCAAAATGTACCAAACGTAAGTGAAACAAATCAAGTTGCTTTATTTAAAATTCTAAATTATAATTAATAAATTTTAGGATGTTTATGTGGTTGTAGAACTGCAAGGCTCAACTATGGCTGTACAAGTCATATCATCACAAGGACCCACTTCTCCTCTAAGACCATTTAGTTTACGCTTACAAGATTCATTAGAATTTGGTGTGGATCCCTTAAATAAGCAAGATTCTATGTTAGAATCCATTGATTCGGAAGCTTTAGTGTATGAATTTTCTGAATATTACGGCAAAAATATACGTTTATTGGAAGATCATAGATCGGCCATGCGTATCCAATCGTATAATAATGCTTTAGTTTATGTTACAAAACCTCTGTGCAAAGGTGAAAGTATAAGTGTAAGTATAAACTAAATATATAATGGGAGATTTAATGATTTCATTTATTTTAATTTAGATAAAAATTGATGCTATAAATAGCAAATGGAAGGGTACAATAGGTTTGGGTGTGGTGGGACAATGTCCTAATCAAACGAACTGTTCTGCTCTACCACCGTCCATTATACAATGTAAACGTCCTTGTTGGGTGGCCACACATGATTATATTAACATAAATGGTCAAAAAATAGCCTCTAAGTATGGTGAAGCTTTGGAACATATACAACCAGGCACTGTAATAACTATGACTTTAACACATGCTGGCATGTTAAGTGCGTACTTCTTATGATTTACATTAAGTAATATATTCATGTCATATATAAAATTCCGTCTTACAGTTATAATGGTTGGCTCTATTAACTTGGAAGATTTGACAGCTGGTCTTTCAAATCATGTCTATCCCGTCTTCGATCTGTATGGTAAATGTGAACGCATTACCATTATAACGGGTGGTGATGCCGCCCGCAACGGCACTCCAATTATAGAAGAATCCTCAGCGTTGGAGCATGACTCCCTCAATGATCAAGATGCAAATGTACCTCAATGTGAAAAGGCCGATTTAGAAGTACATGAAAAAGAAACTGAACAGCCTTCAGCTTCAAATACTAATGGTGCATCTTCAACTGCTATGTAAATATAATGTTTATGCGTTATTATATAGCAAAAAATTTTATATATAATTCCTGCAGGAGCCGTTCCGTTATGGAAAGTGTTTCTGAGAATTTGTTATTAAACATGTCCATAAAAAATCGTTCTGCTGAACAAAATCGTATAGAATCTGGTTCTTCTTCGTCATGGTAAGTGCATCGAATAATACTTGATACAACCTTTTGCTTCATAAACATTAATTGGAGTTACCAATTTTATTTTTTTTTTTTTTTTTTTCAATTTCACCCCGTACCCAACAACTGGTTATTGAAATGTTTGCTTTCCCTTTTATAAAATTATTCCTTGCTAGATGACCGCTCGGTGAAATATCTACTTCTAACTTACAGTGCTCAAAATATTCAATATTTAATTCTTATCGCTGTGCAAACTTCGGACACAATAGCCCATATGACATTCATCTTTCCTTTTATAGGAAATCCATGTTCAACTATTTTTTATGAGCTTCACTTAAAATCAACTGCGTATACGAAGCAGCATATTTACAAGTTGTATTCTTAAATCTATAGTCCGGTATGAAAAGAAAAAATAGTTTTATGCGTTAATTGGAAATATCTCAGAAAAAATTCCCTGCAAAAGTCTTTGCCAGCAAAAGGGCTTGTATTCCTTAATTCGTATACAGCTTGCGGGGCATTAATTGAATAGTATCAAAATTGCCATATGTTTTCGATACCTTCATGTGGTATCATTAGCGCACGAATCGTCACATCTTACAACAAGAGATCTTTTATCAACAAGACAACGTTTAGAAACACCCACTATAGAGAGATACAAATCAAAAGTTACTTATGATAGGCCTACATGTGGTATAATCAACAATCTTGACTTCGAGCGAGTTGGTAACGATAACGACAACTGGCCACCAGTTACTGACTTGTGAAATAAGCATGCTTTGTTGGATATAAGAACCATTTAGTATGAAGTAACATTTTTTTAGAAACATCACTCCACTTTCAATCTGCTGGTGTTTGGACTCATATCATATTGTGTTTAATAAGGTATCATAGCCCAACCTCTAATGACTCCGAGAGATCGTCTATTCAATATGTTACTCAGGGAAGTTGTGACAGAATGTATTGTAGAAAAATCCTATTATTCTTACCATAGAGACCTGCTATTAGTGTGCTGAGCCTAGAAGTGTCGTTTCGGTTTTTGTTCCTTGATTGTATTGAGCTCTGAATAGGTATAAATGTCAATTTACATCTGCTATCTCCTTTAAGATTAAAATCCTTAAAATCATACCGGACTTGCATTCAAACAATCTTTATACAGCTGTCCGTGTATAGCTGTATATACTATATCAAACCATTCTTCAAGTCGATTATTATTTTATGGAGATCCCAATTTCAATAATTGCAATTATCGACCTACTGACGAAGAGCTAAAAAAATTTAAATTGAAAATAGTTTTAATGTAATTTTTGTAGATATACACTTCAAGGACTTTCAATAATTTTATTCCATTATATCTCGTTAAAGTTGTCTTCGCGAATCTTTACAACTCCAGCATACTACCAATCTTAATATACAACGTAGTCAAAGTACTCAAAGATTTTTATTTCATAACGCTTTAATTGCATACGCCTACACCCCACCTTCTGAGAACTATTTGACAGTGGCTGACGGACCTTCGACATCGTCTGCTACTTCAACCACTTCAATAGGAGCTGCTAATCAACAAAACTATGATACAAATAAGGAAATCGAAAATACCGAAGAGCTGGGTGCTGTTGGGGGCTCTTTACAACGAGAAGATATTAGTTGTGAATCAAAGGATAATCTACATGAATTAAATGAGGAGGCCAACTTGGCCTTGCAGCAACAACAACGTAACGAGGATACAAATTTGGAAAGTACTAATATTTTAGAACAGGACAGCTATACCGTAAATAACATAAATGCAGATAATAACGCAAGTAGTACAGCAGCATTAACTACAACTGTTGGAGCAGAAGAAAATGAATATAGAGATAACCTAGGAGAAACGAGCGAGGAACAGGAGACTAATGTGGAAGTTTATAATGATCGTTTGTTGTTTCTAAGACAATTGCATTTGCAACGTCGTCAAGAACAGCAGAGAATACAACAGCAGCAACAACTTGTCAATTTTGAAAATACTTCTTCATCTTCGTCAACACAATTCGACAGTATGCAATCCATAGCCTCTATAGAACGTAAAGATTGTGATTATTTAAAATTAGTTCAACAATTTCGAAGTTCTCTAGTACTGCCAGATACATTTTTTCAAGCAAGTGTAGAACCTATTTGCTTCTGCGCTCACTGCAATGCCCAGGCGTCAGAGAAATTGCATGGTTGGGTCTATTTTAAATTAAATCAACAAACAGTTAACTCCAATTCTTCCACGCAACACGCGTTGGACTCCGATCTACATGGTGATTGGTTGCCCTTATTTTATATGACTAGGGTTGATAAAATACGAGCAATACTAGATCATGGTCAACCTTTGCCAATTGACTCGAATGGAGAGACTAATAATCACGCTTCGGGCAATCAAAAAGATGAGCCGGGCACAAGGCTTGAATTGCATTTTACACCAAATTCTACAGCTATTATACCTATTAATCAACAGCATAAATATCATTACAATGGTCAAGCGTATAAAATCAATACCGCCTTCGAAGTGTATGTCAGGCGGCAGAGTATATGTGCTTCTTCCAAATCAACAGTAAATGATGCCGCTAAATTACATGATGTTGAAAGGCGCTCTTCCACTTCCGATGTTGACTTAGCCTGTTCATCATCCTCAAATACAGCCGTAGGTCATAATGCCAATACCATTATAGATTGTTATGCTGGTCCCTCCACTTCCCTCTCATCTGCTCCTGTTGTTAAAGATCAAACTTGGTTTACCAAAGAAGCTGGCGCTTGTGCCATCACAGCCTTAATACTAAAGCTGGATAAATTGTCATCATCTGCCTCGGGCGTTAATGAATTGTACTAGTACGGTATATGTAAAGGCAATATATACTTATATATAAACGATTTACTAAGGAATTTATTAATGCTTTAATATTTTGTTGTCTAATAATCACTTTTCTATTGGCATTATATTTTTTGATTTTATCTCTTTTCAAACAATTAAATTTAAATGAAACAGAAAGAAAAATTTAAAAGTTAAAGCATTAATCTAATTGGTAAAATAAAATAAGTATGACATTTTCAATTTATTTCATTCAGCAGATATCACTGAAATAAAGAATTTATAAATTATAAATTATAAATATTAATTATTACTTAAAATTGTATAATAAATGAAATACCAAAAATTTAATTTCATTTAATTCAAGAAAAATTTTGCTTCATTTATTACACAAACACAAAAGAGCTGTAGTTGTAAACCTAATAACTGTCAAAAACTATTAGTCGCAGTTCGCACAGGGCCAGTCACAAAGTGCTCGTATACTTAGCAAAACAGAGTAAACGATTTAAAATATTTTTTTATTTTTGGGAAGTTCTTAAACTTTTGGTTTTTCGCGCTCTTAACTCATGGCGTCTGATGAGACTTCAGCAGTAACTCGATTTTTTTTTGTAGCATTTTTCGAGGCTCAAAAGTTTTTACTAAGTTTAATTTTGTTGTATTATTTAAAACTAGAATGACTTTCCCACGTTTTCAACTGTATATCAACCGCTTTTGAGGTATTGAGTAACCAACATACAAACTGTAACATCTATAGTATTAGAACCACAAAATTACTTTTTACTAGGGGCATAGATGCTATAAAGTCAATTTCTTACTACTGGTTATACTAGTAATACTGAGTATTAAAACTTGAAAAAAAAAACGTAAATAATACCAGAATGTGTGATAGTGCTGTAGTATAAAACATAATATTCACTATTTCAAATACGAGTCCATAATGCATCTGCTTTAGAGCTGCAAAACTATAGATAGTTGCCCATTCGATATTTTCGATAGTTTGTTGTAAAACTATCGATAGTATCAAATACCCCCTGTTGTTTTTCAATATTTTTTTCTTACAAAAATAAAAGTCAAACTAACTAAATTTTAGTTCAAGATTTAATTTAATATACCTAATTATTTTCTTAAATAAACAGCAACATATCGTAAAGTTTATAAAGATAAGTCGACCTACCCGTAGCAGAATGGTATATCGTCAAACAAAATTGGAGACAAATGGAAGAAGAGTCAGGGCAAGAAAATTCGTATGGTATTTTGTATAATCCAGATATGAAAATCTTTCGAATCGAGACTGAAAAAATCCGATTAAGGATATTAGCATATGGGTACCTCCTATATGTTATAATGATTTAAATAAGCAAAAAAAAAAAAAAAAAAATACACAAACTTACTAAATGTCATAAAATATAGGACATTGACATGTACAACATGTTATTATTATCATTCCAAGTTCATATTCATCTCCTATATTTTCCACAAATAGATATTGAAATTATATTGAAACTTTGAATATCGATTGTTGGTTTCCACATCGACAAGGATATGTACCTCTTCCATATATCTCTTTTTAATATTAAAATCTGTTACACCTAACTTCTACACAAAGATTCGAGATTCGATTTAGCTGCGCTTAAATGTTTTTGGAAGTCATATAACAGAATTTAAACTCCAATATTTCTTCGTAATTTTCATGTGAATTTGTTTATCGATTGTTGAAACCATTTGGAAATTGCTGATTGACTCTGCCCCACTATGCATTAATACGTTGTTGTTAATATTACAAAAAAACTAGGTCATAATTAATTTAAGTAAAACTAATTGTTTTATTAAATGTTATATTTTGTTTTTTTATTCAATAGTTTGATCACCATCGGTTTTCTTCATCAGGAACTATAATTTTAAAATATTTAAAATAATTTAAAAATTAAAAACATTGAGAAACATAATTAACATTATAAAAATTACATTAACATTTTATTACCTTACTTTGAGTAAAGCCGTCATTTTCTTTTAAAATTAAAAAGCTTACTGTCTGTTTGTTTATTTTTGTTTATATTTTGTTGTTATATGTATGTCTATAGTATAGGCAGAAAAAGAAGAAAAAATTTACAAGTCAATGACGCATGTCCCTGGTTTTTCGGAAAGAATAACGTATTCAAACATATATGACAGACAGAAGGTTAACATTGCTCTAAAAACTGACAATACACTCAATAAATTATTTTCGAACACTAAAACAAAAATTGATATGTTGGATAAGTCAAATGTTGTATACAAAATACCATGTAGCGGAGACGGGTCCAACATATGTAATAAAATATATGTTGGAACGACAAAATCAAAACTTAGAACAAGGTTGGCCGCACATAAATCAGACCACAAAACAAGAAAAGGAACAACAGAACAAAAACAGCGTTAGCAGCCCACTGTGCAATGAAAGCGCATTCTCCAAACATTAACAGTGTGAAATATTACAACAAGAAAACAATTACAAAAAGACCTTAGAAATGCTTCACATCACAGAGTACTCAACCAGAGTACTCAACTTTGACGTATAAAAAGGGTCCGAATCATATTTTGCATAAACTGTATAACGTGCATAAAGTTTGTGTGAAGAGATATCTATATAAAAACAACTAGATTAGCTCTCCCTTTCACACAAACTTTATGCATGTTTACAAAGTTGTCGAGTCTAGTTCTAGTTTATGCTTCACATAATAAATACTCCCATGGGCATAAGAATAAACTACAAAACAGACACAGAAAATTGCGCGCATACGTATAGACATATAATAACAAAATATAAACAAAAATAAACAAACAGACATTTAGTAAGCTTTTTGATTGTAAAAGAAAAAGGCCTCTTTACTCAAAGTAAGATAATAAAATGTTAATGTAATTTTTATAATGTTAATTATGTTTCTCAATGTTTTTAATTTTTAAATTATTTTAAATATTTTAAAATTATAGTTCCTGATGAAGAAAACCGATGGTGATCGAAATATTGAATAAAAAAACAAAATATAACATTTAATAAAACAATTAGTTTTACTTAAATTAATTATGACCTAGAGCCTGAATAAAAATACATAAATTACATACCATAAGGTCGATAAAATTAATGCTATGAAAAGTATTAAAACTCAAAGAAGTTTTGCTTAATAATTCTGTAGATAAAGACTCGTAAGCTAAATTTGCTTATGACATTCATTAACTGCCTGTTTCACGATGTCGAACGACATCGTTCGTTCGCATAAATACATTAAAACCAAAAACAACATTTTAAAATTTGTTGCTGTTTCAAACGTATTTATGCGAACGAACGATGTCGTGAAACAGGCAGTAAGTCTTTACAAAACATTTCTACGCATGGCACGAAATTTATGAAATAATTACATAGATATATATTTAAGTTCTATAGAAACTCTATTAACAAAATTACAATACCCTTGAGATTAATCAATTAATATCCTTTTGAAGTAGTTACAGTGCATGTATGTGTTCTATTATAGAAGTAGACTTAATAAGCCCTCGTTGTTTAGGGTATGACAAGTCTGGCTAAATATTTGGTAAACGTAACTACAATTTTTGACAAAAGTTTATTTAATGTAACAACACAAACATATATGTACATTATATTATGTATATAAACTTGTATTCGAAGAAAGCACTTGTTTCACTAAATTGCTTAACCCTCTAGTTTTTCTGGGAAAATATGACGTTGTAATTGCACCTTATTAAGATAATGTCAATAATTTGCGTTAATTGTATGGCAAAAAGTTTTGTCAGTAGTACCCACTTATAAAATAATAACGTCGAAATAAAAATGGACGTAGAAAATTAAAGGATTCCCAATAAAATTTATATTGATATAAATTTAAAAAAAAAAAAAAATTCAATTATTCCCAATTCTAAAAATAAAATAAAACCCAAAATTTGGGACTCAAAGGATGAAATAACTAAGAAAAAAACGTTTTTAGCGAAGTCTGTTTTTCATATATCACAGAAGAAAAAGTCCTTTTGTCCGGCCTTGAAAAAATACTTTAGAAAGCAAAGTCGATTTTGAAGATACCACAGGGAGAAAGTCCTTGCACATGGATGATGGCGGGTAATAAGGAAAAGTTTTGGAGATAACACAGGAGAAAAGTACATGCTTTAAGAAGCGAAGCTGGGCTTGGACATACCACAGAGGAGATAGTTTTCGGGAATCCAGAAATACTTTACAAAGCCAATTCGATTTTAGACGAGCCACAAAGAACTAAAGAAAGTGAAACAAGTTTCAAATAATATATAATAATGTTCCCCCAGCTAGTAGTCAAAATTAATGGTCCTGTCATTTATGATCATGCAACATATTAGCAGTTAATAAACTTTATTATCTAATGGAGTACGATGAGACTTGAATCCGAGTCCATAAAGAAAAAAACTCCAAAATCTTCTTCTGTCAAAACATCAACATTTTGTTGTTGTTGTGATATTATAGTGTAATAAAGAATCTCATTTTATTAAATTTAAAACTAAAGGCGTCTTAAACTGTAATGAGAATTACCTGGACAACTAAATATAATTATTTATTTTTTCGGAAAAAACCATCACTAAAACCCAAGCTAAGCTTGATAAATGCAATGGGAAAAGTGGTTCACCGAAAAGTGGTTCACTGAAAAGTGGTTTATTGAATTTCGTTGTGGTCGTACAAGCACGGAAGAAGCCGAACGTTCTGTATGGCCAGCTGAGGTGTGAAAAAAACTCAAGGCATGGTGTTGGTCGATCGGAGATTGAAAGTGTGAAGGATTGTAGAAGCCAAATTCATATTACATGACTCAGTGGTTTAAATTTTGGAAAACCACTTGGGTATGAGAAAGCTTTCCGCTAGATGGGTCCCGAGTTTGCTTACAATTGACTACAAACGCAACCGCCTGAAAGTTTCGCAGGAGTGTTTGTCGTTGTTCAACCGCAAACATGGACGAGTTATTGCGGATCCATCACAACACACCAAAGACCAAACAGTAGTCAAAACAGTGGGTTTCTCAGAGTTATCAGAATATGCTGAAAAATAAAATGATTTTTTATCCACAAACCTGTGTGTCATTAAAAAATTCACGGCTTATTGAGCCGCCCTCGTATATACAGGTGGTGGATGTGAAAATCCAAAGTAAATACTTAAGCGAACAATCAAGCTGTTACTTCGCACTATTACTGGTTGTGAATTTTACTACTTTTATCGAAGTCAAGGGTCCGCCATTATGTTTAGAAGGATTCCATTTTGGTTTGATTTCTTTTCTAAGAAATTCCTTTCATTTGGTACCGATATCATTGAGGTGCATAAAAATAATGATCCGCTTTGGAGCAGCAGTCAGTTGGAATTTAGAATGGTTCCATTTTATTTCGAGCTTTCTTTTTAGAAAAACTTTTCGTTTGATACCCATAACCTGGAGCTGCCAAGAAATTTTTAAGTCGAAAAAATTATTAAAATATCAAATATATTTTATGGATTTCCATTACAGAAAAAAATCTTATATTTTTTATATATTTAAATTACATGTTTTATTAAATAACAAAAATTAACAAAACATATTTCTTCATAAAAAAGATATAGTAAATTAAATAATTCAGTTACAGTTTTGAGGTTACAGCTTAAATGATGCACAAGATTACAAGCATTCAAGTATGTCAACGATAGAAATTATTTAAAATATGTTACTAATAAAATAAATTTATTTAATATTGAAATTTGGCTTTAGCTGTTCATATGCCGACAATTCATTGGTCGCTAAAGATTTTATTTTTCATTCTTGCCTGACTGAATACGATCAATAATGACCACAGGGTGTTTAATTGTATACATATTGAAAGAAAAGTAAAATAGACACACGTTGAGTATAATTATTTGTTATGTTGTTCGTATAAAAGCATTTTCTAAGCCTACTACGATTATGTATTTTGTTGTGATTCATATACAATACTGAATTCTCATATTATATTTGATATGTATGGCATAAACATCATAGGCTGAATGTTTTCAAACAGCTTAAAGTTCACTGACGATTTGGTTTAGACGACAGCTAAAATACAACACGCTTAAGTCCACTGGTGTTGGTGGCAGCGTAGTGTTGGAAGGATGCTGTCAAAAGATGAACCGGTTAATAAGGTAAAATGGCCATCAGCCACAATGGTACTTGTGGTCATTATATTTATAAAAATCAGGCAACAGTGATTTTTAGATAAATTAATGTAAACATTAAGAGAACCAATAAGTTTTCAATTGTAAATGTCAGAAATTAATGAATTCACGTGGAATTGGAGCCTCTAAATTTTTTTACACTAGTCAGGACATAGAAACCTAAAGAACTGATATTGTAGTGTTCATAGATAAAATATATGTAGTGTTCATAGGAAATCGCTTGTTGTGGGATTGATAACTGCTTGCCAAACAAAGTCTCAAAACATTTTGTTCCACTCATTCGAGTTCCATAGAGACCGTTGGCGTATTGTGAACTACAATCAAGAGGTTTTATTCCCAGCTAACTGGAAGTTTATTAAACATTGATTTACTGCCCCTGGCTTTTGAAGCAACAAAGTAAGGGTGCTTGTTATACTGGAAAAGCTTTTTTAAAATTTAAGCAAATACCTGATATTCTCCTAAACTAAAACTAGTATCAATTTTCAAATAGGAAATGAAATTATGTATTTCCGAAAAGATGAATTTTCCAAAAAAATTTAGTTATTTCCTAATGCAAGAACTCCCGAAAAAGTATGAATATTTTTTGGCAATACGAGTAATTTTATTTTTATTTTTGGGCGTTTTTCTTTTGGGCATTATTATTTAATAATATCAATACTATACACTGACGCTTACTTGAATACAAAACCTGCGAGAAAATTGCTCACCATTATTTTAAATACTCGTAACATATGAAAATAGATACAACTCCTATATTAATATATACAAAAATAACTAAAATAGAACAAGGACTACAATTAGAGTAAATGCAGCGGGCAAGCTCATTATTGTTTAACCTGATTTACATCACATAATATTTAAATGGTCTCAATTGACATCCTCCTTGGCCGTCACGATATTGAAGTGAGAGCTGTTTATCATTTAGAAACCCATCACATGACTATTTTTAGGTTAGTTCATCGTCTTATAAATTGGAAGAAATATGAACGAAAGAAATCAGAATGAATAAGAAATTTCTGTTCGTTGGTTATGATGTACCGCAGGATTTGTTTTTGCTCCACATTTGTACAATATTTATATTAATGACTTTACACATCAATTTGAATGTTCAACAGGTATTCTTTACACAGATGTCTCACTTT